>CM072824.1:40434932-40932440 GCA_036937905.1 Salvia rosmarinus | reverse complement strand
TCTTCTTCCCTCATCATCAACTTCTCCTATCCACATCAATAAGTGAATCCTCACCATGTCATCCCTAACCCCAAAGCCAAAACCCTACCAACCACAAAGGTTTTAGAACTGATAAATCGATGCTTTTGTGTGATAGTGATTTTCTTGATCGCTTTGTTGATGGTGATGCTCACGATTCGGGTTATCCTGCTTTGGTACACAGTATTAGCTAGCGCGACTTCGCCATCTGTATACCAAGCGCTTCAAGGTATAGGTAGCAGAATATAAAAGCACATCTTATATCAGAAGTTAACCATTTTACAAATGACAACAACATTCAAACATAAGTCTGCTGCATATTTTTGCAATTTAAGAAATAAGAAATAATCAACTTACCATTGTAATAGAGGTTTTCGGGCAAAGGCTCCAAAGGAGAATATATGTTTTAAGCACAACTCTCCACTGGCTTTAGCTGCCAATGTGATATATATAATCTTCCGATAGAATAAAAGATCTGAGATTAGAGCAATCCATAACTTTTATATTAATTGAGACAATAAAAATACTGTAAGTAATCTTGATTCACCCTCACTCAATATACTTCCATCTGAATATGACCTAAATCTAGCACTAGTATATTTCTAACGAAGGTCTGGACCTCAGGACCTAAACCCCTTCAGTAGGACAGAAGGTGTTAGCAGTCTTAAGAACAAATTTCTGAATCGAATAGGAAGTAAGGCATAATAGGCAGCCAAAACATCTTTCATACAGCATCGTTCATAAGTGGGACTATAAGAGCTCAAACCTAAAATAAGCCTGGGAAGATTAGTATGAACAAATGTTTAGACAAAAGAAATTACTTCTCACAGCCAGATGAATATTCTGATATTATTTCACCTGACAAGTCAGTCAATTTGTTTTAACTTTGTACAGCATGACAGCCCAAAGATAGGAAGAAAAGTAATTAAATCCTAACCAATTATTGCCTACATTGCTATGACACCCCACCTTCCTGCTTTCCTTCTCCAGCAAAATGATAGCTATAATTCAGAACTAGCATATGACAACATCATCCTCATAATGTCCTGTCCCTTCCAAATCCTTGTTTAAGGAGACTGGCACAATCATGCCAAGTTGAATCACATATTGAAGTCTAAGCATGACAAAAGAAAGTGTAATACTAGGAGGTCTCACAGTTCCAACTGTTCGACATATATGTATGATAAGGTACTTGCAATAAGGAAATCATGCCTTTAAACATATTAGTTTAATAATATATTCAGTTTCTGAATGTCTGATATCTGACAGTTCTCCTCACTTAAACAGTCCTGCATAATGTACCAATCTCACCAGTCAGAATTGACTTGGTGTTTCTGGTTGTCATGATAACCGAAGCAACCTAAATTGAAACTGGCATGCTACAAATATCACCTTTCAATATTGCCTGGTATTTGGTTGCTGGTACACTTAAATAAAGTGAAACACGAGAAGTGCTGTAATCTCAGTTTGCAAGGTATACCCACTAAGCACACATTCAGACACATGGGGAGTAACAAGATTCCTTCACATTTCATTGCCGCTCACAACAATAGAAAATTAAATAGTTTATAGGGTAGATGTTTTAATTTTAATCATGGTACAAAGCAAGTTTAAAAACCAAGCAACGGTACAAGCAAAGCAAACCAAGAGGTAGAGAAGCATAGTTCTGCCATTTAGTTTTACAGAGTTTATAAGGAAAATAACAAGTACCTTACTATCTTCTGAGGTGTAAAATTAGACTCCAGAGATGATTTAAATGGCACCTTCCATGTTGCTCTAAATCGAGTAAGCCACCAGACTTATGTTGTGTTTCAGATGTGAATCCAGCAGGCCCTACTAAAACCAAATGTTGAACGTGCTCAGGATGCTGCAATTAACATATAGGTGGTATCAGTGACGAAAGCAATGACTTGGGTAGGTGATAGTTGTTACAAGATTCATATATTATAAAAGATGATTGATATTGACCTTCTAATTAATATTTAGCAGCAACATACCCTCCAAAGGAATGTCCAAAACAAAGTTGCTCAGGTTTTTGTTTTACGCCATTCCTCAAGGAGTCAATGAACCATGCTTCGGTTTCTACAACATAATATCATTATTAAAGATTTTGTACATTATTAAAATTCATCAAGCTGACCTTTGAAAGAGTTTAATGACACTTGCAACTCAAACTCTCTTGTTCAAGGATTCTCACATCACATCCAAATCAACATTGCCTCCTGAAACTATAATCCCCACATTCTTAGGGTCTTCCTCTGGGATTACTCCTGAAACTCTCCGATAGAACCGCAGCAAGGCTGATCGCCCACTTGGCTCCACCACACCTTCAGAACCTCATAACAGAGAGTCGCGTCACTTCTATTATCTCTATCCTCGATAACAATAATGTCGTCCACCAAATCCAATAACGGGCCTGTGACTGAACAGGAAGTGTAAGAAATCATTCAACTGGGAGGCCAGATAAACATTATGTCATTAAAATTTAAGGCTTCTAATAGAAGATAGAGGCACACTGCGGTACATCTGGGTGTCCAGCCCCATCCTAATTAAATTTAATTGTGATTGATAAATTTACTCAATAAACCCTAATTAGGATTAATAAACCTTAATTGGGAATTGATAAACCCTAGGGAGGACGCACACAAGAAAGATAATTACATTTACCATGTGAAACTTCCAAGAGAAGCTCGAAGGCCATCAGCTATGGTGACGTCTCAGGTAGAGTGATTATTGTGCCTGCTTTTTTCGATCGAGCAGCATCGTCTGCCCCTTGGTTATGCAGCCAGTATTCGAACTGCGGGTTAATCGACTTGGCAGCTTGTGATGAATTTTAATAAACACCACCAACCATGCCACAATTATAGAGCTTGACGACGCCAGCGGCTACTGCTGTGCGCATCGGCATGTCACAAACGGAGATGGACGTTGGCACCGGCGAGAGAGCTAGAGGAGAGGAGAGGACTGATGACAGAAACGGCGGAACGTGAGGAAAGGAGGGAGGAGAACAAAACTGAAATGCCCTAGCTTTAATTGTTGGAAACTTAAGGTTGTAAATTTTATTTTTAAAAAAAATTACGCATTACGGGACTACGCTGATAACTCAGATCGGTCACAAACACGCACATACACTACGTCATAAGATACCATTACTCAAAGACTACGATATTAAGACACCGTAATCATATCTTTCAACACTTTCACATGATCACTTGTTTGATAAAAACAGTCAGCTTATGTGCAGAAAGAAAAGGCAAATATAAGTAGTGAAACCATAGATCATGTTATTTATACTTCATAAGCATAATTAAATCAATAAACATAACAAAATTTAAACAAATCAACCTTAACCAAAATTCTTAAATTTTCGAAACCCTAAGACGAGTAAGATCATATTTATCAATTTAAATCACAAAACTTATCTTAAACAAGGTACCTTCTGTTGATTTGCTACTAATTCCTCACTTAAATACGGATTAAAATTGTAAAGAAAATTGTGTGCTTGTTTGTGTGAGTGTTAAAATATGGAGGAAAATAAGTTTGAAGACGATCTTATAAATGTAAATTTAAATGTATATGTGTAGCATAATGTACATTTGTATTCATTTTCTTATTATTAGACACAAATTTCAAAAATTTATAATTATACATCTAAAATTACTAATGTTATAAATTATTATCCTTAATAGGCAAAACTATATTTTCTCATAAATATTAAAATCCAAACAATTTATATCCATTATTGAATTAAATTCATATAAATATAAATTAAATTCTTTCATATGTTAAAATTCAAATAGTTATGCTTAAATTCCATAAATTTTGAAAATAATGAAAATAATTCCTTTATCACTAGATAATAATAAATAAATTTATTCAAGCCATTTAATAGCTGAACAATAATTCATCTCATTTTATAAATAATTCCCATAAAAAATAATTAATGCATTTCTTAGCACATTTTCCATTTAACGACATTTTCATTCAAACACATAATAATAATCACATCTCTCACATTTCATCATAATAAAACTCATTTCTAAATAATTTCATGCCTTTCTAATTTCTATTTCTTCGATTAGGAATTAATCTAATTTCTATCGCTTAATAATCTATTATGCATCTCTTTATAAATTCTTTAAGAAATAACTACCTTTAAGTTCTAATTATTCTTAATTAGGTTCTAATTAAGACTTAAAGATTTTCGTTACTACACATAAGTCCGATTCCCTTCATTCGTCGTGTTAACACGATGTCAAACATAACCTATTAAGACGAATCATAATTGTTAAGTTTAGCTAGTACCGAATATCCTAACATACAATCTTAACTGAGTATCGTCACGTTCTCTAATCCAAAGGATGACAGAGAATCGAGCTGTGAATGGACACCAAACATCAATAAGAATAATTAAAGACTTCAAACTAATACGATCGAACTTCGATAATCAACCCTATTTACAAGTGCAAAAGTAATTTACGATATAAGTGCTATAAGTCCCAAATGTAGGTTTTATAATCTGCATGCACTCAACTCATAACATTAACATACAATACTATATTCGTATGCACGGAAAGCATGTGAATGCATATATGACGATACGCACTCAATGGTTCTTTCTTTCAAACATAATAAATATTCAAAAGATCTCGACCACCAACCTCCGCCCATCATCATCACCACCAATCTCACATTTAAAACAATACGGCAAAGACAATAACGCACTCTGGCTCATGCCAAAATAATTTATCAAGTTTAAATTATCGCTTCATCACAAGAATAACACGAGGTTTTAATTAACATACTGTTTACTAAATATTTTCAATATTTTCCATAAATATCGCCACAAGATTTTCCACGATGTACGATCCACATCCACCACAATAATTCATCCAACACATTCTCTACTGGAGGAGGCCTCACGTGACGCGACGCCAAAAACCTTTCAAGACACAAATACAAATAATCAAGCACAAAATCCGTGCCATCTCAAGATACGATACGATTCTCCATCATTTTACTTCCAAGAATACATTCAAGATGCTATAAATGTACACCCAACATTACGATCAAATATCATGATCGGATACATAATGAAACATAAACAACCAAGGTGAATTAAATAATCATTTCATAAATATTTGTCATAATAAAGCATCATAAATAAATCATTTGATAAGTCCTATCAATTGAGATAGTAAAGCCCACCTCGACTTTTAAACTCGAATCTCTTTCTTCTTCTCCTAGCGTGAGTTTCATCCCACCTTTACGCAAAATTTACGCTAGAACGTCAGCACGTTTTTCAGATTTTCAAAGTTCATTCAACTTTGATAAATAAAATAATAATCAAGTCTTAATTCGACACGCCTTAATACGCTGAAACGACGCGATATCAATAAAATAATTCGTGATATCGAGAGACGAATATGATCATACGCCTCATTTTAACCTTTAGGTTAAACAATTAACGATAATAACGTTATTCAATAAAGTGATTTCAATTATGAAATCTTTCTCACAATCGAGATATTCTTAAGTAATACGCCACGTATTAACGTATTTAATCTAACATATTTCAGACGTTAATTTCGAAAGTCTACCATTTGACTTTTCATTAAAAATATTCAATAAAACATATTTTAATCAATATAAATCGATTTTCAATCGATTTCTTTTCATAAAGCTTTAATCTTCGATTTTTCACGAATCTATTTTTGATTATTTTCTTTCAATATTAATCTTTAATACATTAAGCATTATTTATGCTTTTAACGTTATTTAATATAACGCTCCATCATAAACATAATATTCTATATTTAATAATTCTAAAATTCAATTATGTCTAATATAATTTTATATATATATTATTATTCTTAATTAAAAGGAATTAAAATTTATTTAACACATATAGCTCACTATTATATCACAAAATTTTCAATCTTGTTCCAAAAATTTCTAAATTTATATAGTGTATTATTTTACACCGTGATCATTAATGTATTAATATCACTATAGAAAATTTGAACACACCTATATATATACTATAAGCTCTCATTTTTATCAAAATAATATCAATAATTTTCCAAAATTCTAATAATTATACACAAGCTCTCAAATATTAATATATAACATAATTATAACCTATGGTTTTTTAAAAAATCAAACCATACATCATAGAAAGTGTCCAAGGTAGCTCACGGCTACTTTGTAATATATATCAAACAATTTTATAAAATCCTAAAATTTACACTATGCTTATATGCTATCATATAGCACTAATACATCATAATATTATGTAATAACACAAAATAATCCATTAAATCCTAACACCTAAGTCTCGCCATTTTGAATTAATTTAGCTACAATTGTCCAAAATTCTAATAAATTCTACAACACCTAATCAATACCCTAGATCAATAATATGCTATTATATCAAGCATATAAAATTATACAACAAGGTTCCAAGGCTCAAGATTTTACGCTTTGGTATATTAACCAAACATTTCCAAAAATTCCTAAATCGATACCATGCACCCTACAACATTATAGATCAACAATCCAACTTCAAAACATCCTAGCAAAATCGAGCATTACTAGAATAGATTAAATAAATTGCTGTTTAGTAATAAATAACCTATGCACATATCAACATATGTAACATAATTTCTAAGCTTATAACATGCTAACATGATTTATCGATAAATAATACATGCTAAAATAATTATTTAAACCGTAGATTATTGAAAGATAGGTTTTATCAAGCTTGTTCGACATTCAACCTCGTTAACGGCTTGATTTGTTGTAGGATGATCAAACTCAAACTATCGGGGAAAATGGAAGAAGAAAATATTGGGTTTGCTTATATAGCCTCGCAAGAGAGAGGAAATAAATGAGAGAAATGATGTAAGTTAAAAGTAGGGTTCAAGACTTAATATACACCGAGTAAAGGCAAAAGAAATGAATTATCATACAAAACATCTCTCTCTGCTAAGACTCAAGAAGCAAGACAAAACATTTGATGATAGTAAATATGCTTATGTCATGCCCAAATATCTCTTACACGAAGTTAATACATGAATTTTCAACCAAACAAAATACTGACTCATTTTCCTTTACTACGACACACATTTATAAGAGAAAATCTGATTTTTCATTGCCTATACATGAATATATGTATCTTACACCTATCCCAAATATACATGTAATCATAAAAAATCAAGTTTACACAATTTAGTCAACATCGCCTCCTCACAAAATATATATATATATCCCACTGGTTAATTACTTGATTAGTGTATTAGATACTTGCATGTATAAATTCATAACATAGCAAAGGCAATTACAAAACTTACGTGAATTAGCTATCAACAAGAAAGTTCACCGCTTTTTCATTCTAAATTGCTAGCTTTTGATTTTTCATAATTATACATATATATCATAATATATGTTTTAGATGATAAATTATATCATAGAAAAATTTATTGAAATTAATCCATAGGTAGAAAACCCTAACCTCGATTTGGGGTTTTCAGAATCATAAATAATCAACAATATCATTCCAAAATTTCTAGCATTAATTCAATGCTAAAATAATATTCAATTATATAAAATAATCATAAAAATTTAAATATCATAATTCCTCGATCATTAGACTGATTCTCAAGTCATCTCAAAATTAACATTTGAAACGCCTCAAACGCTTAAATATCCACTCATCTCAAAATGGTCGAATAAAGCTATAATCACTTTATTAAATAATTTAATAATAATGGAATTAAATTCTAAGCTTAAAACTTAGAAAATATCACTAGCATATAAATATCGATACGTAATCGACGAATTAATACGTCAAATATATATTCGTATCAATTCACATTCATCTCGTGAATAAAACATAGAATTTATTATTCCAACAATAATCGATATCATTATTCGATATATAAATAATCAAATTATTATAATAATATTTAATTTACGAAATTAATTTAATTGAGTTTAAATAATCGGTATTACATTCCACCCCTTAAAGAAATTTCGTCCCAAATTTACATACCCCGTAAAAGATCTGGTATTTTTCATCGCCCTCTCAAGCCCCACGGCTTCCTTCGTCATGATGCTTCCACAAAGACTTCGACCAGCGGAATAGATTTGCTTTCAATTTCAACCTCGTGGTCTAATGCCGTAGGTTCTCATTATAGCTCATATCTCGATCGAGGATCACATCTCGACGGATCACGCTTTGATCGCATAATTTCTTTCGAAGTATGACATGAAAACATTGGTACGCTTCCGCATCATGAAGAGCCAACCCATAGGCAATCGGCCTATTCTTCTAGATTTCAAGGTCCAATAAAACGGGTCTTAACTTTCCTTTACTCCAAACCTTATAATCCCTTTAGACGGAGAGACCTTCAAAAAGACTTTATCTCCATTTTCAAAATGTACTGCACCTTCGCATCAACGTAAGATTTCCGCTCATCTTGAGCTTTATTTCGCCTAATTGGCTTAACGATCTCAATCATCTCGCTTATAGTCAAGCCCTGGATTCTTCTTCACCCACTTCATCCCAAAGAAAGCGATCGACATTTTCTTCCATATAAGGCTTCATACGGGCCATATCGATCGTCGCTGATAGCTATCACTGTAGTAAATTCACGAGTAAAACCTCTTCCCATTTTGCACCCGATCCAAAACTACGCTTCAACATATCTTCGAGTGTTTGATCGCCCTTTCCGATTGTCCATCGCTTGGAGCTTGAAAAGTCAGGTTAAATTTAATTTCGCTACCAATTTTCGCAAGCTAGTCCAATCTGTAAATTTCAATCTATCGATGTGATAGTTTTCGTGACCATGCAGCGCATAATTTCATTCACGCATACCGCTAGCTTATCGTAATCGCGGGTAATCTAAATCGCGTAAAAATGCACATTTATGAGTCTGCCCACTACTACCTATATAGAAGTTGTTCTCTCTTGCACTTGGTAAACCCGTAACAAAATCCATTACTATATCTTCCCATTTCCACTTGGTATCGCTAAAGGCAGAGTTTCCATAAGGACGCTGGTGTAATGCTTTATGCTAACAAGCAAGACAACGCCTACAAAAGAGGCATGTCTTTTCATACCTTCCCACCGTAATCCTTTTTCTTCAAGTCTCGTACATTGCATTTCCCGGACGGGTCAGTATATGTCATGAGCTTCACTCATGATTTCATTCAAGATCGTTGTTGTCTCGATACACAACCTTCCTTCAAATAATAAAGCATATATCGGTGCTTTCGAAAATTCTTCACCCTTCCGTCCTTACTCGCTCTCGCTCTAACTTTTCCTCCATCCTTCGTCTCTTCAACGATTCTTTTCCAAATCGACGTCAGCGAGCGTAGCAATACAACTCGTGATCGCCTCGTTGTTCAATCAATTCAATCTTCATCATTTCAAACTCTTCAATGAGTTTTTCTTCATTTGTGGCGAGACATCCCATTTGCTTCACTTTACGACTCAAGCGCATCTGCACAACATTCGCTTTCCCGGTGATAGTTTATACCACGTCCGTAGTCTTTACCAATTCGAGCCATCTTCTTTGTCTCATGTTTAGATCTCTCGTCAAAAGTATTTCAAACTTTTGTGATCGGAAGATTTCACATCTTACCCGTAGACGATGCCATATTCTTGGGCGATGCACCATCGCCGTTAGTTCCGCATCACTTAGTTGGGTAATTCAACTCACGCGTCTCAATTGTCGAGATGCATAGGCTATCACTTTTCCATTTTGCATTAACACACAGCCTAATCCATTTTGGAAGCATCCGATAGACCACGTATTCTTTATCTCGCTCGAACCGCTAATACATGCGGAGTTAACTTTTCTCGAGCCGTCTGAAATTCGCCTCACACTCATCACCCGTGAATTTAACCTTTTCGAAAATAAGTTGGCCTCGCTATTCGAGAATCTTCAATGAATCTCCGATAGTAACTCGCCAATCCCAAGAAACTTCTAATTTCATTTCAGGTCCCTGGCGATTTCCATTCTTGACCGCTTACTTTGGCCGGATCAACTTTAATCCTTCGTCGACACAATGTGTCCAAGGAACATTACTCCTTCAGCCAAAATTCACATTTGCTAAATTTAGCAAAAGTTGCTCACCTCTCAAAGATCGCAAGATCGCTCGAGGTGTTCTCGTGTTCTTCTTCATTCTTCGAATAGATAAGAATGTCTATGAAGACTAAGACAAATTTGTCTAAAATGGTGGAACAATCTCATCTTGAGATCCATGAATACCGCCAAGATTGGTCAATCCGAATACAACTATAAATTCATAAGGTCGATCTCGCTCGAAAGTTAGCGATACATCTTCAGTCGCACTTGTTATGATATACCGACTTGAGGTCGATTTTGAACACGCTAGCCCTTCTTAGCTGATCAAACAAGTCATCTATCCTGGAAGTGGATACTTTTTGAGCCATTTTGTTCGGGCCTTAATCTATACATCCTCAAGGAACCATCCTTTTCTTTACAATAACACCGGCTCCCTGCGAAACACCGGGTCTCGATAAAACCTAGGTCCAACAGCTTTGGATTTGGATTTTCAACTCTTCCGCTTCTCTTGAGCTATTCGGTAAGACGGCTCGACACCGGAGCCGATCCGGTTCCAAGTCAATGGTAACCCAGCTTGTTCATCGTGAGGTCTCGGTAGATTTTCGTGAAAACATCGAAAATTCTCGCACAATCTCTACATCTTCAACTTTTATCGTTGTTCGATCTTCTCCGCTCAAATAAACAAGAAATGCATGGCATCCTTTTCGTTTATCATACTTCCGCCCAAGTGATATAATCTAATTTTCTTTCCATACCGATTCCGTAAAGTCAGTAGCTTTTCCGTGAAAATGGAAATTTTCCTTTATTTACACAGATTAGCATGATTTTCACCAACCAATCCATTCCCAAAATTATATCTACATCACCCATGGTATTATGTTTAAGTTATTCGCCGAACCTTGTTGATCCTAAGTTCAACTCTGTGTTCGAGCAAATATGAGTAATACCATAATCCCTCCTATAGTGAAGAGATGTTCATATCCTCGGTTTGCTTTCTCGATCTAAGTTCCACAGATCTACATGTTCTTGCTACAAAAGAACGTGATGCTCCCGTTCGAACAGTATACAGTGACGCTGAGAAGTTGTTCATACCCGCCAGCTCGGTTTTGTTCTATTGCCCCGGCAACAGATATGCTCTTCGAGCCACCGGGCCGACGGTGCTCGCTCGCTGATTCTCACGGTCGTTGCCGCGGCCGCCGATTACGCCACGCGTGGTTGTCGCTGTCATGTTGTTGAGGCCGCCATCGTTGTTGTTGGCCGTTGTCGCCATTGAGGTCGAAACCGATACCGAGGGGTTGGGCATCGCCAGTCGATTCGCCTTCCCACCGTCCCCGCATGTATCCTGTAAATTATTCGCTAATGCCCTTCATTCCGCACTTAAAGCAATTTACTGCGGCGCACTTTTATGAAACTGGCACTTCGCGCGAGTTGTCCTCGCCGCTTTGTGGTCCTCCCATCTAAAGACCGTTTCTTCCATCCCCGCCCCTGGTATCAGGTTTCGCGCCACGCCGTGTTATTCAGATACCAAACTTCCCTTGCCATCGTATTTCCAAAATTCTTCCCATTTTCTCCTCTTGTCCTCTATGTTCGATGTCCGTGTTCGATCGATTCTTCGGTGTCGCCGATGTCCAAAGCTCGTCCGAGAGCTTTTGTAAGTCGATTTTCACGATCTAGAGACATTCTTATCTCTCGACCTCAATCCACTCCAAACTCGCCATCTTCATATCCGTATTCACTGATCGGGGTATATCGACATATCGCAGAAAGCATCATAATCGCTACTTTACATCTTTTCCTGCTTTAGATTATAAAATTCTTGTTCCTTCCTTTTCCGATAACTTTTCTGAACGTATTTCATACGCTCCTCCTTAAATTCTTCCTGTGAACTCATTCATCTCGATCCGCAAAGAAATCTTCCGCTCAAGCTTCCCACCAAAAAACGGCAGTCCCGGCACTGAAAGTAATACAGATGCCTCGCGTGGCTGCATCAAGAAAATCAAATATCCTTTCCATAGCCCTTATCCATTGCTCTATTATTCCGGCCCCTTCCATCAAAAGGCTGGGTTCGCTTAAGAATAATTCTTCGATCCCACGATCGCTGGCGTTGGTGGTATATTAGCAGTGTTCTGCATGTGAATTCTTCCCGCCTCACCTCTTCCCCTTCCCCTACCTCTTTGCAGATCCCGCTCACGGCATTCTCGTTGTTTAAACATACAATAAATATTGAAAATCATTTTCACAATTAACAAATATAATATCATCATACAATTTCTTTGTAGCAAATTTTAATTCAAGCTATTCATTCTTATCACAAAATCATTTCGCCACAAAAGCCCACTTCGGGTTATCATATATATACATCAAAATTGTGCCTCAAAGAGGACTATTTCGCACAACATTTAATACAAAAGGATAATGTACAATAGATGGCATTTCAAAAGCTTAACCCGTGTCGAACAACATACCTGAGTTACACAATACAACATACAAGTGTTCACTTTTTCAAAAAATACAAGAACCCACACATATCGACTATATATACGTACTAAAGTCTAATGCGCCGGTCAATCGCGCATCACTGTCGTCGAATGATCCTCCTCATCATCTCGAATCATCTTCATCCGAATCATCGCCGTCCGAGTCGCCCTCACGGTATGCATTCGACGGCCCCGCTCCGTCATCCCAACCATAGGAATGTCGGATCGGATCAAGTCATCGCGATCATCGAGACTTATCCGGCCGTCTGTCAAGACGGCCACCATGCGCCTACATACATAGGCGGCAAGATAGGAAGGCGTACGGGTGTCCAATCGATGGGAAACACCGCATCCCCAATGCCCGGCCGAGATGCCCGTCACACGAAAGGTGCTCACGCTCGCTTCCAAATCGGGAATCACGGATCAACCACTGAGGAACCTGCAGAGCCACCTGGACTCACGCCACGATATTCCTGAGGAGGTACGGTCCTCCTTGGCTACCCCAGATACTAAAGACGAGGTCGTGCTGCTCACAACTTTGTGAGATCGCTATCGTCGTAGTCACCACCATATTAAGATGTAATCTCGATATCTCCTGCATAGTCTTCCCACCAATCGGTAGCCGATCAAGACGCTTACACCATCAAGTCCGCTACCCATGCTCGTAAGGCCCCTCCAATGACGCAAGAGGTATTGAATCCTCCGATATCATCTCCCAAAGACATCCGACATCAAGGTACCTATGAATGATCTCTCAGGGTGGCACTCGTCCAAGCCTCCGCCTAGTGGTGTGTCGAGTCCCGCCATCCGCCACGCATAAACGAGCATAAGACAACAAATAAAGATAACCATGAATAGATAAAAAAACTTAACGCATCTAAGCAACAGATAATCGGACAGTGTCTATAAAGGTATAAACAATCCAAACACATTCGATAAAATGATAATTGTTATATGGAAATTGTTCTCCTATACAACGACGTTGTAGCTTCCTACCATACTAGGAAACATACTATCTAGCGATAAAAAAAATCTTATCATATAACTAAATTCTAGTTCTATAAACTATGAGCTAGCTTCTGCTGGCTCTCGTGATTTCTGGAGAAGGAAACAGGGATCTTCCTTCATAAGAAATACATTACAGTTCGTTAGAAGTAGGAGAAAACCATACGCAAATCGGAGTCCAAACTAAGGAGAACGGACCAAAACAAAATCACTGCACGAAGCAGTTTGCCTATGCCGAGGTAAACTGTCCGTGGACTGTACTGATTCTCGTGAATTTTGGAGAAGGAATCAAGGGTTCAATCCGTCATAACAAATAAAGTAAATTGCGTTAGAGTACGAAAACCGTTCAGAATCGGAGTTCAAACAAGGAGATCGGACTAAAATAAAATCATGCACAGCTCGCCCTTGCCGGGGTGAAATGGCTGTGGTTAAATGGCCGAGGTGAACTGTACTGACTCTAGTGAATTTTTAAGAAGGAATCAAGAGTTCGGTCCTTCATAAGAAATATAGTATAGTGTGTTAGAGTATGTGGGCGAAACCATGCACAAATCGGAGTCCGAACGGGAGATCGGACCAAAATAAAATCACTGCGCGAAGCTCGCCTTGCCGGAAGTAAATGGCCAGGTTAAACGGCCGAGGTGAAATTCGAACTCGGTGGATGTCGAGGTTGACACCAAGTAAACGCCCAGGTCGGTGCCGTGAATCAATTGAGGTCGCGAATGCCGGAGGCTCAACTGTCACCGAGTCGAGGTAAACTCGGGTCGACTTCAAACGAAAGTGAAAGCCTTAGCTTTTCAATTGAGCTCGATTCTTTTGCTCGAAAGAAGAGAGAATAGTTCGTATATGTGTCCGCCTCATGTTCTTTTCAAAGAGGATCATGCATCTTATTACGCCTATGTTCCATTCGGACGACATAGGCATTAATCAAAATCAACATTGAGAAATGATGAATAAATATTTTAAATACGACGAACATAGTTCGCTTTAAACATACGATTTCTTTGCTAAAAATTTTCAATCATTAATCAATAAATAATCATGGTTATTTACAACCTTTCATTTCATTTGTCGATAATGTTCTATCAACACAAATCATTTGTCGATAATGTTCTATCGACACAAATCATAAATCATTTGTCGATAATGTTCTATCGACAACAACTCAAATTCATAAATCTCAAACTTTTCTTTTCAAAGATGAGAAAATAATTTACCTTTTTCCCATTGAAATGGACGTGATGAGTGTCGAGCTAGTCGATGATTTCTAGAAGTCTAGTGACTCAATCTGTGACTTAACTTTGAAAGAAAATTTTAGGTCGTAGAGCAATATGCTCGATACCATCACACCCTCTAATCCAAAGGACGATTGAGAGAACCGAGCTTGAACAAAGGATTACCAAACATCAATAAGAATAATTAAAGACTTCAAACTAATACGATCGAACTCGATAATCAACCCTATTTAGGCAAAAAGTAATTTACGATATATGCTATAAGTCCTAAACAAGGTTTCAATAATTCGCATGACTCAACCACAACATTAACATACAATATTCGTAATATGCAAAGTAACGTGAACGCATATAATATACGCACCCAAGTTCTTTCTTTCAAACATAATAAATATTCAAAAGACTGACCACTCAACGCCTCGCCCATCATCATCACTCACTCAACACATTTAAAACAATATGTATGAAGACAATAACGCAATCATGCTCACGCCAAAATAATTTATCAAGTTTAAATTACTCGCCTCATCACATTAACACACGGTTTTAATTGAACATACCGTGTTTACTAAATATTTCGTCATTTTCCATAAATATCGTCACAAGCATTTTCCACGATGTATGATCCACATCCACCACAATAATTCATCCAACACACACGGTATGAGGCCTCCTCCTCACAGACGCCGCGATCGGCCGAGCACCTTCAAGACACAAATACAAATAATCAAGACAAAATCCAGCTATCTCAAGATATGATACGAATTCTCCATCATTCTTGGGGTACTTCCAAGAATTTAATTCAAGATGTCATAAAGCATACCCAACATTACGCATCAAATATCACGATCGATACATAACGTAAAACATAAACAATTTAGTGTAATTAAATAATCATTTCATAAATATTTGTCATAATAAAGCATCATAAATAAATCATTTGATAAGTCCTATCAATGAGTATAGTAAAGCCCACCTCGACTTTTAAACTCAATCTACGCTGTTTTCTCCTCACAGCGTGAGTTTCACGTCCCACCTTTACGCAAAATTTACGTTAGAACGCTGGCATGCTTTTTCAGATTTTCAAAGTTCATTCAACTTTGATAAATAAAATAATAATTCAAGTCTTAATAATTCGACACGCCTTAATACGTTGAAACGATGCGATATCAATAAAATAATTTCGATATCGAGAGACGAATATGATCTACAGGCCTCATTTTAACCTTTAGGTTAAACAATTAACGATAATAACGTTATTCAATAAAGTGATTTCAATTATGAAATCTTTTCACATCGAGATATTCTTATAAAAGTAATAATTTTCACGATTAACGTATTTAACTAACGATTTTGACGTTAATTTCAAAGTTCACCATTTCGACTTTTCATTAAAAATATTCAATAAAACATATTTTAATCAATATAAATCGATTTTCAATCGATTTCTTTTCATAAAGCTTTAATCTTCGATTTTCACTTAAATCGATATTTTTGATTAATATTTTCTTTCAATATTAATCTTTAATACATTAAGCATGCTTTTAACGTTATTTAATATAACGCTCCATCATAAACATAATATTCTATATTTAATAATCTCTAAAATTCAATTATGTCTAATATATTTTGTATATAATATATATTATTCTTAATTAAAAAGAATTAAAATTTTATTTAACACATATAGCTCACTATTATATCACAAAATTTTCAATCTTGTTCCAAAATTTCTCTAAATTTATATATAGTATATTTTTACATCGTGATCATTAATATGTATTAATATCACTATAAAATTTGGAACACACCTATATATATACTATAGCTCGATTTTTATCAAAATAATATCAATAATTTTCCAAAATTCTAATTATACACAAGCCTCAAATATTAATATATAACATAATTATAACCTATGGTTTTTAAAAAAATCAAACCATACATCATAGAAAGTCCAAGGTAGCTCACTACTTTTTGTGCAATATATATCAAACAATTTTTATAAAATCCTAAAATTTACACTATGCTTATATGCTATCATATAGCACTAATACATCATAATATTATGTAATAACACAAAATAATCCATTAAATCCTAACACCTAAGTCTCGCCATTTTGAATTAATTTAGCTACAATTGTCCAAAAATTCTAATAAATTCCTACAACACCTAATCAATAACCCTAGATCAATAATATGCTATTATATCAACATATAAAATTATACAACAAGGTTCCAAGGCCTATCATTTTCTACGCTTTGGTATATTAACCAAACACCAAAATTCCTAAATTGATACCATGCACCCTACAACATTATAGATCAACAATCCAACCTCAAAACATCCTAGCAAAAATCGAGCATTACTAGAATAGATTAAATAAATTGCTGTTTAGTAAATAAATAACCTATGCACATATCAACATATGTAACATAATTTCTAAGTTTATAACATGCTAACATGATTTATCGTACAATAATACATGCTAAAATAATTATTTAAACCGTAGGATTATTGAAAAGATAGGTTTTATCAAGCTTGTTCGACATTCAACCTCGTTAATCCATTTGATTTGTCAGGATGATCAAACTCAAACTATTCAAAAATGGAAGAAAAATATTTGTTCTTTAGGAGAGCCTCATAGAGAGGAAAGCGAATGAGAGAAATGATATGTAAGTGTTTAGGTTCAAGACTTAATATACAACCGAGTAAAGGCAAAAGAAATGAATTATCATACAAAACATCTCTCTCTGCTAAGACCAAGAAGCAAGACAAAAGTTGATTTGATGATAGTAAATATGCTTATGTCACGCCTAAATATATCTCTTACATGTAGTTAATACATAATAAAGTTTTTTTTTTCAACCAAACAAAATACTTTCACTCATTTTTCCTTTACATAACACACACACACAGGAAGAGAAAATCTGATTTTTCATTGCCTATACATGAATATATGTATCTTACACTCATCCCAAATATACATGTAATCATAAAAATCAAGCTGCACACAATTTAGTCAACAATATCGCTCCTCTCACAAATATATATATATATATATCCCACTGGTTAATTACTTGATTAGTGTATTAGATACTGCATGTATAAATTCATAACATAGCAAAGGCAATTACAAACTTACGTGAATTAGCTATCGAACAAGAAAGTTCACGCTTTTTCATTCTAAATTGCTAGCTGATTTTTTCATGCTAATTATACATATATATCATATATATGTTTTAGATGATAAATTATATCATAGAAAATTTATTGAAATTAATCCATAGGTAGAAAACCCTAATTTTCGATTTAGTTTTGAATCATAAATAATCAACAATATTATTCCAAAATTTCTAGATTAATTCAATGCTAAAATAATATTCAATTATATAAAATAATCATAAAATTTAAATATCATAATTCCGATCATTAGACTTGATTCTCAAGTCATCTCAAAATTAACATTTGAAACGCCTCAAACGCTTAAATATCGACTATCTCAAAATGGTCGTAATAAAGCTATAATCACTTTATTAAATAATTCCAATAATAATGGAAATTTAAAGCTTAAAAACTTAGAAAATATCACTTATATAAATATCGATACTTAATCGACGAATTAATACCGAACACGTTATATATTCGTATTTCAATTCACATTCATCTCATGAAAAAACATGAATTTATTATTCCAACAATAATCGATATCATTATTCGATATATAAATAATCAAATTATTATAATAATATTCTAATTTACGTAAATTAATTTCGAATTAGAGTTTAAATAATCGTATTACCAACAATCTATAACGAATAACGCTAGAATAACACTATGCTCGAATGTGATGACTCGAGTATATGACTTAAGTTGAGATCCATCTATGAAGAATCTAAGAAATGCTATTTTTTCATAAAGAAACCCTAATTGGGAACCTTAAGTCGTAATTTATAAACGACCTTCGATCAATAGAAAGAATCTAAGAAATGCTATTTTTATGAAGGACTTGATCGCACGTAGTTTCCGATAGGACACCACCCCTCGAATGTACCTCACTCATTCCAAACGACGGATTAGCGTAGACTATTACCTGAACTAAAATTACAGTCAGAATACATGGAACATCGAATGTGAGACATATATCGTGAATACTTCTAGAACTTCAGCGCTGGAGATTAAGCAAACATAATTTACATACGAGACTCGACCATCGCATTTAACAAAACGTTCAACTGATATGATGGAATCCAGCTCGATCAACATACGACTTAGTGTTCTCTTGGAAAACATATGAATTAATACATATTATGTGCACTCGGTACTAACTTTCAAATAAAGATTCCTACCGCTCCATCGCATCACCACCAACTCACATTTAAAACAAACATGTATCGAGTACAAGAATGCACTCAATGAACTTATTAAAACATTTATCAACATCAATTACATCGCCCATCGCATACACGAGGTTTTATTTCAAATGCTCGTGCTACTAAATATTTTATCATTTTCATAAACTTGTCCGACCATATATTTTCTGTCAGATGATCCATATCACATCTTATATATATCATTCACGTCCGAGAAGAGGTTCTCCACCTGACGCGACCGATCGAGCAAACCTTTCAAGACACAAATACCGAATCGGCCGAGCAAACTTTTCAGCAAGTGCAGCTACTATAGTGTACACGCTAATCCTGCTAGAAATTATCCTTCAAAGATAGATCCAAATTAATTTTCATTCATAGTCAAGCTAACCAACAACTGATTATCATTCATAAGTAACCAACATTGATAGATCCATACAAAACATAAACATTTTGGGGTGTAATTAAATAACATCTCATCATCATTTCTCAAAAGAAAGCATCATAAATAAAGACTTTTCATTTCAAGAAAGCATCATAAATAAAACATTTGTCATTTTATTTTATCCTCGATAAAAGAAGCCCACCGTATGTTTTCCTCAAAACGACTTTCGCTCCTTTACTGCGTTGCTCACTGGCTCCACCTTTACGTAAGAAACCAATTTAGACGCCGGCTCTTTTTTGGAATTCGCCAAGATCTAAAATAATTTGATAACTTTCTAACTCTTATTAAGATTTATGAACCATATAAACCTTCTAAAGACTTCAGATCTTTTAACCAATTTAGACGCTTTTCATCGAATATTCTAACTTATGACTCTCGCTTTTAAACTACATAAAACCTGCCTCTGAGCACGACTCATCATTTAAATCAATCATTGAACTCATATCGACATTTTTCTAAAATTATTTCAATTATGAAATCGATTCTTATAAAAGAGATATTCTTATATCTCTAATGCCTTACATACGCCTTAGTGTATCTAATCAATGCAACTCATATTTATACTAGCGTAGCACAATTCTACCACGCACTAATATATTTCATACGCTCATACCTTAATCAAGTCATTTGACTTCGAAACCTATATTCTCAACATTCATATATAAAACTATTAACTTACGTATATATACTTAAATTCTAACGTATTTTTAATCATATTTCCATAAGTATCGATTTTTTCACATTAACAACCAATCATGCTCAACATACACATATGTGAAACTAACTTAAGTATAACACTTTATTTTTAAATCTTACGTCACTTAACAAAACTTTTGACGTAAAAATCTTATACTTCATTTTAAAAATCACATAAATTCATAGTATGTCTTAAACATATTTTGGGACTAAATATGTGATCACACTTGATAAAATAAATTTGAAATTTCACTTTTCCAACTTTAAAGTTTTCGCCCTTTGATAAAATTTCCAAAACTTATGCATAAATTCTATAAATTCATATAACACTATATTAATATAAGATTAATAATATCAAATAACATTAGTCAAGAAAAATTGACATCATAACTTCACACTGGCATTTTCAAAACTTGACAATTTAATTAAACAATTTTCAAAAATTTAATTAATTCACACAACACATTATGATCATCATACATCAATAATATGCCATAATATCCAACATACACAAATCACACATCAATATATCATATGCTATGTTTTGAATTTTAGAATAATTCCTAATATTTTCCAAAAATTAATTAATTCATACATACTTAAACAACATTAACTATCATCAATCCATTCTCAAAACAACAATTAAAATTCATTCCCATTAACATATGATTTTGAAAATTTAAGAAAATTAAACATGCTTAACTTTGCATTAAATTCATAATATAAGCTTATAAACATCATACTAACATATTTAATTAACATCTTTAAACATTCAACAAAATTTCTCAAATTTCACATAAAATAACAATAACATATAACTTAAAATTTCATGGTTGATTTCTAATAATTTTGCATATATAAGTTTCAGAATATTTCTAACCTTTAATCTAATCGATCGTCACTAAAATATTTTTCTAACTAAGATTTGAAGAGAGAATTTGAAGAACACTTCTTTTTCTCTCAAAACTCACTAAGACCCTCAAGAATGAGAAATGAATGATTTTTATTTTTTGATGATAATATACATTAATTACCTTAGCAAAAATATCTTAATTTGAAAGTCAACATTTTACACTTCACATTATTCTCCATTTTTTTCTATCATCAAGGTAGGTAGAAACAAATATTATCTTATCATATACTTAATTAATTATTTCATCTTATCACTACATTTAATACATTTCATCATCAAACCTATCATTATCAAACTTTAATGAAAATATCTTCTTCTCTTCCCTCACGGTTTTCGCAATCACAAATGAATGGAGTGATTTTATTTATTGATTAAATATACATTAATCATGCTTAGAAAATATCTAATTCAAAGTCACAATTTACAATTGATTAATTTACTAAAATACCATACCTTTACTAACAAACAAAATAATATCTTATCACTTTATTAAAGATCATATTATCTTATGTAGTTAATTAATTATATCACTTTCAACATAATAACACATCACTATCACAAAGCTGAAACAATTTTTTCCATTCACACTATATGATTTTCGCACTTTCATCTCATCTATACACATCACTTTATTTTATTTTTTTACCAACTTATATTATACACGAATTTAATACCTATCACTTTCAAATAATAATATCACTTTCAATACACTTTAAATTTCTTCTTTTCCCACTCTTGTTCACACTCAATTTCGCCACCACACTACACAAGACATATCACTTTAATAAATATCTTATGTACATTAAGAATATCTCTACACCATAATAATTAACATCACTATCATAAGAATAGAATTTTTCCTCTTCACACCTTCAATCCAAATTTCATTCACTATGTAGCACAATATGCTACATGTCTTATTTTTTTCCATTTAATAAGAATGACATAATATAAAGTTTTGATTATGTAATATATCATGTAAAAATAATTAAGAACAATTTATGTCCTAAGTTGAAAATTTCTAACAATAGTTAGAAAATAAGAATAAATTACCCAATCTTTATTCCTTTAATAACTAAAATTATTTTAATGAAGGATTATATAAAAATAATACTCTTATTTCATAAAATAATCATAGACTTTAAATATCGCACTTTAATCTACACTAAGTTTTCAATTATCTCAAAACGCCGACATTCAAACATCTCAAAACGCTGATAATCGAATCGCCTCAAAACATTGATAATAAAGTCTTAGTCACCTTATTCGCTCTTCGTTAGTAAGGAATTAAACTTAGGTTTCATCATTTAGAAAATAACGTAGACTAACTATCGAAATTTACCGACGCTAGAATAATACTTTCAAGGAATAATATATATATATATATATATATATATATATATATATATATATTCCTTAATTCACTAATTGTTTGGGATATAATATAAAAATTCTCAGACATGGATATTTGAAATTGAGATTCGATAATTTATTATCGATTATCGAGATAAAACCCTAATTAACGATTTATATTATCGTAATTAGCTTTAAAACTTGGGTATTACACACCCTACCCGCTTAAACTTATAGCTTTGACAAGAAAGTAGCTCTCTTGAAACAAATGATATGCATATCTCAAAGCATGATTTAAAGCTTTACGAAAGATAATCCATCGCCGTTTGGCCATGCCTGCCTGCATTCCACTCTCACCGCTTGGCCTCCCCGCCCGCCTGCCGCCACCCCGCATGCACTGTACCATATTCCGGAGATGAGGATCCACGGCCTAGCCGTAGCAACCGTGAGAGAGCCTGACTCGCCCGGTCACGCCCGGCTGGCGGGTCGTACGGAGATCCACGGCACCGGCTACTATGGAAGCAGCAGAGTCAGAGTCCGAGCCCATGGCCCCGCACTCGTCGGCGGAAGAAGATCGAGAAGAGGATCCTAGGAGACCCAAGAAGACCCCGGAGGACCTATCACCGACGACGAGACGGAGTGGAGAGATAGTTCCCATACTTCCACCCTAACTCTCGACACCGTTCATACCCTGGTGATCATGGATCTAGTTCTAGACTAGATATTTTTGTCGATATACTTGATATCTTTTGATGCACGCGAAACCACGAGTCGCTCTAACATGCACTCTTATTCGATGTCCACGTAGCTTTTAGATTTTGTACGCACCGTGATCAGTACACGGAGTGACGATCGCCTTTTCACAAGTAAAAGGCGATATGTAAGGTAAACAGCATCGTATCCATGTGGATTGTATACGAAACACGTGTTAGCTCAACGATAATTCATCATTATTCAAGCACGTAAAATTGGGTGAAAGGTTTTATGGCTTTGCATTTAATCCAAAGCAAAGCGAACCATGCGTAAAATAAAACAAAGCAATAAACACACCAAGATAAAATGTATAAGAGACTAACCTTGGATGCATTAATCCTATCCACAACGATGTTTATCCTGCTCCTATTAGCCAATTTTAATCCGCATAAGATGGAAGATCACATATATAACCAACTTCACATTTACAATTGCAAGAGATTACTAGTTTTTCCTATCATTCTAGTGAAAACAAGTAACTCCAAAAGGATCACTAAGAATATGCTTCCCACTAATATCCTATCTCGCCTAACGACTCAAGCGCTTATTCGTATCACGCATTCAAGATCGATCGACAATTAATACAATTACGTAATTAACCTGACAACTAGATATGCATCAAGATTGATTAGAAATCAACACATATAATAAGCACCAAGAATCATGAATCAATGCCCTGAAGGTAAATAGTTATAATGTAAATCACAACATATGTGATCGAATCATGCAAACCCCAGACCAAGATGAATTTTAGCTACGATACTTAAATTACCAAAGCAATAAATAATTAAATAAAACATAAATTAAGATAGATAGATAAAACCGAAGAATCCACTAAGAACAATTGTACGACTGAATCCTAAGAAATTCAATTCTAATACTAAACTATGAAATCGAATGAAAATACTTAAAGAAAAAGCTAAACTAAATTAAACGGAAAAGAACTTGCAAAAGAAAATAAAGAAGAATTTGTGTTCGCTCGAATGGTGTTTTTAAGCTATCGCCTATCTCCCTATTTATAATAAAACATAAGCTCCCTTTTTCATAAATTCCCAATCCTATTCTCGACTGATTCAATCCTATTCTCGACTGATTCAATCCTATTCGACTTGATTAGAAGTACATGGACCAGGTGTCTCAAATTGCTGAAAATTATGATTTCGCGAGTTTTGCCCTTATTTTAGGTCGCGAGCAAAACCGCGAATCGTTTTTCTCTGCTGCACGCCGACTCTCGCCTGTCTCTGCTTCTCTCGTCCTGACCAATTATAACCTGCTTGTCCCTACGGACCCTATTGAGATGTTTCAACATAGTTAACTTTGTACATCCATACTTATCAAATCCATTTCATCATATTCAACGTCGTTCAAATGCTTCTTCTTCGATGAGTCGCGATCGCTATTGATTCCTCTTTATCGTGATCCACCTTTGACATTAAAACCTATGCTAAATGACATGAAATACACACAAGATAATATCTTCCAAGGTAAACATAAATATATCAAAAGACAACTCAAAAGATCACTTATCACTTAGAAACGAAACGTAATATACTTTATAAATCATGTAAAACGAAAGCTTATCAACTCCCCCAACTTACCCTTTTGTTTGTCCTCAAACAAATCAACAAAGGAGAGACGACCAACGATAGGCAAAGAGAGACTAACGCCAAAAGCAATAAGCCCGTAGTAATGAGCAATAAAGATTCAAACAAATGAATCAAATCACAACCTCATTCGTTAAACTCGACATCGCCATAATAACCATAACAAGCTTCTCTCAAACTCAATCCTCACGATATGGATATATATATATAAGAAAGCTCAAACACTCATGTACGGAGGAGACGGTATGCTCAAAGTTCAAAATTACATGGAATCTACCATAAGCTGCAAATCGCCTAATTCTCCATCGTCAAATATGTGCTCAAGAACTAAGATCAAAAAGGTCTTTATAAAAGGTTTTAATGTAGCTTTTGTAGGTCGGATATATTTAGCTAAGTGACTCATAATCCCATAATGAAAATACCATAAGTAACACAAGACATAATTCCAATTTTCACAATTTATTTCAATTCTCCATACCAAGAAGTCATTTTTCTTAAGACTCCATAATTTTCATATGTTGATATATCATCTCAAAGCACTAGTTACTTACCCATTTATGTTCTTGCACACTTGTGTCATTTATTTATTTATTTATTTTTTCGAACTTATATGGTAAGCAACTATTTTTATTATTATCAATTCCTCAACAATTTTTCTTCCTTTCTTTTTCTCAACCTTTCATTCAAGCAACCAAAAATCACACTAACAACATAACCCAACCCACAACTATACGAATGAATAAGGTAGCTCAAACCGGCTCATCAAAGATAATAACATAACAAGTGTTAGTGTTCGATAGTGTATAGCTAAAAAGAATGCCTAATATCATTTCAAAATTTAAGCACATCAATGCAACCCTCAAAAGAACCGTGAGCAAGTTCTAGAGAACACATGCTATTTCAAACTATTCACGTAAAAACAAGATCAAAAAGATGACAATGAAAGCTCAAGTCTCATGTTTCAAAATGTGATCAAGTTCTCAGGCTCAATACTTGCAATAATCATAACATGCTCTGCCTCACAAAATCGCTTGCAATCAAATTTTCTAATAAAACAATTATCATCATCTGCGTCACATTCAACTCAACCCACAAAATGCATACGTAACCCAAAACAAGAAAGACAAAACAAAACAAAACAAAACAAAACAAACGAAACAAAACAAAAACGAAAACAAAACAAAGGAAAACATCAAGTTACCTCCAACAAGTGCTAAATTTAAATGTTTTAGCTAGACCACTAACCTCGATCAATTGCGATCGCGTGCCTTTTCTTACCAAATTGCTCCATATTTCAATGATCGCATCACCACCGAGTGTGGAAGTGGCTCCCAAACTGAACAAGCTGAGTTCCATGCCGAGTCCATCTTTTCTTTGTAGCACCGTCAACTAGCTCATTGACATCCAAGCTCGAGACTAAGCACAACAGATTGAATGACACTCTTCATGCTCACTATCGTGTCGCGGACGGCGCCATAGATTGAGATTTTCATTTCTCATCGTTAACACGAAAAGTTAGATCACCTCCCCGCATCATTAAAGCACCACCGCCTAGAAAAGGCCTACCCAAGATTAGTGGTCGATTTTAAATTGTGAATGTCTAAATAACAAAATCGGAAAGACAAAATCCCAACTCTTACCAACACATCCTCAACTATCCCTTGTACGCGATCGACCGTCACCATCATTAACTAAATGGAGGTCTTCTTCATCAAAGCAAGCGAATTACATTTAACTAAGATCGTTTATGCTCGCCCTAAATCACACAACACGTTGGAACGTGCTCAGAATCCGCACCCAACGAAACCGCCGATCCTTCGCTTTAGAGGAGCTTCCTCCAGACTCAAGACGATTTTCTGATAGGTAATTTTTCAAATTTCTAATTTCTCGCTTTGCAAGCTGCCTTTAAAAAATTTCATGATCCCTGATGTTTCGCAGCAGCAAAGAGAGGAAAATTGATCTCAACTTTGAAAAATTGAACGCAAACCCTCGCCATATTTTCGACTGACTAGCCGACTTTAAACGGACCTGAGGAGCATGTAAGATCGACTTTGAGGCTCTTCACGACCGTGACCATCAAGTGTGTCAGGCCTCCGCCGCAATCCTTCTTCGCGTCAACTCATGCACTGTACGCCGCGAACAAACCTGGGCGCAGAATCTGACGGTCAGGTCGTGTCATGCATGGCGTTCTGCCGCGAAGCCTGTAAATTTCGACTCTCGCTGACCGCGGTCATGGTTCTCGCGAAGCTCGCCTCCGCCATTTCTCGTCTGTACGGGCTTGTAAGCTTTGTCCACTTCGCCCTGGATGGCGAACATTAATTTTTCTGCCACTCAGACACTTGGGCCTTTTCAGTGCATTCAATCAGACGGCTATTTCGACCAACTGATTTTCCAAAATTATATGCTTTTCATAGCCGCCACAAGGACCCAAATGATTAATCTTCCGCCTTGTTGCTTATAAACGAGTTCGTTCGTTGTCAATTGTTGGTTGCTTACAACCAACCACGTGATCATGTCCTCTGACTCTCTTGGTTTCTCGAATCACCCATTCATCAGTAGAAACCTCTGAGGTCATGAAAATTATCGTGGTGCATACGAAATTTGATGATTTCATATTCATCAGATGCCGGATTTTTCCCATGATTCATCCCGATTGATGGTCGAATTCTTCTCGCCTCGATCCGACTCTTCAAAAGAGTGAATTGCTTCATCACCATCGTATTTCAATCGCCTCCATACCGCTTAACCATCATGGCTTCCGCTGGCTATTGATAACTATTTGCCGCCATCTCTTCTATGACGCGATCGGCCTCTACACCATTTATTCAATAAACATCCACCGCCGACGCATCCACTATGCTCCTCAGATGCCATGTCAGCCCACCGAGAATCGCGTGATTCATTGCTCTTTGAGAATCCGTGTTAGGGCACTTTCAATAAGGCCCTCGAATCGCCCCCACAACTCGAACAATGACTCATCTCCTAGCCGGGAGTGGGAGATCTTGCGATTTTTCGGCTTGTCGGCTGAAAATACTTTGAGAGGAACTTTTCGCAGATCCCCAATCTGCTTATGCCTGCGCGGTCCAAACTTCAACCACCTTCGCCTCGATCGCAGAGAATCAACACGCAGATCCGAATCCGTCAGGGCACCCATTCTGCTTGATGGTGTCACAATGTCGAGGAATGTCTCAAGACGCGCATTCGAAGTCCTCTCGTGACCTCCCCAAACCGCCTCCTTGTACCATGCCGACAGTACGCTTTAACTCAAGTTGTTTCAGACACCGGCCCCATCCGCCTCCTCGAATTGCTCATGAGGCTCGGTACATAACCCGAGGTCTCGCTCGAGCAGTGACTAGGAGTCCCATATTCGCCATCCGGCCGCATCTCTACGAAATCGGCCAATACGTGCGCCTTGCTCGAAGGAATGCCCCATTCGTGGATTAGCCGCCATTGCAACTCGCCTTCTCTCGCCCTCTTCTCCGAGGAGCGATCTTGGATTAATATTTCGTGAGGTCCCTAGATTCAGACGATAAACTACCCGAGAAAAGATGTAATTTAGCTGTAACAATAAATAATATAATATATAATGAATTAATAAATCCAAACCACAAATTATTCCTATGTAATCTAATCAAGAACAAGCGCCAAATTTGATCGCCCCTTCACAAGTAAAGGCGATATGAAGGTAAATGTAGCATCGATCCGTGATTGTACGAAACACGTGGCTAGCTCAACGATAATTCATCATTATTCAAGCACGTAAAATGGTGAAAGGTTTTAAGGGCTTCAGACTTAATCCAAAGCAAAGAACCATAAAATAAAACAAAGCAATAAACACACCAAGATAAAACATAAGAGACTAACCCAGGATGCATTAATCCTATCCACAACATATGTTTATCCTGCTCCTATTAGCCAATTTTAATCCGCATAAGATGGAAGATCACATATAAACCAACAACTCCCGCCATTTATAATTGCGGCAAGAGATTACTAGTTTTTCCTATCATTCTAGGTGAAACAAGAACCCAAAAGATCACTAAGAATATGCCTTACGAATATCCTATCTCACCACGACTCAAGCGTTTATTCAGATCATGCATTCAAGATCGATCACAATTAATACATTACGTAATTAACCGACAACTAGATATGCATCAAGATTGATTAGAAATCAACACATATAAATAAGCACCAAGAATCACGAATCAATGCCTCGAAGCGAATAATGACAATGTAAATCACAACATATAGGATCGAATCATGCAAACCCTAGACCAAGACGGAATTTTAGCTACGCATACTTAAATTACCAAAGCAATAAATAATTAAATAAAATAAATTAAGATAGATAGATAAAACCGTAAGAATCCATCTAAGAACAATTGTACGATTGAATCCCAAGAATTTCAATTCTAATACTAAACTATGAAATCGAATGAAAATACTTAAGAAAAGCTAAACTAAATTAAACGGGAAAGAACTGCAAAAGAAAATAAAGAAGAATTTGTGTTCGCTCGAATGGTGTTTTTAAGCTACCGCTTATCTCCTATTTATAATAAAACATAAGCTCCCTTTTTCATAAATTCCCAATCCTATTCTCGACTGATTCAATCCTATTCTCGACTGATTCAATCCTATTCTCGACTCGATTAGAACTATACATGGACTAGGTGTCTCAAATTGCTGAAAATTATGATTCTCGCGAGTTTTGCCCTTGCGACCTTTAGGTCATGAGCAAAACTCGCGAATCATCTTTCTCATTGCACGCCGACTACTTTCATCTGCTCTCTCGTCCGGACCAATTACAACCGCTTGCGCCACGACTTCTATTGAGATGCTCTTAACATAGTTAACTTTGTACATCCATACTTGTCAAATCCATTTCATCATATTCAACGTCGTTTTCAAATGCTTCTTCGCATGAGCTCATGACCGGGCTATTGATTCCTCTTTATCGTGATCCACATTTTGACATTAAACCTATGCTAAAATGACATGAAATACACACAGATAATATCTTCCAAGGTAAACATAAATATATCAAAAGACAACTCAAAAGATCACTTATCACTTAGAAACGAAACTAATATAGCCTTATAAATCATGTAAACGAGGCTTATCAATGCCGATATTTGGGGCATCATACTGCACTCTTGTAGATCCGAAAAACATCGATGAAAGTCCTAGAGGTAATTGATGATATGATGATAGCTCCCCATCGAGCTAAAAACACACTCAAATTACTCAATCGTGACGAGGTAATCGTAAGCGATAAGTTAACACGAGTCGCCTCTCAAGGAAAACTTAACAGGCTATTGTTGGTCGCATACGTAAAACGATTAAACTTAAACACTCTAATACCAATACGGTTTTTGAAACATACGAGGAATCAAACACGAGAATTAAACAAGAAACCTAAGCCGTGGTCACAATCCCGAAGCAACCACGAAAGAATAGATCAAAACTAGAGGTTGTCAAACCCTAGATGATTAACTAACGAATACGTAAACAGTAAACAAATCAAAAGCAATTAAATAAATTCTCCAAACAAAGAACTAATTATAGAATCTGAATCCCAGAACTAATACCCAACAAATGAACAAAACCAAATCAATACAAACGAAACGATCAAGAACAATGGAACAAATAACCTAGAAATTACTTTCAACCAATCCGAAAATAACACACCGATATTAAGTCAGAATCAAATAACCGACGTTGTTAATTATAAAGAGTACCAACGTGAATCAATGTCTCGATTGGAGAAAATGAAGAACAAAGTTCATGGGCGCAATCAAGAGAAAAAGAAAATAAGTAAAATTCTACCGAAATAACCTAAAACGATATATATAGTATCAGCGCCGGCTGAAAACGAGGCTGGCCAGAGGCTGAAGCTATACGGGAGATGAAATGAAAGCGGAGGCACGAAGAGGGCTTAGGCGATATGAGCGAAGGCGCGAGCAGCGCTCACCCGAACGCGAGGTAAATGGGAACGCTACGGAATAACCGACTGGCGCGCGGCGGATGAAGGGCGAGGCGGGCGAGGGCGCTGTGAGGCGCGCCGCGAGCTCGCTCACCCGAGGGAAATTGGGAACGCGCCGGAGTTAGCTTCATATTCAGCCAAGGCGGCAGGCGGCGTGCATGCATGTTCGCCATGCGACGGACCGCATGCGACTTCAACAATTCATCTCGCTCTCCTAGGTCCGAACTCACAATTAGGATCCTCGCCTTAGACACCCTATGCGATGCTCTTTCATATATGATCTCTTATAGATCCATTTTATCCTATTTAATCCGCTTTCCTACAAAACATCGAAACAAACCAAGTAAGTCCGAATCGATAAATAATAAACAACAACGGCATAAATAGGACAAACCATTGAAAAACATGCAAAACAATACCGAGAATAAGCACAAATTCATACCAAACAACTCCCCACACTTATCCATTTGCTTGTCCTCAAGTAAAGTCTATACTAATAAGAGAGAAGAATATCTCATGCAACTTAACCTTAATCCAATCAACCAAACCTCTTTTCGCAATTCCCCCAATGATGAATACATAATCAAAGTTAATGTGAAACAAATCTAAGATTGTGAAAATATCAACAAACAAGTAGATTATTTTTGTCGACCCAACTCCGTAGGGTGAATTAACTAAAATGGTTACCTTTAGCAACAAGTTTTGATAACAAAGAAAGTATTAAGATTGGAACAATATTCAGAATGTGAGTTCTCGATGAACTCGAGTTTCCTATCGTGGTTTCCATGCCCATTTCTCAATTTACGAAAGAGGGCGTAATCCATCCTCCATTTCAATAATTTCACAAATTTGAGTTTTCATTCTCTCATTTTCTTTCTTTTACTTTTAAACAAGTATATAGGTAACCAATCGTACACTACCCCTAGCATTAGTCGGACAAATCACATCAATAACCTCCGATTTCAAATCAATTCACACAACTGTCAATTCACATTACACTTTAATAACATAACATCAAGATAAACGAGAAATGCATCAAGGTTGACCAATACCACGTAGTTCGTGAAAATCACAATCCTAACTTATTCAAGAAAAAAACTTGATTCCAATAGATACAAAATAAGCATGTATCCATGGTGTCAATCATGACATACCCCGAAAACAACATATACAACATATCATCAACAACCCCCCCACATTATAGACGAGCACCGCCCCTGAGCTCTAAACATGAACAACAAAATAAGGCCAAAAGAGAACTAGACTTCCTCGATAACAAATGAGAGAAAAGGAGGTCAGGACATCGAGTTCCAAGGATAGTCCCGCAGAAGACTTAAAAGACAAGGAAAACAAACAAACCACAAAAGAAAACAACGAACCATCAAATAAGGATGAGAGCAAAAAGAAATAAGGAAATATATATATTCTCCAACAAAGGAAGCCTCAACGGTTGGTCCCATGGTCACAAGCAGAGGCGGTGGGATAAGGACCATGTCCCATCGGCTGAAGGTCACCAAATGTCGCTCATGGGTGTCTAAACGGTAAACATCTTGACGAAATCCCCAAACATCTGCCAAGAGATGATCAAGGCGCTGAACCGGCATTTTGGGCGCCAAGACATCGATATACTCAAGACGGAACTCCAAACCTCGGGTCAAGATTTACGAATCGGAATTGTCGACCCATCGCCGCCGATACCTTTCAAAACGATTCTGTGAGTGAGCTAAAGTCCTCAAATCACGAAGTGGTCGCCGAATCGCCAAATCGAATCAAATGAGCCCTAAACCACCGGAAACAGCCGCTGGACCGACAGAGGGGCAAGGAGGTGTGACATCACGTCATTCTTCTTCTGGCCCGATCATCGTGGGAATCTTCATCCATCGGGGAGTCGTTCCGGACATTAGACCCGGATGGTCTGCTCGCTGAATGTGATATACTGAACAAGAGACGCGCTTCATACGAAGCAATGTTCTGTCAAGCAATCAACCTGAAATCATCGAAAGGATGATGCTCAATAATGAGTTCAAAGTATATCATCTCTACTACTCCACAAAGTATTCGCAAGTATAAAGGGTATTGGTCATGTAGTTTGGCCACTTGCCCTCATATACTCAAATCGCCGCCATAAGAACGGTGTCGCATGCATCTTCTTATTATTCACAAAGACACCACAAGAAGAAAACCTCTATAAGACTCACTTTATCGTTTCGCTTCTTCCCTCGTTAGTTGTATGCTAGAACTTACGAGCGATAACCAGCAGTCCTCAATAAAGCACTGTAAGGCTCGCCACGACCAATTGTCAAACCGCTAAAATTTTCCATGTCTCACCCATAGGGAAATCCTTGGTACATCGTAAAAACCACTACTATGAAAAACCCAAACTCAGAATATTAGTGTAACGGCAAATCTATTCTCCCAACCGGATGTAACGCAATTAAAATCTTCACCGGTCTCCAGGACACACAAAACCGCAATAAAATTGATCGAGCTAAAACACACTCAAATTACCGCAATCGCATTTGTAATCGAAGCGTGATAAGTTAACACGAGTCCCTCTCTGAAAACTTACAGGCATGCTCGTGTCGCATACGTAAAACGATTAAACTTAAACACTCTAATACCAATACGGGTTTTCAAACATACGAGGAATCAAACACTAGATTAAAATGAAGAAACCTAAGCCAGTGTCACAATCCCGAGCTAACTACGAAAAGGATCAAAACCAGAGGTTGTCAAACCCTAGATGATTAACCATCGAACACGTAAATGTAAACAAATCGAAAGCTATTAAATAAATTCTCCAAACAAGAAACGTACGAGATCTCAACAAGAACAATTAATCATGAAACCGAAACAACTCCACTTGCATAAAATTCAAATAATTGTTCTAAAGCGCAAGAACCAAGAACCCAACAAGAACAGAATTAAACGAAACAGATAAATCAATACGAAACGAAACGATCAAGAACAATGGAACAAATAACCTAGAAATTACTTTCAATCCAATCCAAAATAACACACCGATATTGCTAATCAGAATCAAATAACCGACGCTGCTAGAATTCATAAGAACAATGAGTACCAACGTGAATCAATGTCTGAATTGGAGAAAATGAAGAATGTGTTCCGCAAGCACAATCAAGAGAAAATAGAAAATAACGAAAATCATCAAATAACTAAAAACGATATATATAGGCATCGAGACCGGTTGAAACGAAGGCCCTCAGAGGCGGTTATTGCGGGAGAAATAGGGCGCGCGAGAGCATGAGCGAGCCGCAGGGCGAAGCGAGAGCGCACGCGAGGTGAGCCGGGCTCACTCCCAACCTGAGGTAACTGGGAACGCTGCTGGAGCGAACCCCACTGGGCTCAAGGGACGAAGCATGCGAGGCGCATGGGCTGCATGCAAGGGCGAGGCTGGATGGAGGCTGGTAAGGCTGCTCACTCGAGCGCTGAAATTGGGAACGGCGTGGAGCCGAGCCGACGTCAACGCGCAAGGTGTGTGTATGGATGCCCGCCATGCGACGGAATCGCGCGATCAACAATTGTCTGCTCTCCTAGGTCCCAACTCGAATTAGGACTTTCGCTTATGAACTCCTATCGCGATGCTCTTCATTATACTTCTGATCCTGGTAGATCTATTTCATCCTATTTAATACCGACAAAACATTGAAACGAACCAAGTAAGTCCAAACGATAAATAATAAACGAACTAACGCATAAATGGGATAAACTGAAGACAACATGCAAAACAATAAGAATAAGCACAAATGACACCAAACACTCCCGAGAGCCTTTTGTTTTAATATTGTGATATGTGGTGTCCGATAATGTGCTAGATTATACCATAATTATATATACATACCATGCCGATATATGCATCGATCATGAGATAGATAAGAAGAAGATATTTAATCTGCATATCTTACAGGATGGGATGCCATCGAGAAGAAGAAATCGTGAGGCAACACTTGAGAGGAGACACCCCACCACCATCACCACCACCATGAAGCGATGAGGAACTCATTCTCGTAACCACCACTTCCAACGGGACTGGAATCTCGTGGACGCCGAACTCGATTCAAGACCGAGATTTTCAACTTCCTCCACCGCACTGCAGAACGTCATTACGCGTGGCCTTCCAAATGACCCAAGCACCGACTTTGGTAGTGAGGCCAAGAGTAAGACTCTCATCAAGAGGAATGAAGGATATAACCGAGGAATTCAACGGAAGTGTTGTACGAAGTATATTCCCAAGAGCTACCGGAAAATGAAGGAACATGAGTTCTATAACCCACGCAGTAAAGACGAGGTCACAGACATGACCAAGATTCATGAGATGTCGCGATATGCGCCCACCGGTCGACACCAACGAGAAGAGAACAAAGTTTTCTGGGACTCACATGAAATCGGGTTTCGTTAGTCGGTCATGGAAATCTTACTTACCGAGAGGCTCGAGAAAGCATCGACATCGAGGCCGCCGCCCGAGGATAAATGTCGCCAGCATCCGCCGAACGATCCGGGATCGAGAGGAAGCGAAGCGACCCACCAAGGTCGCGATCCAACATCGGCCTGTCGATGCGAGCCATGGCAGCGAATAACGTGCCATCCGGGCACGGCAAGGAAATGGACGCCCATGGTACCCGACCGGCGGGTAAACCAGAGTTCAGGAGACTCCCTGCAGCCCGAGATACCATAGGAGTCACAGCGGCATGCGATTCACGAACGATGGATGCCTGGGCGTACGTATGTCACTCACTTGTGGGATCGCCCGGCACGCTAAAGGAAATGGTCGTCCCAATGTGCCTAATCGAGTCCAACCGTTCTGCTATCCAAGCCCAATCAAGCCAACAACAAATTGTTTAGTACTTCCACTCCCATCCAATTCTATCAATCAATACGACAAATGGCTATTAACAAAGAATGGAATACAACAACAATACAACAACAACAACAATAACAACCACCACCAAGCTGTGGCCTTACGCCTCAATCGTGAAAGAGAATTTCGCAGAGCCAAGGAACCAAGGAAACTGCGTGTATGGAACACTCCTCCAATCGTCATATCCTACTATTTGACACCTGTGCCTCATATCTTTTTATCAAGCATTAGAGAACTTGGGATTAGATCTCAAACGCCGAACAAATCATGAGAATTTCTTCACCAAGAGGAGGTATAAGATCCGGAACCCACATGCCGAATTAGAACTGACTAAGCTCACTTAAGGTCACGACAGATAACCTTCACGCCATACCTATGATAGATGTGGACGAATCCTAAGAATGGATTGTTAACCAACATAATGCGACCATCTGTGTAATGAAAGGAAAATTTCTTCCAACATCCTAGAGAGAAACCTACAAACTTCACGACAAGACGTGGAGGAGGTCCCAATCATATCCGGCCACAAGAAAGCGACGCATCAACAAGACCGAGAACTACTTACCTGTCTATCTCCGTGAGGATCAGAATGGTAGAAGGAGAAGATGTTCGATCAGGAATGAAAGATCCCGATGTATTTCCGCATTTAACCACCGGATTACCAAACCGATAGATTGAACGATCGATTCGAACTGTGTTCGCCTCATGTCAAAGGCCCCATACCGAATGGCACCAAAAGAACTCGAGGAATTGAAAATCCAAATGCAAGAACTTTGAGTTAGGTTTCATTGACACTAGTGTGTCCTCATGGGGAGCACCGTCTTTTCGTGAAGAAAGAATGATGGTACATCGAGAACGCAGATAGACTATCGAGAGTTAAACAAGATAACTCTTAAGAATAAGTATCATTTACCCCTAATCGACGATCTGCTTCGACCAAATGGGTGGAGCAGTGAGTTTTTGAAGATAGATTTAAACCGGATACCATCACCGAGGATTAGACCTATATGTACCAAAATGGTTTTTCGCATATGTATGGTCATTTAATTCATCGTTATGCTCTTCGACTTACAAATGCCCTAACAAGATTTATGGATATCATGAATATGGTATTTCACCCATACTTAGACAAATTTTTCTTAGTATTCATAGATGATATCCTAATATACTCCAAGAATAACCAAGAACACGCCAAGAACACCTGAACCTGTGGTCGCAAACATTATGTAAAGAGCAACACTGCCAAGTTTAGCAAGTGAATTCTCGTTAGCGACGCGACATTCTTAGGTCACAGGTCCATCGGTATCAGCAGACCCTCTAAGATCGATAAGGCCGAGAACGGAATTACAAGGAACCCGAACGAAATTGAGTTTTCAGACTCACGGCTATTATCAAGATTTATCCAATGATTTTCAATGATAGCCCGACGTAACGCCCATTCTTGTAATAGAGACATTACTAAAATCTTTCTATCTTTAACAATTATTAAATAATAAAGATAATAATAATATAAGCATATATAAGCAATGAGTAATTCGACGACGACAACATACCCCAGAACACGTGATATGCCAACCCCGAAACTAAAACAATACCAATAATTCCAACAACAACTATGACGATATCAATTCAGTGGACACAAATTTCTTATCAAAATATATATATATCTATTAAAATCATAGTATATTAAACATAGTTTCTAACCAAAACCATTTGAGTTTATTCTCAACACACTCGAGTACTAGTATTGTTTCAAACATATTTACATAGAACGTGATCCAGAGAATGTATGCGTGAGCTCATTCCACAAGATCAACCGCCAACTTCTCATCCCGCAAAACATATATGAAAATGGGACGCGAGCATAAACATCTTGGGAATACACCGCAAGGAAGATAACCAATCACAGAATGCACACAACATAATGAACTTCTTTAACAAAGCATTCTATGGGTACTCATTATTTATCTATCATGCCACCTCATGGGTACTCATTATTTATCTCATCACAGCCCCTCGGGCCCCCTCGAGGTAACTTAACATTGAGCCTCTGGCCTCCTCGAGTGAGATCGCTACACCAGACCCCTTGTGGTCTCATCGAGGGTACTTCTCAACATTCTAGTTCACATGTACGCACAAAACACAACAATGATTATAACCATACAACGACTTACGCATCAAGAAACCCCACCGTAGACGCTTTCAAAATAAATTTCTCGCTTGGTTGCCGTCTCGAGCCTGATGTCGCGCCACCTAGCACTTTAACATTTTAACTAAGTTTCATATGTCCAATTAAGATATTAGACATCAACATGTACAAATGGTCTCAGCCTCTACTAAAATCAACATTAGCTTATGTACAAATTATGTCTAACGTGAATTTTGCACAAGACGTCGCCTATCTTAGATGATTTATATATGCTTAATTATCACAAAGATCACAACCATCATCAAAACCAATATCAAAGCTTTAGCATTGAAAGCCCTAATTCGACGTCAAACTAAAATTTTCCAAAAATTTGAATACGCTAAATAAAATCCAATAAATCATTTTAAGCTTTTTATCTACCAATCAATCCAAATATGAACTCAAATGATCAAATAAAATCAAAAATCCAACATTACATGGTTCAGTGGTTTTCACAAAAAGTGCTTTCCGGACTGGCTCGATTTCAACGCTTTTCTTGCTCAAAACATGTTTATTTCAACCTAATAACACATATATGAACAAATATCAAGCATATAAAAACATAAATTCAAGATCAAGACCTCCAAGAATTTCAAAATCATCAAATTCCAAAGAACGAACATATGCTCAAAAATTCAACGCTTAACGGCTTATCGACGATTAATCTAACATAAGATCAAGAAATAATCAAACAACAACACATCCACTTCACAATTATGAAAGGACTGAAAATATGAAATTAACATAGGTTCATATTTTAAATTTTTCAAACCATAGATATGTTCTGTAGATCAATTATACCAATTCAAGCATCGAAAAAAATGTCGGATCGTGAAATTTGGAGCATGAAGTTTTCTAAAATTTGAGTGTGTGTGTAGTGAGACTAAATTTTGAAGAAAAATGATGAAAACATGAATAGTAGCTATTTATAATCTAATCCACAAAATTTTCTTTTTATTTTTCAATTTATTTAATAAGGTGATTAATCACCATTTTCTAGAGAATTCTAACTTTCTACATACTTCTTCACATTTAAGCATAGATATATATATTTACATATGTACATGTATATCCATTTTATTACTTCTTCACAAATTTTACCTAATGTATAACAAATAAACGCTTTAATCGATTCTTATATCCAAATCACTTAATATCATCAATTAATCACCAATGCATAAAAATTAAACCTCATGCTAAATTCATAATTATAATTTACTAAAACATTAAAACTTATAATATCAACCTTACATTTTCGTGGCGATCTCGCCTCGCCGAACAACCCAAAAACGTTAAAAACTCAAATTTTATTAGTTCACAAATTAAAGAAACATAATTCACTTTTTAAATATATAATATATATATATATATATATATATATATATATATATATATATATACTTTGATAAAATTTCTGGTATTACATTCTATCTTCAAAATATTTCGTCTCTAAATTAACCCCGTAAATCTTTAAGGTGATATCGAACTAAAAGTTCATCTTCTCTTTCCCATGTGGCTTCCTCAGGTCCATGCTCTACTCCATTGTATTTTCACCAAAGGTACCTCTCGATTTCTTAAAGTATGCACTTTCTGCCTGTAATCTAATCCCATTTCTTCAGATGTTAAATTTGTTGAAACTCAGAAATTCTCTCAGATATAATACGAACTGATCCGAGATATATTTCCTAAGCATCGATTAACGTGAAACACATCATGAATGCCCGCCAAGTCCTGGAGGTAAAGCTAGCGATATGCCACATTTCCTATTCTTTCAAGATTTCAAAAGTCCCTACATAACGAGGTCGCAACTTCCCTTCTTACCAAATCATCACCCTTTATCTACGCTTATCCTTAAAAATACCTGTCACCAACCTCAGTGTATGTCCTTTCGCCTTTGGTCCAAGATACGATTTCCATCTTCAATGCCTTTAATTTTTCTCTAATCTTTGTGATAACTCCAACTGCCTCTTCAATTAATTCAGTGCCCTAAAATACGCTCATCTCCAACCTCATCCCAATGAATTGGTGATCTACATTTTCTTCCATACAAAGCTTCAAATGGAGCCATCCCCAAAAGAGCTTGATAACTATTATTATAGGCTTAATCAACCAATGGTAGATACTTTTCCCAACTTCCGCCTAATATCTAACACACGCACGTAGCATATCTTCCAATCGATAGTTCTTCCGACCGCCCATCCGATTGAGGATGGTAAGTCAGGTCAAGTTTAACCCGGTGCCCAAAGTCGACACGGAGACCTTCCAAAATTAGAAGCAACTGTCTCGATCCGACATCGACACTGCACCCCATGTAGCCTTACTAACTTCATTAATATAGAGTTTAACCACCGATCCATGCTAAAAGTCATCTTCACGGAAGAAAGTGAGCTGATTTTGTCGCCTATCAATAATAACCCGAGCAGATTACCTCTAATTGTGCAAGGTAGTCCAACACAAAGTCCATAGAATATGTTCCTATTTCCACTCAGAATCTCAAGCGGATTTAGCAATCCAGATGGTCGTTGATGTTCAAATTTCACCGCTAACATGTAACGTTTTTCTACAAATTCTCCAATGGATGTCTTCATATCGCCACCAATAAACCGATTTCAAATCAGCATTTTTGTTCCTCCGGATGCACGGAATATGGAGTGTAATGAGCTTTCTGCAAGTAGTTCGTCTCAAATCCTCATTATTCGGCACACACAATCTCCGCCGAAGACAAGAGTTCCATCATCCCACGTAAAACTGAATTCAGAATCTCTTCCGCTGCTTTCTTCATTTTGCACAAAAATTGATCATTCTTCAGGTCTTCTAATTCGACCGAATTACCGATTAACAATGAGCAAGTAAATGATTCCCCGTCAGGTGTTCGTGGTGTCACCACTTCCAAATTCAATTTCTAAAATTCTCTAATCAATTCTTCTTGCTTGTAGTGCTACTATGTAACTCTTTTCGACTCAATGCATCAAGAACTACATTCGCTTTCCGACGATAAGTGAATAGTGTACCACGCCTTTAACCAACTCTAACCATCTTCTTTGCCGAAGGTTTAACTCTTTCCTCAGTGAAGAATATTTCAAACTTTTACTGCAATGTCACACTTACTCCATAAAGATAGTGTCGCCATATCTTCAACGCGATGTACCACAAATGCAAGCTCAAGATCATGTTTGATAATTTGCTCTGGTGGTTTCAATTGTCTCAAGCATAGCTACCACATTTCCATGTTGCATTAACACACATCCAAGTCCTTGCTTTGAAGCATCACTATAGATAACTAAACCAGATCGCATTATTAGTGCAAGCAAAAAGAGTTATACAGACGTTGCTTTAACTCTCGGAAACTTTGTTCGACTGCTCATTCCATCAAACTTTTCATTTTTACGCCAACTTTGTCAACCGTAAATCTTTGAGAAACCTTCTATAAATCTTCGATAATACCCCGCCATTCCCGTAAAAACTCCGACTTCATTCTACATTGGTGGTCTTTTCCAATCGCTTATCGCTCAACTTTTGATGGATCTACTTCTATTCTCTCAAGTAATCACATCCAAGAAAAGCAACTTGTTTCAACCAAAACTTTTCTCGATACTTTTGCATACAACTTTTCCTTTTTAATATTTCCAATACGGTTTCAGATGTTCAAAGATGTTATTTTATCCCTTGAATACACTAGAATATCATCAATGAACACAATAACAAACCGATCAAGATATTAGTAGAAAACCGTTCATTAAGTCCATGAAGATCGTGCATCTGATAATCCAAAAAGGTATAGTGAACCCAAATGACCATATCTCTGTTCTAAAAGTTGTTTCGGAATGTCATTCTTTCATTTTAGATAACCCGATCTCAAGTCAATTCGAGACACACTAGCACCTTTAAGTCGATCAAATCTTCGATCCGGCAATCTGATACTTATTCTTAATCACAATCTATTCGCCTCAATCAACGACATTCTCAAAGTCCCATCTTTATTTTTCACTTAATAATACCGAGCACCCTAAGGAGACACACTCGGTCGAATAAATTTTACTGCTGTTCAGAACCGAACTTTAAGTTCTGCAATTCTCCTGCCATTCTATGGTGGCTGAGATCTGCTGTCGCCTGTATCGATCTATCGCAAATTCAACTTGACGGTCCGGTGGAATTTCGTAATTTTCAGAAATACATCTACATATTCTTACTATCTACTTCCGTGATCTTACTTTTGTCGATTGTTTTTCACCATGGTAACTAAATTACGGCAATTACTTTTTTCAAGATTTTCATCGCTTTCATTGCACTTATAATCTTGATGGAGCCTTTGTTCTTGCACCATGAAAACAAATTGTCGCTCTCCAGACATGAATCTCACATCCCGGCCACGATATCCGAAAGTGTTACATGATTTTACCCATCCAATCCATTCCTGGATTATATCAAAATCACATATCCATAACACGGTTGTCGCTTGTTCCTTCCCAAATCTATTACTGCTTTTATCATCCTAGAAGTTATAATAGTTTTTCCGCGAACACTAACTTCTAATGCATCACAATCAACATAAAGTTTCAAGACGGGAATTTTGTATAGATAAACGAGTGTGTAGCCCGTAATCAAATAAAACCAAATGGAATATTGACACTCAAGAATACCGACATCGTGTCTCGCTTCCATCCTTGAATTATCTTCCCTTTAGACATGGCAAAGACTTGGGTTTACTTTTCGTGTACTCAGATTTTCAGTTCTCTCATTTTACTGGGCAATTATACGATATACGCCTCGGTTTTCCATGAAAGAGTACAATTCTTCCTAGCCAAGATTCACCTTATGATTTTTCTGCAATTTGGGCACGTAGTTTGCGTTGTTACGTGTTGTTTGCCTAACCTATCGGGTTAACGTGATATGTTGCCATCTTTCGCCTCGACCGTCCTTCCACTTTTCCTAATTCTCCCTTCTTCTTTTCCATATGAATCATGTTTTCATTTTGATTTTAGTTGCAAACCACTAGAAATTGCTTGTGCTCTTTCAATTACTTCCTATAAGTTGCCAATTTCAAGCCGCCAATATTCCCCGACTTCGGTCGCAACCTCGTTTCAAAAACGATCGAGCTTTTCATCCGATCAACCAAATACGAGCAAAACGAGACAACTGTTAAAATTCCTTTCATATTCAACCACCTCATATTACCCCGCTTAGGTTAAGAAATTCAGCTTTTCTGCAATGATAAGATCGAGGGAAATAACCATCCCTAATCAAATCTTCGAAATCATTCCATCGCAGCTCGACGTTGTTCAACATTGTTCGGCATGCGACCCCACCAACTGCTTCTCAACTAGTCAGATATAGCACATTAAACTTTTTGCTCTTCAGTAGCAACCCATCAATTCAAGATCCGCCGAGAACCCGGATCCACTCTCAACATTTTCTCGTCTTTCATCCTTTAAACTTCGTGGATCCATCCTTCTAAACCGATCAATAATTTCAAGTTCTCGGCTGGTGTTCAACACACTGAGCTGTTGTCACGTGACAAACCTCGGCAACGGGTTTGTAGAATCGAACAACATCTACACCATTATCCGGGCTCAGGCCCATTCTCTGCTAGATTACGCTCAAGGCGGATACTTCAATTTCTAAACCAAAGATACAAGTCATTTACTTTGATTCCATGTGTTATTTCTCGAGGACTTTTTCATAACATGAAAATAATACTGCTTTCTTTCTCATAACATAACACATATTTCTTAACTGAATACTAAACTTCATAAGTTAAACACTTCAGAACTTTCATCTTTAACTTTATAAAGAATTGGTTGGAAACTATATAAATCTTTAATTGATCAAGCATAACAAATCAATACTTTGTCCCAGGACACATCTGCTTTCTCATTTCTTTTGATAATAAAACTTTAAACATTATCCCGACAATACTTTTCATTTCACTTCATCACACACTCACATCATAACTTCGAAACAAATAAACATTTTTCATAAACATAAATTACCCGAGAGTCGACAGCAATGGTAATGGCCCACATTCTCTCGTCCCAATCAAAAGTTCAAAATCTTTCAAACACATATAATACAGATACTATTAGCAAGTTCACAGAATGTAAACTCGCCGATACTCAAACCGTACTCTATTCTTTGTATAGACATTACTAAAATCTTTCTATCTTTAACAATTATTAAATAATAATAAAGATAATAATATTAAGTATTATATATACAGATGAGTAAAATTCGAATGACTAACATATAACCTCAGAATACGTGATATGCCAAATCAAACTAAACAATACCAATAATTCCAACAACAACTATGACTTATCATCAACAACCTGTAGACACAGCCTTTCATCAAAATATATACATATCTATTAAAAATCATAGTATATTAAACATAGTTTCTAACCAAAACCATTTGAGTTTATTCTCAACACACTCGAGTACTCAGTATTGTTCAAACATATTTTACATAACGGATCCAGAGAATGGCGTGGAGCTCATTCTCACAAGATCAACTGCCAACTTCATCCCCGCAAACATATATGAAAAATAGGACGCGAGCATGTAAACATACTCTGGGAATACACCGCAAAGCTAGCTATAACCACCACGTAATGCACACAACATAATGAACTCTTCTTTATCAGCCATCTTATGGTACTCATTATTTATCTCATCATGTTACTCATGTACTCATTATTTATCTCATCGCGCTACTCCTCATGTGGTACTCATTATTTATCTCATCAGCTAGCCTCAGGCCTCCCGAGGGTACTTTAACATTGAGTCTGGCCTCCCTCGAGAGTGTAGATCGCTACACTGCACCCCTTGTGGGTCTCATCGGGGTACTTTAACATTCTAGTTCACATACGCACAAACACAACAATGATTATAACCATACAAACGATTTATGCATCAAGTAAACCCACCGTGGTAGACGCAAATAAATTGCTTGGTTTGCCCCTCGAGCTCGGATGTCGCCACCCAGCACTTAACATTACCTAACTAAGTTTCATATGTCCAATTAAGTATATTAGTACACATCAACATGTACAAATGGTCTGGCTTCACTAAAAATCAACATTAGCTTATGTACATAAATTATGTCTAACGTGAAATTGCACAAGACGCCGCTCATATTAGATGAACATTTATATATGCTTAATTATCATCAAAGATCACAAAATGCATCATCAAATCAATATCAAAGCTTTAGCATTGAAAGCTCTAATTCGACGCCAAACTAAAATTTTCCAAATTTGAATATCGTAACCGAATAAATCATTTTAAGCTTTATTCATACCCATCAATCCAATATGAACTCAAAATGATCAAACAAATCAAAAACCAACATTACACTGCCTGTGGTTTTCGCCAGTGGTTTCCACTCATTTATCAACGCTTGCTCAAACATGTTTATTTCAACCCAACACATATATGAACAAATATCAAGCATATAAACAATATAATTCAAGATCAAGACCTCCAAATTTCGAAATCATCAAATTCCAAAGAACGAACATATGCTCAAAATTCAACGCTTAACGCTTATCGACGACATTAATCTAACATAAGATCAAGAAATAATCAAACAACAACACATCCACTTCACAATTATGAAAGGACTAAAATATGAAATTAACATAGTTCATATTTTTAAATTTTTCAAACCATAGATATGTTCTGTAGATCAATTATACCGAATCAAGCATTCCATTGAAATTTAACGGTCGGATCAAATTTGGAGCATGAAGTTTTTCTAAAATTTTAGTGTGTGTAGTGTGTGAGGCACGAAATTTTGAAGAAAAAAATGATGAAAATGATGAATAGTAGCTATTTATAATCTAATCCACAAATTTTCTTTTATTTTTCAATTTATTTAATAATGTGATTAATCACCATTTTCTATGAATTCTAACTTTCTATACACTTCTTCACATTTAAGGCATAGGATATATATATATATATATTTACATATATGTACATGTATATCCATTTTATTACTTCTTCACAAATTTTTACTCTAATGCATAACAAATAAACGCTTTAATCGATTCTTATATCCAAATCACTTAATATCATCAATTAATCACCAATGCATAAAATTAAACTTTCATGCTAAATTCATAATTATAATTTACTAAAACATTAAACTTATAATATCAAACTTACATTTTCGCTAGGGCGATCCTCGCTTCGTCGAACAACCTCGTAAAAACGTTAAAACTCAAATTTTATTAGTTCACAAATTAAAGAAACATAATTCACTTTTTAAAATATATAATATATATATATATATATATATATATATACACTTTAATAAAATTTCTGGTATTACACCGACCCACGAATTGTTGAAAGGAATCAAGTACACTTGACCGCGAAAGTGAGCTAGCCAGAGATCAAGGAGTTGTCGACGATAGCACTGTATTGTAGACCCAAAGCGTAAGGAATAGACAACTATATGGACGCTCAAGAATCGACTAGATGTGTTCATGCAAGGCAAAATTATTGTACGCCAAGCGCAATTACGCCTACATGAGTCGAACTATCCCACGCACGCACTGTGAATTAGCAGGGTCGATATGCTTAAAGATTTGGAGACATCATCTCTATGGAGTTAGATGTGAGATCTACATCACCATAAAAGCCTCAAGTACTTTCGAGTAAAGATCTTAACACGAGGCAACGAGATGGTTAGAATCGGTGAAGATTACGAGGTATCATTACCACCTGTAAGGTTAATGTTGTAGCCGATGCTTTAAGTCAGAATCTCACCCTAGTTTGGGATGTCTCTCACTCATGAAGAAATACATATAAATGAATTTTGAAGATTGAACATCGAATTCATGGACCCATCGCATTTAAAGGTCAGACAAAGTTGATTGTAATCCCGACTTAAGAGTCCGAATCTTACAAACCCGTGAGGAAGAAAGCAGTTCGGAGAAAGAGCAAGATCAAGGACAACAACCACAAAAATTTCGAGAAGCAACATATGATGTTTTGTTGTATGACAGAGAGGATTCCGTAAGACTAAGGGCTTAAGAATGAGATCTTGAAAGAAGCCCATAAGACTTCTTACATCAAGACACCCTGAAGCACCAAATGTACCAAGATCTCAAGGAGAAATTTTATGGATAGAACGAGCGAGACGTAGCTTCATTCGAGAATTTTGTTCGACGTGTCACAAGTGAAAGACTCCACCAACGATCGATAGAACCTTACAAACACCGGACATACCGGAATGGAAATGGGAGATATAGCCATGATTTTGTTACTAGGCTACCCAAATACAAAGAGAAAATACCGTTATCCGGTCATCATCGATCGCTCACCAAGAGCGCGATTTCTACCTATTCCAATAACAACGGATCGAGAGATTAGCACGCGTACGCTCGAGAAGTCGACGCTTGCATGGAGTTCAAGACTATCACGTGATAGAGATTCAAAATTCACATCCGATTTTGACTAACTTGCAAAGGAATTGGGAACTCAACTAAATTTCAGATCGCTGCCACCCACAAACGGATGGACAATCCGGAGAGACCATTCAAACGCTAAGACATGTTGAGAAGTGTTGTCCTCGAGAGAGGAAAATGGGAACAAGTATTACCATCGAGAATTCGCCACAACAATAGCTACCAAGCAACTATGAATGGCCCGATGAAGAGCTTTATGGAAATAAATGTCATCACAACTTTACCGGAACGGGAGAAAGAAGAGTATTAGGACCTAACTCGTGGAGATGATCAAGATTGAGATAGATCCGCCAACGGATCAAGGAGGCCCAAGACCGACAGAAGTCATACGCACAAACGCCGCATAACTACACTTTGGAAACAAAGTTTTCAAGATCTCCCACCAAAAGGAATCGTGAGATTTGGAATAAAAGTGAACGACCACGCTTCATATGACCCTATGAAATTTTGGAAAGATAGGCCAATACCATGACTTCAGACATCCCAAGTTTTGGAAACGTGCACAATGTGTTCCATGTTTCACAATTCAAAGTACATACATGATCCCAAATGTAATACACCGACAAATATTGTCCCGATGACAATATGAGTTATGTAGAATTGCTATGAAAATCTTCGACCGACGATCTAAAAGCTAGAACAAAGAGATATCATTAGTAAAAGTTCTATAGCGACACCATGGACAAGAAGAAGAACTCGAATTGAAATCAACTATGAAAGAGAAATACACGTATCTTTTCCATATTAGCAAATTTCGACTAAATTTATTTTATGATGGTGTAATAACTCAAAAATTTAAACTTTTATTAGTAATGGTTAAACCAATTACTTGTGGTGCTTAGACCTTAATTATGTTTAAGGTAACCAACGAAATGAATTAGAATCGATTCAAGATCAAAACTAGAGAAATGAAAAACCAGTGACTATCCAACTGGATTAGGTTTCAATAGCCCGAACATAGAATTAATCTCAACAAAAGGAATACATTTCCGAATCATCTCACAAAAACGCGAGAAGCAAAAATTAGAATTTTCAAGACTCTCTTGGCGCCTCAAAAGTACTATTCACGAGCCGATCAACTTCTAGTCCGTGCTAATCATTGAAAATAATGAGAACAATCAAAATCATGAAGGAATATATATTTATGAATTTAGAATTATAAGAATCAATTCTCGAACGAATTCTCAAGAAAACTTAACCGAACGCCGGAATATATACCGAAAAACCCTAAACTGATCCGAACGAACCAAACTCAAACCAAGAGTCTAAATCAAAACTCAAATTAATTATGAAAGCTCAAGAATTGATAGAAATTGAGTGAGCATAATTTAATCTTTGATTTATGATAATTTAGAATTGACTAATGGATGCAATCCAAACTTCATAAAATTATTATAAAGTATGAAATAAGTCTTTAAGGCTATTTAATAAAATAAAACTTTAAGGTTCCTAGAAATCAATAAAGCGCGATAAAACTTAAAGAATCGGTATTAACATGCCATATCGGGTAATTTGACTAGTCTTTCTCCCAACTACCACCAAGAGCACTCTCTATAGGCATATTACAGCCATTTGCTGCCCTAATGCATTATCATTTTCGTGCCTCCTCTCCTCTCTTGGAACCCAAAATCCTCTCTACTTTTTCAAATTCTTCACCTTCTCCAAGCCTCAAATCCTCCATTCCAACCCTCCAATAATTTTTCTAAGATTATACAAAGGTAGTATTCATAATTTTCCATTTTTAATGGAGTAGAATTTTTAGATTTGTTTTTAATTATTTCACAAGAACCCTAATTTTTGTTCTTCATTTTCTTCATGACTTTTGAGCCACCAAATGTTCTCAAGCCATGAATGAAATATGCTAGAAATATGTTCTAATGATATTTTTAAAGTTTGAGAATTTTTGGAGCATGTTTAATATTTTTTATTTTGTTATAATTTTTTATAGAAGATAATGCATGCTTTTGTGAATATTATTTCATATTGTTGCTTGTTGATGTGTTAGAGCATGTAGAATAAATATGAGAATTTTAGAATTTCGATTTTTTTCATTAAGGCCGAGAGCTATGGTGTCTTTTTAGCCATGGTTTTTTTTTTTTCTTGAAAATATTTGAGAATAGTGTTTAATATATGATATGAATATCATATATTAATCTTAAAATTATTGAAACACTTCTCCTGCTTTCTTCAAATATCGAAATATATATATATATATATATAAAGTTTTAGGTTTATTTTGATTTTATTTGTTGGAAAATAGTTGAGATAGTGTTTAATATATGATATGAACATCATATATTAATCTTGAAATTATTGAGATACTACTCCTATTTTCTTTCATATACGAAACTATCATATATATTTAAGATTTATTTGATTTTTATTTGTTAAAAATAATAGATATATGATGTTTTAAATATAAACCTATTACGCATTGTTGAAATTTATCAACACATATACAATATATGTGTAAGGACCAAAAAATTCCAAGCATTTAGTTCATATTATAAATATTTATGTTTAAAGTTAATATTCCATGTTTATTCATGTTATAAACATGTTGTGAAGTGTAGAATTTATTGATCCTAAATGTGTAATTTTTGAAAGTACCAAAATATATTAAGAAAATAAGCATGTGCTTAAATTTTAATGTATGATATGAAATGATATTTCATGTTTAGTATATGATATAAGCATGATATGATTTTTGTGAAATTTATCAACATCAATGTTCAATAACTAATTGCCGAAAACTTGAAATGTTGTTAACTCATGGTTTAAAATTTTAATTGATGGTATTGAGTTGATAATTAAATTTATAGTATGATAGGAGCATAACATGATTTTATTGAATTTATCGATACACATGCTAATTATTGCTAATTATCGAAAACATAGCAAAATAGCTAAGTATGAGTTGATTTTAATTGTGAATGATGTCATGGTAGTTAAATTATAAGTTTAGAACGAATGGTTATGATTATGATGAATGAATGAATGAAACACTCATGCACACATACACAATAGTTGGGTATTATGTTAGAAATTAGGTTTCTAACGCTTAGTATAGCTTTATGTATGGGGTGTTGATGGTGGAAAGGTTACATTTATGTCACTACAAGAATTTAGCTTATGATCACATACATTAATACTAAAGTTGTCTATTATGATATATACAACGGCAAGTGAACTGTGGTCATAACCTGTTTCAATCGTTATAGACGACGGCCGCCAAAATTCATGGTCTATTAGCGTGATTATATTATAGACCACGAGGTTCATTCTCAGTGGTCTATTAGCTAAAATTCCATAGATAACGGCTTTAGCCCACCGCCTTCCTCTCGTGTTGATTAAATACCACGGTCATTAACGCGTGGTCATCGCCTCATTAGCACGTGTCACCATAAGAAATTAATATATAAATGTTTGTCGAGTTTAACTTAATAAAATATTAATAATTTTCGCAAAGAATGTAATCATAGTTAGAAGAAATAAAAATCAGAGAGGGTCGATTTATGGATTGCAAAAACTAATAAATTAGCATTTATTTCATTTGTTGCTCTCCAACCTTCGCCTAACCACAATATTTAGGAAAGATGTTACAACCATCATTATTTGTTATAGTTTTAACGAAATGGACAGGCAGATACTAAAATGGACAATGCAAGTAAACCATTTGACGGATATGGCCCAACCGCCAACACGGCAAGCCCAAACAAGCCGGGCTTGACCTAATGACGGCCCCACGCTAAGTTTCAAGGTCCAACGCCTAAACCCTAATCAAGACTAAGTCAAAGGCAATCGTGGTCGCTAAATGAGATCGTGGTCAGCTATGGAAGGAGATCGTGATCCCACAAATTAAGGGATCCGACAAGATCCATAAACATGTATAAACAGAGGTTAAATCGATCGGAGAAGGGTTAACAACTTATCGAATACTAGAGATTTTTAGATACACCTATTGTAATCCGATTATAGTGAAAGTATTGAAGATCATCCGTGGACGAGATCTTATTCTCGATCGAACCACGTAAAACCCTCTGGTTTTCTATCGCTTACATAAATCGCCATTTACATACACTAGATTTATCATTCGCCTCTGGGGAAGACTTTGAACAAAAAGCTTCGCTTTCTACAACTCAATGGCAAGAACTCGCAACGCTAGTACCGCCGCGAGCCGCAACGCACTGCGGCCGAGGGTGATCATAGTCACGCAGTCATGGAAGGGGATTGACGCCACCGGAACACACCGAGGGTTACATGGAGAGCATTCCCATATACCGTGATCGCCGCCCTAACGGAGGAAGATGCCGACTCAATGCCGCGAATGCGCTGTTCACCGATCTCATGAGGTCCTCGCGAGCAGGTCCGAGTTCCTCAACGCAAATCTCGCAATTCCGAGTTTTCAACCGAGGAAAACGAGCGGCACCTCAAGAGTACCCGAACGGTGGTTACGGGCGCCGGGTCGCTCGCCTCCCAAATGATCAACGCCACCGCACAATAGCGAGAACGTACATCACCCCCGCCGTCAATCACCGCCGGATGGTCGCAACCATTCGCCCGCGACGCCGCCGCCACCACCTCGCACGCCGCCCAGAGCCGAAATGAGAGAGGAGAGGTGAGCCGAACTCCTCCTCGAAGAGACGATAGACGCCAATCGATCTCCCACCTCCAAGACGGCAACGATCTCCTGTTCGACCTGCACGAGGATCATCTCTCATTCTCCGAGAAATTGACACACCTGCCTGATACGGCACCCAACATCGCCGCCACGATGGCCTGGGACCCCTCCGACTTCCTTTTCCTACACCACCAACATGGCGAATCAGGAATGGAGGATTTTGATATGTGTAAAATCTTCCCGAGTGCCGATCTCCAACGCCGACAGTTCACCTCAGCTGAAAGATCACGCCTTCGATCTCATGGATCGCGGAGCACTTACCGTAAGATGCCACCAAAGAACCTTCGTCCGACCTTCACCATCCGCCAGTGGCGGACGAGACGATGTCAAACTCGCCCCGAGGTTCATCATGAGTTCCTCAAATGAGGAGTAACGATCCTACATCATCAATGCGCTCAAGAACGGGACGCACCGTGCACGAACAAAGAGATCACCCGAAAGTCGAAGACGCTAGTCGCCTGGACTGGTCGATAACGTCGGAGACGAGTCCGATCGGAAAAGAGAGATCCGGGACGAGCAGAGGCGATGAGAAGTAGCCGAGACCGGGTCGGTGATCGCCAGTGCTTCGAGAGGATCAAGAGGGCCCGATCGAATCCAGGCTCGGACTGCCAAACCTCGCAACGTGCCTCATCTCGCTCAAATCGGGCGAGATATTTGAGCCCACGCGAGCTCTTCCTCAAACCCTCCCATGAAAAGATCCAAGAAAAGGTCGAGGAGAAGTATTGGACTATACCATGGTATGGTCACATATCAAGATTGTAAACTTGAGCTCCAGATTGATGAGCCGCAAGGAGGACGCAAGAATACCTCGCCGATCCGGCGGGGAAAGAAGCTGCAGAGAAAGAAGAGGTGGCAACAATCAACAACCTGACTACCCACCCAACTCGACGCGAGAGAAGGTCCCAATGCGGGAGCAGTCACGCCCATCCGGACGCCCATAGGAACGATGAGGTCGTCGTTGAAAAATGAAGTCTGAGGCGGTCCTCAAGAGCGAAAATAAGCGACTCCGGACGGTGAGAACATCGAGTTTCCAAAGACGACCGGCCCAAGATCATGCCCCACCGCACGCCATCACCATACAAGATATATATATATATATATCCTATGCCTTAAATGTGAAGAAGTGTATAGAAAGTTAGAATTCATAGAAAATGGTGATTAATCACATTATTAAATAAATTGAAAAATAAAAGAAAAATTTGTGGATTAGATTATAAATAGCTACTATTCATCATTTTCATCATTTTTTCTTCAAAATTTCGTGCCTCACACACTACACACACTAAAATTTTAGAAAAACTTCATGCTCCAAATTTCACGATCCGACCATTAAATTTCAAGCCGGTCTTGAATTCGGTATAATTGATCTACAGAACATATCTATGGTTTGAAAAATTTAAAAATATGAACCTATGTTAATTTCATATTTTCAGTCCTTTCATGAATTGTGAAGTGGATGTGTTGTTGTTTGATTATTTCTTGATCTTATGTTAGATTAATCGTCGATAAGCGTTAAGCGTTGAATTTTTGAGCATATGTTCATTCTTTGGAATTTGATGATTTTCGAAATTCTTGGAGGTCTTGATCTTGAATTTATGTTGTTTATATGCTTGATATTTGTTCATATATATGTGTTGGGTTGAAATAAACATGTTTTGAACAAGAAAACGTTGAAATCGAAGCCGATGGAAACCCTTTTGGCGAAAACCCTAGACCGTGTAATGTTGGATTTTGATTTTATTTGATCATTTTGAGTTCATATTTGGATTGAGTGGTATGAATAAAGCTTAAAATGATTTATTCGGATTTTTCGGCCAACGTATTCAAATTTTGGAAAATTTTAGTTTGACGTCGAATTAGGGCTTTCAATGCTAAAGCTTTGATATTCAAGTTTTGATGATGCATTTGTGATCTTTGATGATAATTAAGCATATATAAATGTTCATCTAATATGAGCGACGTCTTGTGCAAATTTCACGTTAGACATAATTTATGTACATAAGCTAATGTTGATTTTTAGTCGAGGCTAGACCATTTGTACATGTTGATGTGTCTAATATACTTAATTGGACATATGAAACTTAGTTAAGAGTAATGTTAAAGTGCTGGGTGGCGCGACATCCAAGCTCGAGGACGAACAACCAAGCAAGAGATTTATTTGAAGCGTCTACACGAGGTGGGGTTTACTTGATGCATAAGTCGTTGTATGGTTATAATCATTGTTGTGTTTGTGCGTACATGTGAACTAGAATGTTAAAGAAGTACCCTCGATGAGACCCACAAGGGGTCAGTGTAGCGATCTACACTCGAGGGAGGCCCGAGGGCTCAATGTTAAAGAATTACCCTCGAGGAGGCCCCGAGGGGCTAGTGATGAGATAAATAATGAGTACCACAAGGGTAGCGCGATGAGATAAATAATGAGTACCGCAAGAGTAAGCGCGATGAGATAAATAATGAGTACCCATGAGATAGCTGTTAAAGAAGAGTTCATTATGTTGTGTGCATTACGTGGTGGTTATAGCGCTTGCGGTGTATTCCCCAGAGTATGTTTACATGCTCACATCCTATTTTCATATATGTTTTGCGGGATGAAGTTGTGAGTTGATCTTGTGAGAATGAGCTCCACACATACATTCTCTACGGATCACGTTCTATGTAAAATATGTTTCAAACAATACTAGTACTCGAGTGTGTTGAGAATAAACTCAAATGGTTTTGGTTAGAAACTATGTTTAATATACTATGATTTTAATAGATATGTATATATTTTGATAAAATTTGTGTCCACAGGTGTTATTGATATCGTCATAGTTGTTGTTGGAATTATTGGTATTGTTTTAGTTTCGGGTTGGCATATACGTATTCTGGGTTATATGTTGTCAAATGCGTCGAATTTTACTCATCCGCTATATATAATACTTACCAATATTATTATTATCTTTATTATTATTTAATAATTGTTAAAGATAGAAAGATTTTAGTAATGTCTCTATTAAAGAATAGGGGCGTTCTGGGTTTGGTATCGAGCGAGGTTTACATTCTGTGAACTTGCTAATAGTATCTGCGTATTATATGTGTTTGAAAGATTTTGAACTTTTGATTGGGACGAGAGAATGTGTGGGCCATTACCATTGCTCAACGTCGACTCTCGGTAATTTATGTTTATGAAAAATGTTTATTTGTTTTTCAAAGTTATGATGTGAGTGTGTGATGAAGTGAAATGAAAAGAAGTATTAATGGGATAATGTTTAAAGTTTTCGTATCAAAAGAAATGAGAAAGCTTAAGATGTGTCCAAGGGACAAAGTATATTGATTTGTTATGCTTGATACAATTAAAGATTTATATAGTTTCCGACACATTCTTTATAAAGTTAAAGATGAAAGTTCTATGAAGTGTTTCTTAACTTATGAAGTTTAGTATTCAAGTTAAGAAATATGTGTTATGTTATGAGAAAGAAAGCAAAGTATTATTTTCATGTTATGAGAAAGAAGTCCTCGAAATAACACAGTAGGTGAAAGTAAATGACTTGTATCTTTGATTTAGAAATTGAAGTATGCCGCCATGAGCGTAATCTAGCGAGAGAATGGGCCACAAACCCCGGATAATGGTGTAGATGTTGTTCGGTTCTTACAAGCGCCGCAAGGGTTTATCACGACAAGCAACTCGAGGTGTGGGCGTGAACACCCAACCGAGAACTTATGAAATTATTGATCGGTTTAGAAGGATGGATCCACCAAAGTTTAAAGGATATGAAAGACCGAGAAAATGTTGAGAGTGGATCCGAGTTCTCGGCGGATCTTGAATTGATGGGTTGCTACGAAGAGCAAAAGTTTCATGTGCTATATCAAGCTAGTTGAGGAAGCAAGTTATTGGTGGGAGTCGCATGCTCGAACAATGATGTTGAACAACGTCAAGCTTTGGCGATGGAATGATTTCAAAGATTTGATTAGGGATCGTTATTTCCCTCAATCTTATCATTGCAGAAAAAGCGAATTTCTTAACCTAAAGCGGGGTAATATGGCGGTGGTTGAATATGAAAGGAATTTTAACAGTTGTCTCGTTTTGCTCGTATTTGGTTGATACAGATGAAAAGAAAGCTCGTCGTTTTGAACAAGGTTGCGACCAGAAATTCGGGGAATATTAGCTGGCTTGAAATTGGCAACTTATAGGGAAGTAATTGAAAGAGCACAAGCAATTTCTAGTGGTTTGCAACTAGAAATCCAAAATGAGAAACATGATTCATATGGAAAAAGAAGAAGGGAGAATTCGGGAAAAAGTGGAAGGACCGGTCAGGCAAAAGATGGCAACAAGTATCACGTTCTTCGATAGGTTCGGCAAACACTGCAACAAGCACTGACAAGCCTCGTGCCCAAATTGCAGAAAAATCATAAAGGTGAATCTTTGGCTAGGAAAGAATGTGTGCTACTCTTGTGGAAAACCGAGGCATATATCATATAATTGCCCAGTAAAATGAGAGACACTGAAAAGAAAATGCAGTACACGAAAAGAAAGTAAAGCCCAGAGTCTTTGCCATGTCTAAAGGGAAGATAATTCCAAGGATGGGCGGAGACACGATGTCGGTATTCTTCAAGTGTCGATATTCCGACTTTGGTTTTATTTGATTACGGAGCTACACACTCGTTTATCTCTACAAAATTTTGTTCCCGTCTTGAAATGCCTTGCTATGTTGATTGTGATGCATTAGAAGTTAGTGTTCCTTCAGGAAAAACTATTATAACTTCTAGGATGATAAAAGGCATAGTAATAGATTTAGAGGGGAAGGAACTAGAAGCTGACCTTCATGTTATAGATATGTGAGATTTTGATATAATCCTAGGAATGGATTGGATGGGTAAAAATCATGTAACACTCAGATGTCGTGAGCGGGATGTAGAGATTCAATGTCCTGGAGAGCCAACAATTTGTTTTCATGGTGCAAGAACAAAGGCTCCATCAAAGATTATAAGTGCAATGAAAGCAATGAAAATGCTAAGAAAAAGTAATTGCCATGGGTATTTAGTTACCATGACTGAAAAACAATCTGACAAAAGTAAGATCACGGAAGTGCCGATAGTAAGAGAATATGTAGATGTATTTCCTGAAGAATTACCAGGAATTCCACCAGACCGTCAAGTTGAATTTGCAATAGATCTGATACCTGGGGCAGCACCGATCTCAAAAGCACCATACCGAATGGCACCGAGAGAATTGCAAGAACTTAAAGTTCAGTTGCAAGACCTGCTTAGTAAAGAATTTATTCGACCAAGTGTATCTCCTTGGGTGCTCGGTATTATTAAGTGAAAAATAAAGATGGGACTTTGAGAATGTGCGTTGATTACGAGAAAGTGAATAGATTGACGATTAAGAATAAGTATCCGTTGCCGGATCGAAGATTTATTTGATCGACTTAAAGGTGCTAGTGTGTTCTCAAAGATTGACTTGAGATCGGGTTATCACCAACTAAAAATCAAAGAGAATGACATTCCGAAAACAACTTTTAGAACAAGATATGGTCATTTTGAGTTCACTATCGTACCTTTTGGATTATCGAATGCACCAGGCGTCTTCATGGACTTAATGAACCGAGTTTTCTACTCATATCTTGATCGGTTTGTTATTGTGTTCATTGATGATATTCTAGTGTATTCAAGGGATAAAGACCAACATGCTGAACATCTCAAGACCGTATTGGAAATATTAAAAAAGGAAAAGTTGTATGCAAAGTATCAGAAAAGTTTTGGTTGAAACAAGTTGCTTTTCTTGGACATGTGATTACTTGAGAGGAATAGAAGTAGATCCATCAAAAGTTGAGCGATAAGCAATTGGAAAAGACCAACCAATGTGAATGAAGTCGGAAGTTTTTACGGGAATGGCGGGGTATTATCGAAGATTTATAGAAGGTTTCTCAAAGATTTCTGGCCCATTGACAAAGTTGACGCGTAAAAATGAAAAGTTTCAATGGAATGAACAGGCGAACAAAGTTTCCAAGAGTTAAAGCAACGTCTCATATCGACTCTGTTTTAAGCGTGCTAATGGTACCGATGGTTTCGTTATCTATAGTGATGCTTCAAAGCAAGGACTTGGATGTGTGTTAATGCAACATGGAAATGTGGTAGCCTATGCTTGAGACAATTGAAACCACACGAGCAAATTATCAACACATGATCTTGAGCTTGCGGTTGTGGTACATGCGTTGAAGATATGGCGACACTATCTTTATGGGAGTAAGTGTGACATTTACTTGGCCGTAAAAGTTTGAAGTATTTCTTCACTCGAGAAAGAGTTAAACCTTCGCAAAGAAGATGGTTAGAGTTGGTTAAAGGCTGTGATCGCACTATTCACTATCATCCTGGAAAGGCAAATGTAGTTGCTGATGCATTGAGTCGAAAGAGTTACATAGTAGCTTTTTCTACCAAACAAGAAGAATTGATTAGAGAATTTTAGAAATTGAATTTGGAAGTGGTGACACCACCGAACACCACGACGGGAATCATTTCTGCACTCATTGTTCGTCCGGTAATTCAAGATCGAATTAGAGAAGCACAAAAGAATGATCAATTTTTGTGCAAAATGAAGAAACGAGCAGAAGAGGGTACAATTCAAGGATTTTCTGTTAGGACTGATGGAACTCTTGTCTTCAACGGGAGATTGTGTGTGCCGAATAATGAGGATTTGAGACAAGAACTACTTGCAGAAGCTCATTACACTCCATATTCCGTGCATCCCGGAGGAACCAAAATGTACAAGGATTTGAAATCAGTTTATTGGTGGCAGAATATGAAGACATCCATTGGAGAATTTGTAGAAAAATGCATTACATGTTAGCAGGTGAAATTTGAACATCAACGACCATCTGGATTGCTAAATCCACTTGAGATTCCTGAGTGGAAATAGGAACATATTTCTATGGACTTTGTGGTTGGACTACCTTGCACAATTAGAGGTAATCATGCTATCTGGGTTATTATTGATAGACTGACAAAATCAGCTCACTTTCTTCCCATGAAGATGACTTTTAGCATGGATCAGCTGGCTAAACTCTATATTAATGAGATTGTAAGGCTACATGGGGTGCCAGTGTCAATTGTCGGATCGAGACACGAGATTTACTTCTAATTTTGGAAAAGTCTCCGGTCGACTTTGGGCACGGGTTAAACTTGACCTGACTTACCATCCTCAATCGGATGGGCGGATCGGGCGAACTATCCAAATTCGGAAGATATGCTACGTGCTTGTGTGTTAGATATTGGCGGAAGTTGGGAAAAGTATCTACCATTGGTTGAATTAGCCTATAATAATAGTTATCAAGCTCTATTGGGATGGCTCCATTTGAAGCTTTGTATGGAAGAAAATGTAGATCACCAATTCATTGGGATGAGGTTGGAGATAGGCGTATTTTAGGGCTGAATTAATTGAAGAGACAGTTGGAGTTATCACAAAGATTAGAGAAAGAATTAAGGCAGCCCAAGATCGTCAGAAATCGTATGCTGACCAAAGGCGAAAGGACATACACTTGAGGTTGGTGACAAGGTATTTTTAAGGATAGCGCCGATAAAAGGGTGATCGATTTGGTAAGAAAGGAAGTTGCTGACCTCGTTATGTAGGACCTTTTGAAATACTTGAAAGAATAGGAAATGTGGCATATCGCCTAGCTTTACCTCCGGACTTGGCGGGCATTCATGATGTGTTTCACGTGTCGATGCTTAGGAAATATATCTCGGATCCGTGTCGTGTTATATCTCATGAGAATTTCTGAGTTTCACCAAATTTAACATACGAAGAAATACCGATCATGATTCAGGCATGTAAAAGTGCATACTTTAAGAAATCGAGAGGTACCTTTGGTGAAAATACAATGGAGTAGGCATGGACCTGAGGAAGCCACATGGGAAAGAGAAGATGAACTTTTAGTTCGATATCAACCTTAAAGATTTACGGGTTAATTTAGAGGACGAAATTATTTTAAGGGATAGAATGTAATACCAGAAATTTTATCAAAGTATATATATATATATATATATATATATATATATATATATATATATTTATATATTTTAAAAAGTGAATTATGTTTCTTTAATTTGTGAACTAATAAAAATTTGAGTTTTTAACGTTTTTACAGGTTGTTCGGCGAGGCGAGATCGCCCTAGCGAAAATGTAAAGTTTGATATTATAAGTTTTAATGTTTTAGTAAATTATAATTATGAATTTAGCATGAAAGTTTAATTTTTATGCATTGGTGATTAATTGATGATATTAAGTGATTTGGATATAAGAATCGATTAAAACGTTTATTTGTTATACATTAGAGTAAAATTTGTGAAGAAGTAATAAAATGGATATACATGTACATATATGTAAATATATATATATCCTATGCCTTAAATGTGAAGAAGTATGTAGAAAGTTAGAATTCTCTAGAAAATGGTGATTAATCACCTTATTAAATAAATTGAAAAATAAAAGAAAAATTTGTGGATTAGATTATAAATAGCTACTATTCATCATTTTCATCATTTTTCTTCAAAATTTCGTGCCTCACACACTACACACACACTCAAATTTTAGAAAACTTCATGCTCCAAATTTCACGATCCGACCATTAAATTTTCGATCGATGCTTGAATTCGGGTATAATTGATCTACTAGAACATATCTATGGTTTGAAAAATTTAAAAATATGAACCTATGTTAATTTCATATTTTCAGTCCTTTCATGAATTGTGAAGTGGATGTGTTGTTGTTTGATTATTTCTTGATCTTATGTTAGATTAATCGTCGATAAGCCGTTAAGCGTTGAATTTTTGAGCATATGTTCGTTCTTTGGAATTTGATGATTTTGAAATTCTTGGAGGTCTTGATCTTGAATTTATGTTGTTTATATGCTTGATATTTGTTCATATATGTGTTATTAGGTTGAAATAAACATGTTTTGAACAAGAAAAGCGTTGAAATCGGCCGTCGGAAACCCTTTTGGCGAAAACCTAGACCATGTAATGTTGGATTTTGATTTTATTTGATCATTTGAGTTCATATTTGGATTCAGTGGTATGAATAAAGCTTAAAATGATTTATTGGATTTTTCGGCGTATTCAAATTTTGGAAAATTTTAGTTTGACGTCGAATTAGGGCTTTCAATGCTAAAGCTTTGATATTCAAGTTTTGATGATGGTTGTGATCTTTGATGATAATTAAGCATATATAAATGTTCATCTAAGATAGAGCGGCGTCTTGTGCAAATTTCACGTTAGACATAATTTATGTACATAAGCTAATGTTGATTTTAGTCGAGACTAGACCATTTGTACATGTTGATGTGTCTAATATACTTAATTGGACATATGAAACTTAGTTAAGAGTAATGTTAAAGTGCTAGGTGGCGCGACATCCGAAGCTCGAGACGAACAACCAAACAAGAGATTTATTTTGAAAGCGTCTACGAGGTGGGGTTTACTTGATGCGTAAAGTCGTTGTATGGTTATAATCATTGTTGTGTTTTGTGCATACATGTGAACTAGAATGTTAAAGAAGTACCCTCGATGAGACCCACAAGGGGTCTGGTGTAGCGATCTACACTCGAGGAGGCCCACGAGGCTCAATGTTAAAGAATTACCTCGAGGAGGCCCGAGGGGCTGTGATGAGATAAATAATGAGTACCCGCAAGGGTAGCATGATGAGATAAATAATGAGTACCCATGAGAATGCTTTGTTAAAGAAGAGTTCATTATGTTGTGTGCATTCTGTGATTGGTTATAGCGCTTGCGGTGTATTCCCATGAGTATGTTTACATGCTCGCATCCCTATTTTTCATATATGTTTTGCGGGATGAAGTTGTGATTGATCTTGTGAGGAATGAGCTCCACACATACATCTCTCTGGATCACGTTCTATGTAAAATATGTTTCAAACAATACTAGTACTCGAGTGTGTTGAGAATAAACTCAAATGGTTTTGGTTAGAAACTATGTTTAATATACTATGATTTTAATAGATATATATATATTTTGATAAGGGTTGTGTCCCAGGTGTTGTTGATATCGTCATAGTTGTTGTTGGAATTATTGGTATTGTTTTAGTTTCGGGGTTGGCATATACGTATTTCTGAGGTATATGTTGTCCGACGTCGAATTTTACTCATTGCTTATATATAATACTTACCAATATTATTATTATCTTTATTATTATTTAATAATTGTTAAAGATAGAAAGATTTTAGTAATGTCTCTATTACAAGAATGGGGGCGTTACGGTCGGGCTATCATTGAAAATCATTGGATAAATCTTCGATAATAGCCGTGAGTCTAAGAAACTCAATTTCATTCGGGTTCCTTGTCATTCCGTTCTCGGTATATCGATCTTAGAGGGTCTACTTTGATACCTTCGATGGACACGCTGTGACCTAAGAATGTCACATCGCCTAACCAGAATTCACACTTGCTAAACTTGGCAAAGTGTTGCTCTTGCCTTAATGTTTGCAGCACAGTTCTCAAGTGTTCTTCGCGTGTTCTTGGTTATTCTTGGAGTATATTAGGATATCATCTATGAATACTAAGAAAAATTTGTCTAAGTATGGGTGAAATACCATATTCATGATATCCATAAATACTGTTAGGGCATTTGTAAGTCCAAAGGGCATAACGATGAATTCGAAATGACCATACCTTGTACGAAAAACCATTTTTGGTACATCCTCCGGTCTAATCCTCAGCTGATGGTATCCAGACTTTAAATCTATCTTCAAAAAGACTCCTGCTCCCTTAAGCTGGTCAAACAGATCGTCAATTCGGGGTAAATGATACTTATTCTTAAGAGTTATCTTGTTTAACTCTCGATAGTCTATGCACATTCTCAGTGTACCATCATTCTTCTTCACGAAAAGGACAGGTGCTCCCCATGAGGACACACTAGGTCTAATGAAACCTAACTCCAAGAGTTCTTGCAGCTGGATTTTCAATTCCTCAAGTTCTTTTGGTGCCATTCGGTATGGGGCCTTTGACATAGGGGCAGAACCTGGTTCAAGATCGATCGTGAACTCAATCTATCGGTTTGGCAGTAATCCCGGTAGTTCGTCTGGAAATACATCGGGATACTCCTTCACGATCGGAACATCTTCTATCCTTCTCTCATTCTGGTCTTCCTCCTGGAGATAGACAAGGTAGGCGTGGTTCTCGGTCTTGTTCAGTAACGTCCTTTCTTGTAGCGCGGATATGATTGGGACCCTCCTCCCCATGCTGATCCCGTGAAAGTTTGTAGGTTTCTCTCTAGGATGTTGGAAAGAAATTTTCCTTTCATTACACAAGATGGTCGCATTATGTTCGGTTAACCAATCCATTCTTAGGATTACGTCCACATCTATCATAGGTATGACGTGAAGGTTATCTGTCATGACCTTAAGTGAGCTTAGTCCAAGTTCTAGGTTCGAGCATATGTGGGTTACCGTTTTATGCCTCCTCTTGGTGAAGAAATTCTCATGATTTGTTCGGTAGCGTTTGAGATCTAATCCCAAGTTCTCTACGCATGCTTCAAAGAATAAAGAATGTGAGGCACCAGTATCAAATAGTAGGATAACAGGCAATTGGAGGAGTGTTCCCATACCTGCCAAGTTTCCTTGGTTCCTTGGCGGCTCCTGCGGGAATTCTCTTTCCTGATTGAGGGCGTAGGCCCTGGCTTGCGGTGGTGGTTGCTGTTGTTGTTGTTGTTGTTGTTGTTGTTCTTTTTGCGACGTATTTGTCGGTATTGTTGTTCTTGCGGTTGTCGCCATTTCTTTGTCGTTGTCGCCTTGATTGATAGAGGTCGTTGGATCGGTGGAAGTACTAAACCGAGGCTGTTGTTGAAACGATTGGGCTTGGATAGCACGAACCGGTTGGACTCGATTAGGCACATTGGGACGACCATTTCCTCCTCGGGCGTGCCGGGACGATCCCTAGAGTAGTGACCCTTACGCCACGCTGAAGCATCCATCATTCGTGAATCGCATGCCGCTGTGACTCCTATGGTATCTCGGGCTGCACGGGAGTCTCACGAACACGGTTTACCCGCCGGTGCGGGTACCATGGGCGTCCATTTCCTTGCCGTGCCGAGATGGCACGTTATTCCTTGCCATGGCCTCCATCGACACGGCCAATGTTGGATCCTTGACCTTGGTGGGTCCTTCCACTTCCTCTTTCCACGATCCCCCGATCGTTCGGCGGATGCTACGACATTCCTATCCTCGGGCAAGGCAGCCTCGATGTCCAATGCTCTACTGAGGGCCTCTCGGTAAGTAAGATTTCCATGACCAGTTAACGAAACCCTGATTTCATGACAGAGTCCCGTCCGAAACTTTTCCATTCTCTTCTCGTCGATGTCGACCGGTGAGGCGCATATCGCGACATCTCGCGAATGCGGTCATGTCTGTGACCTCGTCTTTCCCTGACGTAGGTTATAGAACTCATGTTCCTTCATTTTCCGGTAGCTCTTAGGAATATACTTCTCATACACTTCCTCATTGAATTCCTCCCAGTTATATCCTTCCATTTCCTCTTCAGATAGAGTCTTCCTCTTGGCCTCCTACCAAAAGTCGGCTGCACCGGTCATTTGGAAGGCCACGCATGACAAGCGTTCCTGCGAGGTGCAGTGGAGGAAGTTGAAAATCTCCAGTGCGCGAATCCAGAGTTCAGCATCCACGGGATTCCCAGTCCCATTGGAAGTGGGCGGTTCTGCCTGAGGAATAGTTCCTCAATCCGCCTCGCGGTGGTGGTGATGGTGGTGGGGTGTCTTCTCTCTCAAGTGTTGCCTCACGATTTCTTCTTCTCGATGGCATCCTATCCTTCATAAAGATATGCAATTAAATATCTTCTTATACTATCCATCATGATCAATGCATATATCAGCATGGTATGTATATATAATTATGAGTATAATCTAGCACATTATCGAACACCACATATCACAATATTAAAACAAAAGGCTCTCGGGGAGTGTTTGGTGTCATTTTGTGCTTATTCTTGGTATTGTTTTGCATGTTGTCTTCATTAGTTTATCCCATTTATGCCGTTAGTTCGTTTATTATTTATCGTTTCGGACTTACTTGGTTCGTTTCAATGTTTTACAGAAAATCGGTATTAAATAGGATGAAATGAATCTACCAAGGATCAAGTATAATGAAGAGCATCGCGATAGGAGTTCATAGGCGAAAGAGGATCCTAATTCGGAGTTCGGACCTAGGAGAGCGAGGCAATTGTTGAAGTCGCGCGGTCCCGTCGCATGGCGAACATCCGCACACACACGCCCGCGCCGCTTGCGCTGAGCGTCGGCTCACTCCGGCGCGTTCCCAATTTCCCTCGCTCAGTGAGTGAGCGCTGCTTACCAGCGCACCTCCGCCCGCGCCGCCCGCACGCCCGCCCGCGCCTCGCCGCTCATCCCGAGGCCAGTCGGTTCGCTCCGAGCGCGTTCCCAATTACCTCGCGTTCGGGTGAGCGGCAGCTCACCTTCGCGTGCGCTCACCCCTTCGCCCTCGCGCGCCTCACTCGCCTCTCGCGCCTCGCTCGCCTCTCCGCGCGCAAACCGCCTCACCTGACGGACTTCGTTTTCAACCGGTGCTCGATGCCTATATATATATATATACGTTTTTAGGTTATTTGGTGTGGAAATTTCGTATTTTCTATTTTCTCTTGATTGTGCCGCGGAACCTGTTCTTCAATTTTCTCCAATTCAGACATTGATTCACGTTGGTACTCTATTTCTTTATGAATTCTAGCAACGTCAGTTATTTGATTTACGGATTCTAGCAATATCAGTGTGTTATTTTCGGATTGGATTGAAAGTAATTTCTAGGTTATTTGTTCCATTGTTCTTGATCGTTTCGTTTACGTATTGATTTATCCTGTTTCGTTTAATTCTGTTCTTGTTGGGTTCTTGATTAGTTCTTGCTTTAGGCTTTAATTATTTGAATTTTATGCGAGTGGAGTTGAACTCGGTTCATGATTAATTGTTCTTCGTTGAATCTCATCGTTTCTTGTTTGGAGAATTTATTTAATAGCTTTCGATTTGTTTACCTGTTTCTGTGTTCAGTAGTTAATCATCTAGGGTTTGACAACCTCTAGTTTTGATCTATTGCTTTCGTAGTTTAGCTCGGGATTGACAAACTGGCTTAGGTTTCTTTGTTTAATTCTAGTGTTTGATTCCTCGTATGTTTGAAAACCCGTATTGGTATTAGAGTGTTTAGGATTTAATCGTTTTACGTATGCGACACGAACAATAGCACTGTTAAGTTTTCCTTGAGAGGCGACTCGTGTTAACTTATCACGCTACGATTACCTAAATGCGATTGCGAGTAATTTGAGTGTGTTTTTAGCTCGATCAATTTTGGCGCCGTTCTTGAATTTTGTGTGTCCTCGAGACCGGTGAAGATTTTAATTGCGTTACGTCCGGTTGGGGAGAATAGATTTGCCGTTACACCTAATATTCTGCGTGAGGTTTTGGGTTTTCATAGTAGTGGTTTTACGATGTACCAAGGATTTCCTATGGGTGAGACATGGAAAATTTTAGCGGTTTTGACAATTGGTCATCGCGAGCACTTTAGTGCCTTTATTCGAGGACCACGCTTTGGTTATCGCTCATAAGTTCCTAGCATACAACCTAACGAGGGAAAGAGCAAGCCGATAAAGTGAGTCTTATAGAGGTTTTCTTCTTGTGGTGTCTTTGTGAATAATAAGAAGATGCATGCTGACACCGTTCTTATGGCGGCGATTTGAGTATATGAGGCGGAACCGTAAGGCCAAACTCTCCTTGAGCCAATACCCTTTTATACTTGCAAATACTTTGTGGGAGTGACTAGAGATGATATACACTTGAGCTCATTATTGAGCATCTCCCATCACTTTCGGTGATTTCCGGTTGATTGCTTGACAGGAACATTGCTTCCTTATGAAGCACGCGTCTTGTTCAGTATATCACATTCAGCGAGCAGACCATCCGGGTCTAATGTCGGAACGACTACCCCGATGGATGAAGATTCCCCGATGATCGAGGCCAGAAGAGGACAAGCGGCACCCAATGTCACACCCTCCGCCTTACCCCTACTCCCGTCAGGTCCACGGCGGCGCTTTCGGTGGTTTAGGGCTCATTTGATTCCAGTTTGGCTGGCCAAGAGCCACTTTCTATGATTTGGGGACTTTAGCTCTCCAGAATCGAACTTTGAGAGGTATCGGCGGCGAGATGGGTCGACAATTCACGAGTTGACCAATCTTGACCCGGGTTTTGGAGAGTTCCGTCTTGAGGTATATCGGTGTCTTGGCGCCTAAAATTGCGGTTCAGCGCCTTGATCAATCTTCACGGCAGCGTTTGGGGATTTCCGTCAAGATGTTTACGGCGTTTAGACACCCATGAGCGACATTTGGGCGACCTTCAAGCCCGATGGGACACTGGTCCTTATCCCTTTCTCCACCACCACAACCATCAGCCGGACCAACGGTGAGGCTTCTTTGTTGGAGAGTATATATATATTTCCTTATTTCTTTTTGCTCTCATCCTTATTTGGTGGTTCGTTGTTTTCCTTTTGTGGTTTGTTTGTTTTCCTTGTCTTTTACGGTGCTTGCTGCGGGACTATCCTTGGAACTCGATGTCCTTTGACCTCCTTTTCTCTCATTTGTTATCGAAGTCTCGTTCTCTTTTGGCCTTATTTTGTTGTTCATGTTTAGAGCTCGGGGACGGTGCTCGTCTATAATGTGGGGGAGTTGTTGATGATATGTTGTATATGTTGTGCTCGGGGTATGTGCATGATTGACACCATGGATACATGCTTATTTTGTCATCTTGTACTCAAGTTTTTGTCTATCTTGAATAAGTTAGGATTGTAATTTATTCACACGAACTACGTGGTATTGGTCGAACCTGATGTGTTCTCTTTTATCGTGATGTTACGTTATTGAAGTGCAATGTGAATGAGCGAGGTTGTGTGAATAAATCTTAAATCGGGGTTATTGATGTGATTTGTCCGGCTAATGTTAGGGGAGTGTTAACGACTTGGTTACCTATATACTTGTTTCAAAAAAAAAAAGTGAATAAGAAAGAAAAGAAGGAGAATGAAAACTCGATAATTTGTTGAGATTGTATAAATGGAGGATGGGATTACGCCCTCTTCTCGTAAATTGAGAAATGGGCATGGGAAACCACGATAGGAGACTCGAATTCATCGAGACTTCACCTTCGAACATTGTTCCAAATTTTTTATACTTTCTTTGTGTTCTCAAAAGAAACTTGTTGCTAAAGGTAACCATTTTAGTTAATTCGCCTAACGGAGAGTTGGAGTGCGAGCAAAAATAATCTTCTTGTTTATTTGACATTCTCACAATCTTAGATTTGTTTCACATTAACCTTGATTATGTACTCATCATATGCAGGGGAATTGCGAAAGAGGTTTGATTGATTAGATTAAGAGTTTAGTTGCATGAGCTATTCTTCTATTCTTGCTTGTATAGACTTTGCTTGAGGACAAGCAAATGAATAAGTGTGGGGGAGTTGTTTGGTGTCATTTTGTGCTTATTCTTGGTATTGTTTTGCATGTTGTCTTCATTAGTTTATCCCATTTATGCCGTTAGTTCGTTTATTATTTATCGTTTCGGACTTACTTGGTTCGTTTCAATGTTTTACAGAAAATCGGCATTAAATAGGATGAAATGAATCTACCAAGGATCAAGTATAATGAAGAGCATCGCGATAGGAGTTCATAGGCGAAAGCGGATCCTAATTCGGAGTTCGGACCTAGGAGAACGAGATGAATTGTTGAAGTCGCGCACGGTCCCGTCGCATGGCCGAACATCCGCGCACGCACGCGCGCCGCACGCGGCTGAATGCCGGCTAACTCCGGCGCGTTCCCAATTTCCCTCGGCGCTCGGGTGACGCAGGCTCGCGGCGCACCTCCCCCGCGCCTCGCCAGCGCCTCGCCCGCTCATCCGCCGCGCCCGGTCGGTTCACTCCGGCGCGTTCCCAATTTACCTCGCGTTCGGGTGAGCGCTGCTCGCCTTCGCGTCGCTCACCGCTTCGCGCTCTCGCGTGCCTCGCTCGCCCTCTCGCGCCTCGCTCGCCCTCCCAGCATAGCTTCGCCTCTGAGCGGACGCTCGTTTTCAGCCGGCGCTCGATACTATATATATATCGTTTTTAGGTTATTTCGGTAGAATTTTACTTATTTTTCTGTTTTTCTCTTGATTGCGCCGCGGAACCTGTTCTTCAATTTTCTCCAATTCAGACATTGATTCACGTTGGTACTCTATTTCTTTATGAATTCTAGCAACGTCAGTTATTTGATTTACGGATTCTAGCAATATCAGTGTGTTATTTTCGGATTGGATTGAAAGTAATTTCTAGGTTATTTGTTCCATTGTTCTTGATCGTTTCGTTTACGTATTGATTTATCCTGTTTCGTTTAATTCCTGTTCTTGTTGGGTTCTTGATTAGTTCTTGCTTTCCGGCTTTAATTATTTGAATTTTATGCAGTGGAGTTGAACTCGATTTCATGATTAATCGTTCTTCGTTGAATCTCATCGTTTCTTGTTTGGAGAATTTATTTAATTGCTTTTGATTTGTTTACATTTACGTGTTCGATGGTTAATCATCTAGGGTTTGACAACCTCTAGTTTTGATCTATTGCTTTCGTAGTTTAGCTGGGATTGACAACCACGGCTTAGGTTTCTTTGTTTAATTCTCGTGTTTGATTCCTCGTATGTTTCAAAAACCCATATTGGTATTAGAGTGTTTAGGATTTAATCGTTTTCTGTGTGCGACACAAACAATAGCCCTGTTAAGTTTTCCTTGAGAGACGACTCGTGTTAACTTATCACGCTACGATTACCTCGTACGATTGCGAGTAATTTGAGTGTGTTTTTTTAGCTCGATCAGGGAGCTATCATCATATCACATCAATTACCTCTACGAGGACTTTCATCAGTGTTTTTCAGATCTACAAAAGACTAGGTACGGAGTATGATGCCCAAAAACAAATATCAGCATTGATAAGCCTCATTTTTACATGATTTATAAGGCTATATTCGTTTCGTTTCTAAGTGATAAGTGATCTTTTGAGTTGTCTTTTGATATATTTATGTTTACCTTGGAAGATATTATCTGTGTGTATTTCATGTCATTTTAGCATAGGTTTTAATGTCAAAATGTGGATCACGATAAAGAGGAATCAATAGCCCGGTCGCGAGCTCATGCGAAGAAGAGCTGCTTGAAAACGACGTTGAATATGATGAAATGGATTTGACAAGTATGGATGTACAAAGTTAACTATGTTAAAGAGCATCTCAATAGAAGTCCGTAGGCGCAAGCGGATTGTAATTGGTCCGGACGAGAGAGAGCGGGCGAAGCAATAAGTCGCGTGCAACCGAGAAAGATGATTCGCGAGTTTTGCTCGCGACCTAAAATCGCAAGGGCAAAACTCGCGAAATCATAATTTTCAGCAATTTGAGACACCTAGTCCATGTATAGTTCTAATCTGAGTCGAATAGGATTGAATCAGTCGAGAATAGGATTGAATCAGTCGAGAATAGGATTGGGAATTTATGAAAAAGGGAGCTTATGTTTTATTATAAATAGGGAGATAGAAGCGTTAGCTTAAAACACCATTCGAGCGAACACAAATTCTTCTTTATTTTCTTTTGCAAGTTCTTTTCCGTTTAATTTAGTTTAGCTTTTTCTTTAAGTATTTTCATTCCAATTTCATAGTTTAGTATTAGAATTGAATTTCTTGGGATTCAAGTCGCTACAATTGTTCTTCGTGGATTCTTACGGTTTTATCTATCTATCTTAATTTATGTTTTATTTAATTATTTATTGCTTTGGTAATTTAAGTATGCGTAGCTAAAATTCCGTACTGGTCTAGGGTTTGCATGATTCGATCCTATATGTTGTGATTTACATTATCGCTATTTACCTTCCAGGCATTGATTCATGATTCTTGGTGCTTATTTATATGTGTTGATTTCTAATCAATCTTGATGCATATCTAGTTGTCGGTTAATTACGTAATTGTATTAATTGTCAATCGATCTTGAATGCATGATACGAATAAGCCTTGAGTCGTAGCTGAGATAGGATATTCGTAGGAAGCATATTCTTAGTGATCCTTTTGGGTTACTTGTTTTCACCTAGAATGATAGGAAAAACTAGTAATCTCTTGCCGCAATTGTAAATCAAGTTGTTGGTTATATATGTGATCTTCCATCTTATGCGGATTAAAATTGGCTAATAGGAGCAGGATAAACATATGTTGTGGATAGGATTAATGCATCCACAGGGTTAGTCTCTTATCTGTTTTATCTTGGTGTGTTTATTGCTTTGTTTTATTTTACGCATGGTTACGCTTTGCTTTGGATTAAATTGAAGCCCTTAAAACCTTTCACCCATTTTACGTGCTTGAATAATGATGAATTATCGTTGAGCTAGCACGTGTTTCGTATTACAATCCACATGGATACGATACCGACTTACCTTCTATATCGCCTTTTACTTGTGAAAAGGGAGGCGATCAAATTTTAGGCGCCGTTCTCGGGATTATTAAGATTACATAGGAATAATTTGACGGTTTGGATTTATTAATTCAAGTTATATATTATATTATTTATTTATTGTTACGAGCTAAATTACATCTTTTCTCGGGTAGTTTATCGTCTGAGATCTGGGGACCTCACGAAATATTACTAGATCCGAGATCGAAAGCTCTCAAAGGAGAAGAGGGCGAGAGAAGAGGCGGGTTGCAATGGCGGCTAATCCACGAATGGGGCATTCCTTCCGAGCAAGCTGCACGCATGTTAGCCGATTTCGTAGAGATGCGGCGCCGGATGGCGAATATGGGACTCCTAGTCCCTGCTCCGAGCGAGACCTCACGAATTATATGTACCGACCTCCCACTGAGCAATTCGAGGAGGCGGATGGGGCCGGAAGTTAATGCAAACAACTTGAGTTAAAGCCGGCCTAATCGGCATGGTACAAGGAGAGCGGTTTGGGGAGGAGTCACGAGAGGACTCGAATGCGCGTCTTGAGACATTCTCGACATTTGTGACACCATCAAGCAGAATGGGGTGCCACAAGACACGATTCGGATCGCGTGTTCGGATTTCTCTGCTTGATCGAGGCGAAGAGTGGTTGAAGTTTGGACCGCGCGGGCATAAGCAGTTGGGGATCTGCGAAAAGTTCCTCTCAAAGTATTTTCCGCATGCCAAAGCCCGAAAATCATCGCCGAGATCTCCCACTTCTCCCGGCTAGGAGATGAGTCATTGTTCGAGTTGTGGGAGGCGATTCGAGGCCTATTGAAAGTGCCCACAACACGGATTCTCCAAAAGAAGCGAGATCACGCAGCTTTCGGTGGGTGACATGGCATCTGAGGAGCATAGTGGATGCGTCGGCGGTGGATGTTTATTGAATCGTGGTGTAGGAGGCCGATCGCATCATAGAAGAGATGGCGGCAAATAGTTATCAATAGCCAGCGAGAACGCCAATGGTTAAGCGGTTGTCGAGGCGATTGAAATCGATGGTGATGAAGCAATTCACTCTTTTGAAGAGTCGGATCGAGGCAGAAGAGGTCAACCACATCAATCGGATGAATCATGGGAAAAATCCGGCATCTGATGCAAATAATGAAATCATCCAAATTTCTCGTATGCTGACCCCGATAATTTTCATGACCTCGCTTGAGTTTCTACTGTTCGAATGGGTGATTCAAGAGACAAAGAAGCCGAGTCTAGAGGACATGATCGTGATTGGTTGTAAGCAACCAACAATTGACGACGAACGAACTCATTTATAAGCAACAAGGCGGAAGATTAATCATTTGGAGTCCTTTGTGGCGGCTATGAGAAAGCATATGAAGATTTTGGAAAATCAGTTGGTCAAGTAGCCGTCAGTTGAATGCACTACAAAAGGCAGACGATTTCGAGTAATGTCTGAGGTGGCCCGAAAAATTAATGTTTCGCCATCCGGACGAGAAGTGGACAAGCTTACCCAAGCCATACGGAGCAAGAAAGTGGCGGAGCGAAACTTCGCGATCGAAGGCTCATGACCATGAGCCCGATCGCGAGTCGAAATTTGCCCACAGGCTCGCGACCGAGCACGCGCCCACGAGCGACCGCGAGCCATCGAGTTGTGCCCAGTTGTTCGCGGCGACCACGGCGCCCGCAAGTTGACGCGAAGAAGGATTGCAGCCGCAGAGAAGGCGCCTCGCGACGCCCGGTGATCACGAGGTCGGCCAAGAGCCTCAAAGTCGATCTTACGTACACTCCTCGGTCCCGTTCCGAGTCGGCTAGTCAAGTCGAAATATGGCGAGGGTTTGCGTTTCAAAGAGATTTTTCAAAAGTTGAGATCAATTTTCCTCTCTTTGAAGCTGCGAAACATCTAGGGATACATGAAATTTTTAAAAGGCAGCTTTGCAAGCAAGAAGAAATTAGGAAATTTGAAAAATTACCTATCCAGAAGAATCGTCTTGCCGTCTTGCGGAGGAAGCTCCTCTAAAGCGAAGGATCCCGCGGTTTTACGTTGGAGTGCGAGATTACTGAGCACACGTTCCCCAACGTGTTGTGTGATTTAGGAGCGAGCATAAACGATCTTAGTTAAATGTGTTCAATCGCTTGGGGTGGGCAAATGAAGAAGACCTCCATTTAGTTAATGATGGTGACGGTCGATCGATACCCTAAGGGATAGTTGAGGATGTGTTGGTAAGAGTTCGGGATTTTGTCTTTCCGGTGATTTTGTTATTTTAGACATTCACGAATTTAAAATCGACCACTAATCTTGGGTAGGCCTTTTCTAGCAAGTGGTCGTGCTTTAATTGGCGTGCGGGAAGGTGATCTAACTTTTCGTGTTAACGATGAGAAGCTGAAAATCTCAATCTATGGCGCCGTCCCGCGACACGATAGTGCGAGCATGAAGAGTGTCATTCAATCACCACCTATTGCGACTAGCGAATCTCGAGCTTGGATGTCAACCGACTAGTTGACAAGGGTGCTACAAAGAAAAGATGGACTCGAGCATGGAACTCCGAGTGACTTGTTCAAGTTTGGGGAGGCCACTTCCACACTCGGTGGTGGTCTGCGGTCAGCGCAAAATATGGAGGCAAGCAAAGATTTGGTAAGAAGGCTGGCACGCCGAATCGCGGATTGATCGAGGTTAGTATTGGTCTAGCTAAAGACATTTAAATTTAGCACTTGTTGGGAGGTAACCCAATGTTTTCCTTTGTTTTGTTTTCGTTTTGTTTTGTTTTCGTTTTGTTTTGTTTTGTTTTGTTTTGTTTTGTCTTTCTTGTTTGGGTTACGTATGCATTTTGTGGGTTGAGTTGAATGACGGCAGATGATGATAATTGTTTTATTAGAAAATTTGATTGCAAGCGATTTTGTGAGGCGAAGCATGTTATGATTATTGCAGTATTGAGCCTTTGAGAACTTGATCACATTTTGAAACACTGTGAGACTTGAGCTTTCATTGTCATATCTTTTGATCTTGTTTAACTACGTGTGAATAGTTTGAAATAGCATGTGTTCTCTAGAACTTGCTCTGGTTCTTTTTCGAGGTTGCATTGATGTGCTTAAGAATTTTGAAATGATATTAGGCATTCTTTTCTTAGCCTATACACTATCGAACACTAACTTTGTTATGTTATTATCCTTTGATGAGCCCGTTTGAGCTACCTTATTCATTCGTATAGTTGTGGGTTGGGTTATGTTGTTAGTGTGATTTTTGGTTGCTTGAATGAAAGGTTGAGAAAAAGAAAGGAAGAAAAATTGTTGAGGAATTGATAATAATAAAAATAGTTGCTTACCCATATAAGTTCGAAAAAATAAATAAATAAATAAATGACACAAGTGTGTGCAAAGAACATAAATGGGTAAGTAGCTAGTGCTTTGAGATGAGTATATCACTTATATGAAAATTATGGAGTGCTTAAGAAAAATGACTTCTTGGTATGGAGAATTGAAATAAATTGTGAAAATTTGGGAATTATGTCTTGTGTTACTTATGGTATTTTCATTATGGGATTATGAGTCACTTAGCCTAAATATATCCGACCACCAAAGAGCTACATTAAAACCTTTTATAAAGACCTTTTGATCTTAGTTCTTGAGCACATATTTGAGCGATGGAGAATTAGGCGATTTGCAAGCTTATGGTAGATTCCATGTAATTTTGAACTTTGAGAGCATACACATCCTCCTCCATACACTTGAGTGTTTGAGCTTTCTTATATATATATATATCCATGTCGTGAGGATTCAAGTTTGAGAAGGCTTTGCTTATGGTTATTATGGCGTGTCGAGTTTAACGAATGAGGTTGTGATTTGATTCATTTGTTTGAATCTTTATTGCTCATTGCTCGAGGGCTTATTGCTTTTGACGTTCGTCTCTTTGCCTATCGTTGGTCGTCTCTCCTTTGTTACGATTTGTTTGAGGACAAACAAAGGGTAAGTTTGGGGAGTTGATAAGCTTTCGTTTTACATGATTTATAAAGGCTATATTCGTTTCGTTTCTAAGTGATAAGTGATCTTTTGAGTTGTCTTTTGATATATTTATGTTTACCTTGGAAGATATTATCTTTGTGTGTATTTCATGTCATTTTAGCATAGGTTTTAATGTCAAAAGGTGGATCACGATAAAGAGGAATCAATAGCCGGTCGCGAGCTCATGCGAAGAAGCTGCATTTGAAAACGACGTTGAATATGATGAAATGGATTTGATAAGTATGGATGTACAAAGTTAACTATGTTAAAGAGCATCTCAATAGGGTCCGTAGGGACAAGCGGTTGTAATTGGTCCGGACGAGAGAGCGGAGCGAAACAGTGAAGTCGGCGTGCAGCCGAGAAAAGACGATTCGCGAGTTTTGCTCGCGACCTAAATCGCAAGGGCAAAACTCGCGAAATCATGAATTTTCAGCAATTTGAGACACCTGGTCCATGTATACTTCTAATCCGAGTCGAGAATAGGATTGAATCAGTCGAGAATAGGATTGAATCAGTCGAGAATAGGATTGGAATTTATGAAAAAGGAGCTTATGTTTTATTATAAATAGGGAGATAGAGCGATAGCTTAAAAACACCATTCGAGCGAACACAAATTCTTCTTTATTTTCTTTTGCAAGTTCTTTTCCGTTTAATTTAGTTTAGCTTTTTCTTTAAGTATTTTCATTCCGATTTCATAGTTTAGTATTAGAATTGAATTTCTTCCGGATTCAAGTCGCTACAATTGTTCTTCGTGGATTCTTACGGTTTTATCTATCTATCTTAATTTATGTTTTATTTAATTATTTATTGCTTTGGTAATTTAAGTATCGTAGCTAAAATTCGTCTTGGTCTAGGGTTTGCATGATTCGATCCTATATGTTGTGATTTACATTATCGCTATTTACCTTCGGGCATTGATTCATGATTCTTGGTGCTTATTTATATGTGTTGATTTCTAATCAATCTTGATGCATATCTAGTTGTCGGTTAATTACGTAATTGTATTAATTGTCAATCGATCTTGAATGCATAATACGAATAAGCTCGAGTCGTAGGCGAGATAGGATATTAGTAGGAAGCATATTCTTAGTGATCCTTTTGGAGTTACTTGTTTTCACCTAGAATGATAGGAAAAACTCGTAATCTCTTGCGCAATTGTAAATGGCGAAGTTGTTGGTTATATATGTGATCTTCCATCTTATGCGGATTAAAATTGGCTAATAGGAGCAGGATAAACATCGTTGTGGATAGGATTAATGCATCCCTAGGGTTAGTCTCTTATCATTTTATCTTAGTGTGTTTATTGCTTTGTTTTATTTTACGCATGGTTACGCGCTTTGGATTAAATTCGAAGCCCTTAAAACCTTTCACCCAATTTTACGTGCTTGAATAATGATGAATTATCGTTGAGCTAGCTTACGTGTTTTAGTATTACAATCCCCATGGATACGATACTCGACTTACCTTCTATATACGCCTTTTACTTGTGAAAAAGGGAGCGATCAAGCATCACTCCGTGTACCTAGTCACGGTGCGTACAAAAATCTAAAAGCTACCGTGGACATCCAAATAAGAGTGCATGTTAGAACGACTCATCGTTTCCGCATGCATCAAAAGATATACAAGGTATATCGACAAAAATACTATCTAGTCCTAAGAACTAGATCCATGATCACCCAGGGTATAGACAGGGCTCCAAGTGTCAGAGTTAGGACTGGAAGTATGGGAACTATCTGCTCCCTCCATCTCATCATCAGCTGATAGGTCCTCCTCAGGGTCTTCTTCAGGGTCCTCCTCCGGATCCTCTTCTCGATCTTCCTCCTCAGCCTCGAGTGCGGGAGCCATGGGCTCTCGGACTCTAATGACCCTGGCTGCTTCCATAGTAGCCAGGTCTCGGCGGATCTCGGCCATGACCTCCTCAAAGCACGGAGGCGTGACCCGGGCGATGCAGGCTCCTCTCACGGTGCTACTGGCTGGGCCGTGTGGATCCTCAATCTCCACGAATTATGGTACAGTGCATGCGGGGTGGCGGCAGGCGGACCGGGGGAGGCCGAGCGCAGTGAGGTGGGTGCAGGCGTGGCATGGCCAAGCGGCGATGGATTATCTTTCATAAAGCTTTTGTAAATCATGCTTTGAGATATGCATATCATTTTGTTTCAAGAGAGCTCACCTGCTAGTCCGAAGCTATAAGTTCTAAACGGGGTAGGGTGTGTAATACCCCAAAGTTTTAAAGCTAAGTTACGATAATATAAATCGTTAATTAGGGTTTTATCTCGATAATCGAAATAGTAATTTATCGAATCTCAATTTCAAATATCCATGTCTGAGAATTTTATATTATATCCATAAACAATTAGTGAATTAAGGATATATATATATATATATATATATATATATATATATATATATATATATTATTCCTTGAAAGTATTATTCTAACGTCGAGTAAATTTCGATAGTTAGTCTTACGTTATTTTCTAAATGATGAAACCTAGGTTTAATTCCTTACTAACGAAGAGCGAATAAGGTGACTAAGACTTTATTATCAATGTTTTGAGGCGATTCGATTATCAGCGTTTTGAGATGTTTGAATGTCGGCGTTTTGAGATAATTCAAAACTTAGTGTAACGATTAAAGAATTGCGATATTTAAAGTCTATGATTATTTTATGAAATAAGAGTATTATTTTTATATAATCCTTCATTAAAATAATTTTAGTTATTAAAGGAATAAAGATTGGGTAATTTATTCTTATTTTCTAACTATTGTTGAAATTTTCAACTTAGGACATAGAATTGTTCTTAATTATTTTTCTATGATATATTCATCATCTAAGACTTATATTATGTCACATTGCTATTAAATGGAAAAAAATAAGACATGTAGCATATTGTGCTACATAGTGAATGAAATTTGGATTGAAGGTGTGAAGAGGAAAAATTCTATTCTTATGATAGTGATGTTAATTATTATGGTGTAGAGATGTTCTAATGTACACATAAGATATTTATTAAAGTGATATGTCTTGTGTAGTGTGGTGGCGAAATTGAGTGTGAACAAGTGGGAAAAGAAGAAATTTAAAGTGTATTGAAAGTGATATTATTATTTGAAAGTGATAGGTATTAAATTCATGTATAATATAAGTTGGTAAAAAAATAAAATAAAGTGATGTGTATAGATGAGATGAAAGTGCGAAAATCATATAGTGTGAATGGAAGAAAATTGTTTCAAACTTTGTGATAGTGATGTGTTATTATGTTGAAAGTGATATGTAATTAATTCTACATAAGATAATATGATCTTTAATAAAGTGATAAGATATTATTTTGTTTGTTAGTAAAGGTATGGTATTTTAGTAAATTAATCAATTGTAAATTGTGACTTTGAATTAGATATTTTCTAAGCATGATTAATGTATATTTACATCAAATAAATAAAATCACTCCAATTCATTTGTGATTGCGAAAACCATGAGGGAAGAAAGAAGAAGATATTTTCATTAAAGTTTGATAATGATAGGTTTGATGATGAAATGTATTAAATGTAGTGATAAGATGAAATAATTAATTAAGTATATGATAAGATAATATTTGTTTTCTACCTACCTTGATGACCGAAAAAAATGGGAGAATAATGTGAAGTGTAAAATGTTGACTTTCAAATTAAGATATTTTGCTAAAGGTAATTAATGTATATTATATCATCAAAAAATAAAATCATTCATTTCTCATTCTTGAGGGTGCAGTGAGTTTTGAGAGAGAAAGAAAGTGAGTTCTTCAAATTTCTCTTCAAATCTTAGTTAGAAAAATATTTTAAATCGACGATCGATTAGATTAAAGGTTAGAAATATTCTGAAGCTTCTTATATATGCAAAATTATTAGAAATCAACCATGAAATTTTAAGTTATATGTTATTGTTATTTTATGTGAAATTTGAGAAATTTTGTTGAATGTTTAAAGATGTTAATTAAATATGTTAGTATGATGTTTATAAGCTTATATTATGAATTTAATGCAAAGTTAAGCATGTTTAATTTTCTTAAATTTTCAAAATCATATGTTAATGGGAATGAATTTTAATTGTTGTTTTGAGAATGGATTGATGATAGTTAATGTTGTTTAAGTATGTATGAATTAATTCATAATTTTTGGAAAATATTAGGAATTATTCTAAAAATTTCGAAAACCATAGCATATGATATATTGATGTGTGATTTGTGTATGTTGGATATTATGGCATATTATTGATGTATGATGATCATAATGTGTTGTGTGAATTAATTAGAATTTTTGAAAATTGTTTAATTAAATTGTCAAAGTTTTCGAAAATTGCCAAGTGTAGAGTTATGATGTCAAATTTTTCTTCGGCTAATGTTATTTGATATTATTAATCTTATATTAATATAGTGTGTTATATGAATTTATAGGAATTTATGCATAAGTTTTGGAAATTTTATCAAAAGGGCCGAAAACTTTAAAGTTGGAAAAGTGAAATTTCAAATTTATTTTATCAAGTGTGATCACATATTTAGTCCCAAAAATATGTTTAAGACATACTATGAATTTATGTGATTTTTAAAATGAAGTATAAGATTTTTACGTCAAAACGTTTTGTTAAGTGACGTAAGATTTCGAAAAATAAAGTGTTATACTTAAGTTAGTTTCACATATGTGTATGTTGAGCATGATTGGTTGTTAATGTGAAAAAATCGATACTTATGGAAATATGATTAAAAATACGTTAGAATTTAAGTATATATCTGTAAGTTAATAGTTTTATATATGAATGTTGAGAAATATAGGTTTTGAAGTCAAATGACTTGATTAAGGTATGAGCGTATGAAATATATTAGTGCGTGAGTAGAATTATGCTTTACGCCTAGTATAAATATGGGTTGCATTGATTAGATACACTAAGGCGTGTAAGGCGCATTAGAGATATAAGAATATCTCTTTTATAAGAATCGATTTCATAATTGAAATAATTTTACGAAAAATGTCGATATGAGTTCAATGATTGATTTAAATGATGATCGTGCTCAAGAGGCAAGGTTTAAATCATGATTAAAAGCGAGAAGTCATAAGTTAGAATATTCGATGAAAAGGCGTACTAAATTGGTTAAAAGATCTGAAGTCTTTAGAAGGTTTATATGTATAGTTCATAAATCTTAATAAGAGTTAGAAAGTTATCAAATTATTTTAGATCTTGACGAATTCCAAAAAAACGACCGGCGTACTAAATTAGTTTCTTACGTAAAGGTGGAGCACGAAAGTGAGCAACGAAAGTAAAGGAACGAAAGTCGTTTTGAGAAGGAGAACATACCAGGTGGGCTTCTTTTCTCCTCAAGGATAAAATAAAATGACAAATGTTTTATTTATGATGCTTTCTTCGAAATGAAAAGTCTTTATTTATGATGCTTTCTTTTGAGAAATGATGATGAGATGTTATTTAATTACACCCCAAAATGTTTATGTTTTATGTATGGATCCTATCAATGTTGGTTACTTGACTATGAATGATAATCAAGTTGTTGGTTAGCTACCAACTATGAATGAAAATTGAATTTGGATCTATGCTAGAAGGATAATTTCTAGCAAGGATTAACGTGTACACTATAGTAGCGCACTTCTGAAAGGTTTGCTCGGCCGATTCTGGTATTTGTGTCTTTGAAAGGTTTGCTCGATCGGTCGCGTCGTCGTGGAAGGAGACCTCCTTCTCGGACGCAAGATGATGTTATATAAGATGTGATATGGATCATTGTAATACCCGATTATTTAAACTCCTAATTACGAAATTAATTTAAGTAAATTAGAATATTATTATAATAATTTGATTATTTATATATCGAATAATGATATCGATTATTGTTGGAATAATAAATTCCTATGTTTTATTCACGAGATGAATGTGAATTGAAATACGAATATGTAGCGTATTTGGTGAAGTATTAATTCTCGTCGATTACGTATCGATATTTATATGCTCGTGATATTTTCTAAGTTTTAAGCTTAGAATTTAATTCCATTATTATTGGAATTATTTAATAAAGTGATTATAGCTTTATTACGACCATTTTGAGATAGTCGATATTTAAGCGTTTGAGGCGTTTCAAATGTTAACGTTTTGAGATGACTTGAGAATCAAGTCTAATGATCAAGGAATTATGATATTTAAATTTTATGATTATTTTATATAATTGAATATTATTTTAGCATTGAATTAATGCTAGAAATTTTGGAATGATATTGTTGATTATTTATGATTCTCGAAAACCTAAATCGAAATTAGGGTTTTCTACCTATGGATTAATTTCAATAAATTTTCTATGATATAATTTATCATCTAAAACATATATTATGATATATATGTATAATTAGCATGAAAAATCAAAAGCTAGCAATTTAGAATGAAAAAGCGTGAACTTTCTTGTTCGATAGCTAATTTCGTAAGTTTTGTAATTGCCTTTGCTATGTTATGAATTTATACATGCAAGTATCTAATACACTAATCAAGTAATTAACCAAGTGGGATATATATATATATATATTTGTGAGAGGAGCCGATATTGTTGACTAAATTGTGTGCAAAAAGCTTGATTTTTTTTTATGATTACATGTATATTTGGGATAGAGTGTAAGATACATATATTCATGTATAGGCAATGAAAAATCAGATTTTTCTCTTCCTCATGTGTGTGTGTCGACGCAAGTAAAGGAAAAATGAGTCAAAAGTATTTTGTTTGGTTCAAAAAAAAAAACTTTATTCATGTATTAACTACATGTAAGAGATATTTTGGGCATGACATAAGCATATTTACTATCATCAAATCAACTTTTGTCTTGCTTCTTGAGTCTTAAGCAGAGAGAGAGATGTTTTGTATGATAATTCATTTCTTTTGCCTTTACTCGGTGTATATTAAGTCTTGAACCTACTTTTAACACTTACATATCATTTCTCTCATTTCCTTTCTCTCTCTCTTGAGAGCTCCTCATAAGCAAACCAAATATTTTCTTCTTCCATTTTCCCCAATAGTTTGAGTTTCAATCATCCTACAACAAATCAAAGCCGTTAACGAGGTTAGATATCGAACAAGCTTGATAAAACCTATCTTTCAATAATCCTACGGTTTAAATAATTATTTTAGCATGTATTATTTATCGATAAATCATGTTAGCATGTTATAAGCTTAGAAATTATGTTACATATGTTGATATGTGCATAGGTTATTTATTTACTAAACAGCAATTTATTTAATCTATTCTAGTAATGCTCGATTTTGCTAGGATGTTTTGAAGTTGGATTGTTGATCTATAATGTTGTAGGAGTGCATGGTATCAATTTAGGAATTTTGGAAATTGTTTGGTTAATATACCAAAGCTATCGAAAATCTAGGCCTTGGAACCTTGTTGTATAATTTTTATATGCTTGATATAATAGCATATTATTGATCTAGGGTATTGATTAGGTGTTGTAGGAATTTATTAGAATTTTTGGACAATTGTAGCTAAATTAATTCAAAATGGCGAGACTTAGGTGTTAGGATTTAATGGATTATTTTGTGTTATTACATAATATTATGATGTATTAGTGCTATATGATAGCATATAAGCATAGTGTAAATTTTTAGGATTTTATAAAAATTGTTTGATATATATTGCACAAAGTAGCCGTGAGCTACCTTGGACCTTTCTATGATGTATGGTTTGATTTTTTTAAAAACCATAGGTTATAATTATGTTATATATTAATATTTGAGGCTTGTGTATAATTATTAGAATTTTGGAAAATTATTGATATTATTTTGATAAAAATCGAGAGCTATAGTATATATATAGGTGTGTTCCAAATTTTCTATAGTGATATTAATACATATTAATGATCACGGTGTAAAATAATACACTATATAAATTTAGAAAATTTTGGAACAAGATTGAAAATTTTGTGATATAATAGTGAGCTATATGTGTTAAATAAGGAATTTTAATTCCTTTTAATTAAGAATAATAATATATTATATGTCTAAAAATTATATTAGACATAATTGAATTTTAGGAATTATTAAATATAGAATATTATGTTTATGATGGAGCGTTATATTAAATAACGTTAAAAGCATAAATAATGCTTAATGTATTAAAGATTAATATTGAAAGAAAATATTAATCAAAAATATCGATTTCGTGAAAAATCGAAGATTAAAGCTTTATGAAAAGAAATCGATTGAAAATCGATTTATATTGATTAAAATATGTTTTATTGAATATTTTTAATGAAAAGTCAAAATGGTAGACTTTCGAAATTAACGTCTGAAATCGTTAGTTAAATACGTTAATCGTGAAAAGCGTATTACTTTTATAAGAATATCTCAATTGTGAGAAAAGATTTCATAATTGAAATCACTTTATTGAATAACGTTATTATCGTTAATTGTTTAACCTAAAGGTTAAAATGAGGCGTAGATCATATTACGTCTCTCTCGATATCGAGAATTATTTTATTGATATCGCGTCGTTTCAGCGTATTAAGGCGTATCAAGATTATTAAGACTTGATTATTATTTTATTTATCAAAGTTGAATGAACTTTGAAAATCTAGAAAAGCGTGCCAGCGTTCTAAGCGTAAATTTTTGCGTAAAGGTGGGACGTGAAACTCACGCTGCGAGGAGAAGAACAGCGTGCGAGATTGAAGTTTAAAAGTCGAGGTGGGCTTTACTATACTCAAATTGATAGGACTTATCAAATGATTTATTTATGATGCTTTATTGCAAGCAAATATTTATGAAATGATTATTTAATTACACCCAAATTGTTTATGTTTTACGTATGTATCGATCCATGATATTTGATGCATAATGTTGGGTAGCCCACTTTATGACATGCTTGAATTCGTATTCTTGGAAGTACCCCAAGAATGATGGAGAATTCGTATCTGTCTTGAGATGGCTGGATTTTGTGCTTGATTATTTGTATTTGTGTCTTTGAAAGGGTGCTCGGCGGTCGTGGCGTCTGTGAGAGGAGGCCTCCTCTCAGTGAGAGTGTGTTGGATGAATTATTGTGGTGGATGTGGATCATACATCGTGGAAAATGCTTGTGGCGATATTTATGGAAAATGATGAGAAAATATTTAGTAAACACGGTATGTTCAAATTAAAACCTCGTGTATTCTTGTGATGAGGCGAGTAATTTAAACTTGATAAATTATTTTGGCATGAGCCTTTGAGTGCATTATTTGTACTCGATACGCATATTGTTTTAAATGTGCGATTGGTAGTGATGATGATGGGCGGTGTTGAGTAGTCGAAGTCTTTTGAATATTTATTATGTTTGAAAGAAAGAACCTTGGGTGCGTATATCGTCATATATGCATTCACATGCTTTCATTGCATATTACGAATAGTATTGTATGTTAATGTTGTGATTGAGTGCATGCAGATTATCGAAACCTTGTTTAAGGACTTATAGCCTTATATCGTAAATTACTTTTGCCTTGTAAATAGGGTTGATTATCGAAGTTCGATCGTATTAGTTTGAAGTCTTTAATTATTCTTATTCAATGTTTGGTAATCCTTTGTTCCAGCTCAGTTCTCTCTAATCATCCTTTGGATTAGAGGGCGTAACAGTGGTATCGAGCATATTGCTCTCGAACCTAAAATTTTCTTTCAAAGTTAAGTCAGATTGAGTCACTAGACTTCTAGAAATCATCGACTCGCTCGACACTCCATCACATCCATTTCAATAGGGAAAAAGGTAAATTATTTTCTCCTCTTTGAAAAGAAAAGTTTGAGATTTATGAATTTGAGTTGTTGTCGATAGAACATTATCGACAAATGATTTATGATTTGTGTCGATAGAACATTATCGACAAATGATTTGTGTTGATAGAACATTATCGACAAATGAAATGAGAAAGGTTGTAAATAACCATGATTATTTATTGATTAATGATTGAAAATTTTTACAAGAAATGCGTATGTTTAAAGCGAACTATGTTCGTCATATTTAAAATATTTATTCATCATTTCTCAATGTTGATTTTGATTAATGCCTATGTCATCCGAATGGAACATAGGCGTAATAAGATGCATGATCCCTCTTTGAAAAGAACATGAGCGGACACATATGCGAACTATTCTCCTCTTCTTTCGAGAACAAAGAATCGAGCTCAAATTGAAAAGCTAAGGCTTTCCACCTCGTTTGAAGTCAACCCGAGTTTACCTCGACTCGGCTGACCAGTTGGCGCCTCGGCATTCGCGACCTCAATTGATTCACCACGGCACCGACCTGGGCGTTTACTTGGTGTCAACCTCGACATCCACTTCGAGTTCGAAGATTTCATCTCGGCAAGGGCGAACTGCTTCGCGCAGTGATTTTATTTTGGTCCGATCTCCTTCGTTCGGACTCCGATTTTGCATGGTTTTCGCCCATACTCTAACACACTGTACTATATTTCTTATGAAGGACCGAACTCTTGATTCCTTCTCAAAAATTCACTAGAGTCAGTACAGTTCACCTCGGCCATTTAACCTGGCCCATTTCACCCCGGCAAGGGGAACTGCTTCCGCGCAGTGATTTTATTTTGGTCCGATCTCCTTCGTTCGGACTCCGATTTGCGCATGGTTTTCGCCCACATACTCCTAACACACTGTACTATCTTTCTTATGAAGGACCGAACTCTTGATTCCTTCTCTAAAATGCACCAGAGTCAGTACAGTTTCACCTCGGAAATTTTTTCTCACCTCGGCGTTGACTCGGTCAAACTTTCACCTCGTCGCCACCTCGCCTCGGCAGCTCCGCCTCGGCACTTCGGCCTCGGCACTCTGCCTCGGCACCGCCTCGGCACTTCGGCCTCGGCACTCTGCCTCGGCACCGGCCTCGGCACTCCGCCTCGGCTCGGCACCGGCGGCTCGGCACTTCCGCCTCGGCACTCGGCGCCCGGCCTCGGCACTTCCGCCTCGGCACTTCCGCCTCGGCCTCGGCCTCGGGCCCGGCCTCGGCGCTTCGGCCTCGGCACCACGCCTCGGCGCCCGCCTCGGCGCCGCCTCGCGCCGGCCTCGGCACTCCGCCTCGGCACTTCACCTCGGCACTTCGGCCTCGGCACTCCGCCTCGGCACTTCGCCTCGGCACTTCGGCCTCGGCTCTCTGCCTCGGCACTTCGACCTCGGCACTCCGCCTCGGCACCTCGCCTCGGCAGCTCGGCCTCGGCGTTCGTCCTCGGCACCTCGGCGTCAGGCGAACTGCTTCGCGCATTGATTTTGTTTTGGCCCGTTCTCCTTCGTTTGAACTCCGATTCTGACGGTTTTCGCCTCGTACTCTAACGCAATTTACTTTATTTGTTATGACGGATCGAACCCCTGATTCCTTCTCCAAAATTCACGAGAATCAGTACAGTCCACCCCGGACAGTTTACCTCGGCATAGGCAAACTGCTTCGTGCAGTGATTTTGTTTTGGTCCGTTCTCCTTCGTTTGGACTCCGATTTGCGTATGGTTTTCTCCTCGTACTTCTAACGAACTGTAATGTATTTCTTATGAAGGAAGATCCCTGTTTCCTTCTCCAGAAATCACGAGCCAGCAGAAGCTAGCTCATAGTTTTATAGAACTAGAATTTAGTTATATGATAAGATTTTTTTTATCTTTGCTAGATAGTATGTTTCCTAGTATGGTAGGAAAGCTACAGCGTCGTTGTATAGGAGAACAATTTCCATATAACAATTATCATTTATCGAGATGTGTTTGGATTGTTTATACGCTTTATAGACTGTCCGGTTATCTGTTGCTTAGATCGTTAAGTTTATTTTATCTATTCATCGGTTATCTTTATTTAGTTGTCTTATGCTCGTTTATGCGTGGCGGATGGCGGGACTCGACACACCACTAGGCGGAGGCTTGGACGAGTGCCACCCTGAGAGATCATTCATAGGTACCGCGAGTATCGGATGTCTTTGGGAGATGATCTCGGAGAGTTCCTCATACCTACCTTCGTCATTGGAGGGGCGCACGAGCATGGGTAGCGGACTTGATGGCGTAAGCGTCTTGATGCGGCTACCGATTGTTGGGAAGACTATGCGGGAGATATCGGAGATTACATCTTCCGATATGGTGGTGACTACGACGATAGCGGATCTACGAGATTTGTGAGCCACGACCTCGTCTTTAGTATCTGGGGTAGCCAGGAGGACCGTACCTCCTCAGGGAATATCGTGGCGTGACGAGTCACGGGTGGCTCTACTTGGAGGTTCCTCAGTGGTTGATCCGTGATTCCCGAGATTTGGAAGCGGCGACCGACACACTCATGTGACCGAGGCATCTCGGCCCGAGCATTGGGGATGCGGTGTTTCCCATTGTCGATTGGACACCCCATACACCCACCGCTTCCTATCTTGCCGCCTATTGCATGGCCCGGCACCGCCCGGTGGCCGTCTGCCGACAGACGGCGGGATGAGGTCTCGATGATCGCGATGACTTGATCCGATCCGCGACATTCCTATGGTTGGGGATGACGGGCGGGACCGTCGATGCGCCGCCGTGAGGGCGACTCGGACGGCGATGATTCGGATGAAGATGATTCGAGATGATGAGGAGGATCACGAGGGGATCATTCGACGACAGTGATGCACTGTTGACCGCCTTGTTAGACTTTAGTGTGTATGTATATAGTCCAGTATGTGTGTAGGTTGCTTATGTATTTTTGGAAAAGGAAAGTGAACACTTGTATTTTGTATTGTCATGTAACTCCGTATGTTGTTCAACACGGGTTAAGCTTTTGAAATGCCATCTATTGTACATTATCCCTTTTGTATTAAATGTTGTACGAAATAGTCCTCTTTGAGGCACAAATTTTCGATGTATATATATGATAACCCGAAGTGGGCTTTTTTGCGAAATGATTTTGTGATAAGAATGAATAGCTTGAATTAAAATTGCTTTACAAAAGAAATTGTATGATGATATTATATTTGTTAATTGTGAAAATGATTTTCAATATTTATTGTATGTTTAAACAACGAGAATGCATGCATGAGCGGGATCTGCGCAAAGAGGTAGGGAAGGGGAAGAGGTAGAGGCGGAGGAAGAATTCTGTGCAGAACACGCTAATATACCACCACCACCACCTCCACCCGATCGTGGGATCGAAGAATTATTTCTTAAGCGAGAACCACCTTCTTTTGATGGAAAAGGGCCCGGATAATGCCGAGCAATGGATAAGGGCTATGGAAAGGATATTTGATTTTCTTGATGCCGCCACGAGGCAGGCATCTGTATTACTTTTCAGTGCGGGACTGCCGACTTTTGGTGGGAAGCCCGGCGGAAGATTTTCTGCGAGGATCGGATGAATGAGTTCACTTGGGAAGAATTTAAGGAGGCGTATGAAATACGTTCGAAAAGTTATCGGAAAAGGAAGGAACAAGAATTTTATAATCGAAGCAGGAAAAGATGTAAAGTAACAGTTATGATCGCACTTTCTGCGATATGTCGATATGCCCACGATCGGTGAATACGGATATGAAGATGGCGAGAAAAGTTTAGAGTGCGGATTGAGGTCGAGAGATAAGAATGTCTCTAGCGATCATGGAAATCGACTTACAGAAGCTCTCGGACGAGCTTTGGACATCGAGCGACCATGCCCGTGAAAAGTCGATCAAACACGGACATCGAACATAGGGGACAAAGGGAAGAAAATGGGAAGGAAATTTTGGAAATAACGATGCAAGGGAAGTTTTGGTATCTGAATAACAAGCGGCCGTGGCGCGAAACTGTACCGCAGGGCGGGGATGGAAGAAACGGTCTTTTCCCTCCGATGGGAGGACCACAAAGCGGCGAGGACAACTCCTTGCCCAAAGTGCCAGTTTCATAAAAGTGCGCCATCGGTAAATTGCTTTAAGTGCGGAATGAAGGGCATTACGCGAATAATTGCCACAGGATACATGCGGGGGCGGTGGGAAGGCCAAATCAGCTGGCAATGCCCAACCCCTCGGGGCTATCGGTTTCGGCCTCAACGCGCGACAACGGCCGCCACAACAACGATGGCGGGCCTCAACAACAACAACAACGACAACCACCGCGGCGGCGTGTCGGCGGCGCCAACAGCGGCGGCCACGCGAGAATCAGCGAGGCAGGCACCCGTCGGCCTCGGCCGGCTCGAGCGAGCATATCTGCTGCCGGAGGCAAAATGAACAAAACCGGAAACTGGCGGTATGGGAACACTTCTCAGCGTCACATTATACTTTTGTTCGATCACGGGAGCATCACATTCTTTTGTAGCAAGAACATGTGTAGATCTATTGGAACTTAGATGCGAGAAAGCAAACCAGGATATGAACATCTCTTCACCTATAGGAGGGATTATGGTATTACTCATATTTGCTCAAACCTAGAGTTGAACTTAGGATCACTTAAGGTTCTGACGAATAACTTAAACATAATACCCATGGGTGATGTAGATATAATTTTGGGAATGGATTGGTTGGCTGAAAATCATGCTACAATCCTGTGTAAAGAAAGGAAAATTTCATTCCATTTTCCTGGAAAAGAAGCTACAAGCTTTTACGGAATCAGTATGGGAAAGAAAATTCCGATTATATCCGCTTGGAGGCGAGTATGATAAACAAGAAAGGATGCCATGCATTTCTTGTTTATTTGAGCGGAGAAGATCGAACAACGATAAAAGTTGAAGATGTAGAGATTGTGCGAGAATTTTCGGATGTTTTCACGAAAATCTACGGGATTACCTCACGATGAACAAGCTGGAGTTTACCATTGACTTGGAACCGGATCGGCTCCGATGTCGAAGGCACCGTGCCGAATGGCTCGAAAGAGCTGGAAGAGTTGAAAATCCAAATCAAGAGCTGTTGGACCTAGGTTTTATCGGACTAGTGTTTAGCGCCTGGGGAGCACGGTGTTATTTGTAAAGAAAAGGATGGTTCCTTGAGGATGTGTATAGATTACCGAGGCGAACAAAATGGCTCAAAACAAGTATCCACTTCAAGGATAGATGACTTGTTTGATCAGCTAAGAGGAGCTAGCGTGTTCTCGAAAATCGACCTCAAGTCGCTATCACCAACTTAAAGTGCGGCTGAAGATGTATCAAAGCGCTTTCGAGCGAGATCGGCCACTATGAATTTATAGTTGTGCCATTCGGATTGACCAATCGCGGCGGTATTCATGGATCTCATGAATAGGGTGTTCCACCCATTTTAGACAAATTTGTCTTAGTCTTCATAGGCGACATTCTTATCTATTCGAAGAATGAAGAAGAACACGAGAACACCTCGAGCGATCTTGCAATCTTTGAGAGGTGAGCGACTTTTGCTAAATTTAGCAAATGTGAATTTTGGTGAAGGAGTAATGTTCCTTGGACACATTGTGTCGGTAGAAGGATTAAAGTTGATCCGGCCAAAGTAGAAGCGGTCGAGAATGGAAATCGCCGAGGACACAAAATGAAATTAGAAGTTTCTTGGGATTGGCGGTTACTATCGGAGATTCATTGAAGGATTCTCAAAGATAGCAAGGCCAATAATTATTTGCTCGAGAAAAGGATTAAATTCACATGGGTGATGAGTGTGGCGAATTTCGGGCGCTCGAGGAAAAGTTAACTCTCGCTTTGTATTAGCGGTTCGAGCGAGATAAAGAATCGTGGTCTATCTGGATGCTTCCAAAATGGATTAGGTGTGTGTTAATGCAAAATGGAAAAGTGATAGCCTATGCATCTCGACAATTGAGACCGCATGAGTTGAATTACCCAACTCGTGATGCGGAACTAGCGGCGATGGTGCATGCCTTAAAGATATGGAGACATCGTCTCTACGGAGTAAGATGTGAAATCTTTACCGATCACAAAAGTTTGAAATACTTTTTGAGCGAGAGATCTAAACATGAGACAAAGAAGATGGCTCGAATTGGTAAAGACTACGGTGTGGTATAAACTATCACCGGGCAAAGCGAATGTTGTAGCCGATGCCTTGAGTCGTAAAGTCAAAGCAAATTGGGATGTCTCTCACAAATGAAGAAAAACTCATTGAAGAGTTTGAAATGATGAAGATTGAATTGATTGAACAACGAGAGGCGATCACGAGTTGTATTGCTACACTCACTTTGACGTCGATTTAAGGAAAAGAATCATTGAAGGACGAAGGATGGAGGAAAAGTTAGAAAAGCAAGAGCGAGTAAGGGCGGAAGGGTGAAGAATTTTCAAAAGCACGAGATAATGCTTTATTATTTGAAGGAAGGTTGTGTATCCCAGACAACAACGATCTTGAATGAAATCATGAGTGAAGCTCATGACACACCATATCTGACCCATCCGGGAAGTACAAAATGTACAAGACTTGAAGAAAAAGTTACGGTGGGAAGGTATGAAAAGAGACATAGCCTCTTTTGTAGGCGTTGTCTTGCTTGTCGACAAGTAAAAGCATTACACCAGCGTCCTTATGGAAAGCTACGACCTTTGGCAATACCAGTGGAAATGGGAAGATATAGCTATGGATTTTGTTACGGGTTTACAAAGTCTAAAGAGAACAACTTGCTATATGGGTAGTAGTGGACAGACTCACCAAATGTGCACATTTTACGCGATTTAGATTACCCACAGTGCGATAAGCTAGCCGGTATGCGTGAATGAAATTATGCGCTGCATGGATGCGAAAACTATCACATCGATAGAGATTCAAAATTTACTTCAAGATTACGGACTAGCTTGCAAAAAAATTGGGCGCGAAATTAAATTTCGACCTGACTTTTCACCCTCAAACCGATGGACAATCGGAAAGGGCGATCAAACACTCGAAGATATGTTGAGAAGCTGTAGTTTTGGATCGAGGTGCAAAATGGGAAGAGGTTTTACCTCTCATGAATTTACTACAACAATAGCTATCAGCGACGATCGATATGGCCCGTATGAAGCCTTATATGGAAGAAAATGCCGATCACCGCTTTCTTTGGGATGAAGTGGGTGAAAGAAGAATCTTAGGGCTGACGCTATAAGCGAGATGATTGAGATCGTTAGCCAAATTAGGCAAAGAATAAAGAAGCTCAAGATGAGCGAAATCTTACGTTGATACGCGAAGGTGCGAGCTACATTTTGAAAATGGAGATAAAGTCTTTTGAAGGTCTCTCCATCTAAAGGGATTATAAGGTTTGGAGTAAAGGAAAGTTAAGACCCGTTTTATTGGACCTTATGAAATCCTAGAAAGAATAGGCCCGATTGCCTATAGGTTGGCTCTTCATGAGTGCGGAAAAGCGTACACAATGTTTTCATGTATCCTGACTCGAAAATGCGTATGCGATCCGAGCATGTGATCCATCAAGATGGCGTGATCCTCAATCCGGATATGAGCTATAATGAGGAACCTACGGCTATTCTAGACCTGAGGTTGAAATTGAAACAAATCTATTCCACTAGTCAAGTCTTTGTGGAAGCATCATGGACGAGAGGAAGCCACGTGGGAGCTTGAGGGCCGCAATGAAAGAAAAATACCCGATCTTTTACGAGGTATGTAAATTTGGGACGAAATTTCTTTAAGGGGTGGAATGTAATACCCGATTATTTAAACTCTAATTACGAAATTAATTTAGTAAATTAGAATATTATTATAATAATTTGATTATTTATATATCGAATAATGATATCGATTATTGTTGGAATAATAAATTCCTATGTTTTATTCACGAGATGAATGTGAATTGAGAAATACGAATATGTAACGTATTTGGTAGTATTAATTCTCGTCGATTACGTATCGATATTTATATGCTCGTGATATTTTCTAAGTTTTAAGCTTAGAATTTAATTCCATTATTATTGGAATTATTTAATAAAGTGATTATAGCTTTATTACGACCATTTTGAGATGAGTCGATATTTAAACGTTTGAGACGTTTCAAATGTTAACGTTTTGAGATGACTTGAGAATCAAGTCTAATGATCAAGGAATTATGATATTTAAATTTTTATGATTATTTTATATAATTGAATATTATTTTAGCATTGAATTAATGCTAGAAATTTTGGAATGATATTGTTGATTATTTATGATTCTCGAAAACCCTAAATCGAAATTAGGGTTTTCTACCTATGGATTAATTTCAATAAATTTTCTATGATATAATTTATCATCTAAAACATATATTATGATATATATGTATAATTAGCATGAAAAATCAAAAGCTAGCAATTTAGAATGAAAAAGCCGTGAACTTTCTTGTTGATAGCTAATTTACGTAAGTTTTGTAATTGCCTTTGCTATGTTATGAATTTATACATGCAAGTATCTAATACACTAATCAAGTAATTAACCAAGTGGGATATATATATATATTTGTGAGAGGAGCCGATATTGTTGACTAAATTGTGTGCAAAAAGCTTGATTTTTTTTTATGATTACATGTATATTTGGGATAGAGTGTAAGATACATATATTCATGTATAGGCAATGAAAAATCAGATTTTTCTCTTCCTCATGTGTGTGTGTCGACGCAAGTAAAGGAAAAATGAGTCAAAAGTATTTTGTTTGGTTCAAAAAAAAACTTTATTCATGTATTAACTACATGTAAGAGATATTTTGGGCATGACATAAGCATATTTACTATCATCAAATCAACTTTTGTCTTGCTTCTTGAGTCTTAACCGAGAGAGAGAGATGTTTTGTATGATAATTCATTTCTTTTGCCTTTACTCAGTGTATATTAAGTCTTGAACCCTACTTTTAACACTTACATATCATTTCTCTCATTTCCTTTCCTCTCTCTGCTTGAGAGCTCCTCATAAGCAAACCAAATATTTTCTTCTTCCATTTTCCCCAATAGTTTGAGTTTGATCATCCTACAACAAATCAAAGCCGTTAACGAGGTTAGATATCGAACAAGCTTGATAAAACCTATCTTTCAATAATCCTACGGTTTAAATAATTATTTTTAGCATGTATTATTTATGCAATAAATCATGTTAGCATGTTATAAGCTTAGAAATTATGTTACATATGTTGATATGTGCATAGGTTATTTATTTACTAAGCTTAGCAATTTATTTAATCTATTCTAGTAATGCTCGATTTTTGCTAGGATGTTTTTGAAGTTGGATTGTTGATCTATAATGTTGTAGGAGTGCATGGTATCAATTTAGGAATTTTTGGAAATTGTTTGGTTAATATACCAAAACTGTCGAAAATGCTAGGCCTTGGAACCTTGTTGTATAATTTTTATATGCTTGATATAATAGCATATTATTGATCTAGGGTATTGATTAGGTGTTGTAGGAATTTATTAGAATTTTTGGACAATTGTAGCTAAATTAATTCAAAATGGCCGAGACTTAGGTGTTAGGATTTAATGGATTATTTTGTGTTATTACATAATATTATGATGTATTAGTGCTATATGATAGCATATAAGCATAGTGTAAATTTTTAGGATTTTATAAAAATTGTTTGATATATATTGCACAAAGTAGCCGTGAGCTACCTTGGACCTTTCTATGATGTATGGTTTGATTTTTTTTAAAAACCATAGGTTATAATTATGTTATATATTAATATTTGAGGCTTGTGTATAATTATTAGAATTTTTGGAAAATTATTGATATTATTTTGATAAAAATCGAGAGCTATAGTATATATATAGGTGTGTTCCAAATTTTCTATAGTGATATTAATACATATTAATGATCACGGTGTAAAATAATACACTATATAAATTTAGAAAATTTTGGAACAAGATTGAAAATTTTGTGATATAATAGTGAGCTATATGTGTTAAATAAGGAATTTTAATTCCTTTTAATTAAGAATAATAATATATTATATGTCTAAAAATTATATTAGACATAATTGAATTTTAGAATTATTAAATATAGAATATTATGTTTATGATGGAGCGTTATATTAAATAACGTTAAAAGCATAAATAATGCTTAATGTATTAAAGATTAATATTGAAAGAAAATATTAATCAAAAATATCGATTTGCGTGAAAAATCGAAGATTAAAGCTTTATGAAAAGAAATCGATTGAAAATCGATTTATATTGATTAAAATATGTTTTATTGAATATTTTTAATGAAAAGTCAAAATGGTAGACTTTGAAATTAACGTCTGAAATCGTTAGTTAAATACGTTAATCGTGAAAAGCGTATTACTTTTATAAGAATATCTCAATTGTGAGAAAAGATTTCATAATTGAAATCACTTTATTGAATAACGTTATTATCGTTAATTGTTTAACCTAAAGGTTAAAATGAGGCGTAGATCATATTCGTCTCTCGATATCGAATTATTTTATTGATATCGCGTCGTTTCAGCGTATTAAGGCGTATCAAGATTATTAAGACTTGATTATTATTTTATTTATCAAAGTTGAATGAACTTTGAAAATCTAGAAAAGCGTGCTGACGTTCTAGCGTAAATTTTGCGTAAAGGTGGGACGTGAAACTCACGCATAGCGAGGAGAAGAACACGCGTGCGAGATTCGAAGTTTAAAAGTCGAGGTGGGCTTTACTATACTCAAATTGATAGGACTTATCAAATGATTTATTTATGATGCTTTATTGCAAGCAAATATTTATGAAATGATTATTTAATTACACCCCAAATTGTTTATGTTTTACGTATGTATCGATCCATGATATTTGATGCATAATGTTGGGTAGCCCCACTTTATGACATCTTGAATTCGTATTCTTGGAAGTACCCCAAGAATGATGGAGAATTCGTATCTGTCTTGAGATGGCACGGATTTTGTGTGCGATTATTTGTATTTGTGTCTTTGAAAGGGTGCTCGGCGGTCGTGGCGTCTGTGAGGAGGCCTCTCTCCAGTAGAGGAGTGTGTTGGATGAATTATTGTGGTGGATGTGGATCATACATACGTGGAAAATGCTTGTGGCGATATTTATGGAAAATGAGAAAATATTTAGTAAACACGAGTATGTTCAAATTAAAACCTCGTATTATTCTTGTGATGGGCGAGTAATTTAAACTTGATAAATTATTTTGGCATGAGCCTTGAGTGCATTATTTGTACTCGACCTGCATATTGTTTTTAAATGTGCGATTGAGTAGTGATGATGATGGGCGGAGGTGTTGAGTAGTCGAAGTCTTTTGAATATTTATTATGTTTGAAAGAAAGAACCCTTGGGTGCGTATATCGTCATATATGCATTCACATGCTTTCATTGCATATTACGAATAGTATTGTATGTTAATGTTGTGATTGAGTGCATGCAGATTATCGAAACCTCTGTTTAAGGACTTATAGCCTTATATCGTAAATTACTTTTGCCTTGTAAATAGGGTTGATTATCGAAGTTCGATCGTATTAGTTTGAAGTCTTTAATTATTCTTATTCAATGTTTGGTAATCAATCTTAATTAGAACCTAATTAAGAATAATTAGGAGCTTAAAGGTAGTTATTTCTTAAAGAATTTATAAAGAGATGCATAATAGATTATTAAGCGATAGAAATTGATTAATTCCTAATCGAAGAAATAGAAATTAGAAGGCGTAGAAATTATTTAGAAATGAGTTTTATTATGATGAAATGTGAGAGATGTGATTATTATTATGTGTTTGAATGAAAAATGTCATTAAATGGAAAATGTGCTAAGAAATGCATTAATTATTTTTATGGGAATTATTTATAAAATGAGATGAATTATTGTTCAAGCTATTAAATGGCTTGAATAAATTTATTTATTATTATCTAGTGATAAAGGAATTATTTTTCATTATTTTCAAAATTTATGGAATTTAAGCATAACTATTTGAATTTTAACCAATAATGGATATAAATTGTTTGGATTTTAATATTTATGAGAAAATATAGTTTTGCCTATTAAAGGATAATAATTTATAACATTAGTAATTTTAGATGTATAATTATAAATTTTTGAAATTTGTGTCTAATAATAAGAAAATGAATACAAATGTACATTATGCTACACATATACATTCTAGAATTTACATTTGCATAAGATCATCTTCAAGCTTATTTTTCCATATTTTCGGCACTCACACAAACAAGCACACACAAAATTTTCTTTACAATTTTAATCCATATTTAAGTGAGGAATTAGTAGCAAATCAAGAAGGTAATTACCTTGTTTAAGATAAGTTTTTGTGATTTAAATTGATAAATATGATCTTCTCATGTCTTAGGGTTTTCGAAAATTTAAGAATTTTGGTTAAGGTTGATTTGTTTAAATTTTGTTATGTTTATTGATTTAATTATGCTTATGAAGTATAAATAACATGATCTATGGTTTCACTACTACAAATTTGCCTTTTCTTTACACCTCACGATGGACGCTTTTTATCAAAACCGTAGTCTATGTACGAAAATTGTTGAAATATAGATTACGGTGACTTAATATCGTAGTCTTTATGAAGTAATGACTATACTTAACAAAAGCGTAGTGTATGTGCACGTGTTTGACACCCAATCTGTTCTGAGTTATCAAAAAGCGTAGTTTATGTGCATAATTTTTTTTAAAAATAAAATTTACAGCCTTAAGTTTCCAACAATTAAAGAAGCTAGGGCATTTCAGTTTTGTTCTCCTCCCTCCTTTCCTCACGTTCCGCCGTTTCTGTCATCAGTCCTCTCCCCTCTCCTCTAAGCTCTCTCGCCGGTGCCAACGTCCATCTCCGTTTGTGACATGCCGATGCGCACAGCAGTAGCCCGCTGGCGTCGTCAAGCTCTATAATTGTGGCATGGTTGGTGGTGTTTATTAAAATTCATCACAAGCTGCCAAGTCGATTAACCCCGCAGTTCGAATACTGGCTGCATAACCAAAGGGAGCAGACGATGCTGCTCGATCGAAAAAAGCAGGCACAATAATCACTCTACCTGAGACGTCACCATAGCTGATGGCCTTCGAGCTTCTCTTGGAAGTTTCACATGGTAAATGTAATTATCTTTCTTGTGTGCGTCCTCCCTAGTTAGGGTTTATCAATTCCCAATTAAGGTTTATTAATCCCTAATTAGGGATTTATTTAATTAAGATTTATCAATCACAATTAGAATTTAATTAGGATGGGGCACTGGACACCCAGATGTACCGCAGTGTGCCTCTATCTTCTATTAGAAGCCTTAAATTTTAATGACATAATGTTTATCTGGCCTCCCAGTTGAATGATTTCTTACACTTCCTGTTCAGTCACAGGCCCGTTATTGGATTTGGTGGACGACATTATTGTTATCGAGGATAGAGATAATAGAAGTGACGCGACTCTCTGTTATGAGGTTCTGAAGGTCGCGGTGGAGCCAAGTGAGCGATCAGCCTTGCTGCGGTTCTATCGGAGAGTTTCAGGAGTAATCCCAGAGGGGAAGACCCTAAGAATGTGGGGATTATAGTTTCAGGAGGCAATGTTGATTTGGATGTGATGTGAGAATCCTTGAACAAGAGAGTTTGAGTTGCAAGTGTCATTAAACTCTTTCAAAAGGTCAGCTTGTGATGAATTTTAATAATGTACAAAATCTTTAATAATGATATTATGTTGTAGAAACCGAAGCATGGTTCATTGACTCCTTCGAGGAATGGCGTAAAACAAAAAACCTGAGCAACTTTGTTTTGCTTGGACATTCCTTTGGAGGGTATGTTGCTGCTAAATATGCGCTTAAGGTAGATCAATATCAATCATCTTTTTATAATATATGAATCTTGTAACAACTATCCACCTATAACCCAAGTCATTTGCTTTCGTCACTGATACCACCTATATGTTAATTGCAGCATCCTGAGCACGTTCAACATTTGGTTTTAGTAGGGCCTGCTGGATTCACATCTGAAACACAACATAAGTCTGAGTGGCTTACTCGATTTAGAGCAACATGGAAAGGTGCCATTTTAAATCATCTCTGGGAGTCTAATTTTACACCTCAGAAGATAGTAAGGTACTTGTTATTTTCCTTATAAACTCTGTAAAACTAAATGGCAGAACTATGCTTCTCTACCTCTTGGTTTGCTTTGCTTGTACCGTTGCTTGGTTTTTAAAACTTGCTTTGTACCATGATTAAAATTAAAACATCTACCCCTATAAACTATTTAATTTTCTATTGTTGTGAGCGGCAATGAAATGTGAAGGAATCTTGTTACTCCCCATGTGTCTGAATGTGTGCTTAGTGGGTATACCTTGCAAACTGAGATTACAGCACTTCTCGTGTTTCACTTTATTTAAGTGTACACTTGGCAACCAGAAATACCAAGGCAATATTGAAAGGTGATATTTGTAGCATGCCAGTTTCAATTTAGGTTGCTCGGTATCACATGACAACCAGAAACACCAAGTCGAATTCTGACTGGTGAGATTGGTACATTATGCAGGACTGTTTAAGAGTAGGAGAACTTCTGTCAGATATCAGACATTCAGAAACTGAATATATTATTAAACTAATATGTTTAAAAAGGCATGATTTCCTTATTGCAAATTACCTTATCATACATATATGTCAGAACAGTTGGAACTGACGAGACCTCCTAGTATTACACTTTCTTTTGTCATGCTTAGACTTCAATATGTGATTCAACTTGGCATGATTGTGCCAGTCTCCTTAAACAAGGATTTGGAAGGGACAGGACATTATGAGGGATGATGTTGTCATATGCTAGTTCTGAATTATAGCTATCATTTTGCTGGAGAGAAGGAAAGCAGGAAGGTGGGGTGTCATAGCAATGTAGGCAATAATTGGTTAGGATTTAATTACTTTTCTTCCTATCTTTGGGCTGTCATGCTGTACAAAGTTAAAACAAATTGACTGACTTGTCAGGTGAAATAATATCAGAATATTCATCTGGCTGTGAGAAGTAATTTCTTTTGTCTAAACATTTGTTCCTTACTAATCTTCCCAAGGCTTATTTTAAGAGTTTGAGCTCTTATAGTCCCACTTATGTGAACGATGCTGTATGAAAGATGTTTTGGCTGCCTATTATGCCTTACTTCCTATTTCGATTCAGAAATTTGTTCTTAAACGGCTGCTAACTTGCCTTCTGTCCTACTGAAGGGGTTTAGGTCCTTGGGGTCCAGACCTGGTTCGCAAGTATACTAGTGCTAGATTTAGGTCATATTCAGATGGAAGTATATTGAGTGAGGGTGAATCAAGATTACTTACAGGTATTTTTTATTTGTCTCAATTAATATAAAAAGTTATGGATTATGCTCTAATCTCAAGATCTTTTTATTCTATCGGAAGATTATATATATCACACATTGGCAGCTAAAGCCAGTGGAGAGTTGTGCTTAAAACATATATTCTCCTTTGGAGCCTTTGCCCGAAAACCTCTATTACAATGGTAAGTTGATTATTTCTTATTTCTTAAATTGCAAAAATATGCAGCAGACTTATGTTTGAATGTTGTTGTCATTTGTAAAATGGTTAACTTCGATATAAGATGTGCTTTTGCATATTCACCTGCTACCTATACCTTCAAACCGCCCAAAATTTATACCAAGATGGCAAGAGTCCTTGCTAGCTAATACCCACCCCACTTGTCACCAAACGGGATAACTTCAAATCGTGAGAACATCACCATCAACAAAGCAATCAAGAAAATCACTATCACACAAAAGCATCGATTTATCATTCTAAGAGCTTCTTTAGTTGGTAGGGTTTTGGCTTTTGGGGTTGGGGATGACATGGTGGGGATTCACTAATGATGTGGATAGGAGGATTGATGATGGGAAGATGGGCGAGCTATGTGCTAGTCTACTTCCAATTACCATTTCTTACCATCGCTACCACCTGATTTTCTCAAAATTTACGAGTCAAAAGCAAACGAAAAGACTGAACCAACATGTCATTCTTCTCTAATTTTTTTGGTTCAGGCCTCTGTATTGCACTATGGCCATGTCTAATATTCTATTATTTTACCTTATTGTGTGTCTTCTTATTATAATTCCTCCAGATGATTGAAAGTTCATCATGAAAGATATTATTGAAGAAGTTATGAAGAGTGGTTCTATTTCTTAGCTCACATGTAAGATAAACATTTCATTTATGTTCTTATTGGGTAAAAATCTTCTATATAATCATTTTTACCTCAAAGAGTGCTAATATTCTATTTTGAATTGTTAATAGTTTCAAAATCGGACTTACTCTCGAGAGGACATTGATGAAGTTCGTGTTGAATGGGCGATCTCACGCTTCTTCACATATAGTATTGTGATGTTTTAGGCGTAGCTATTGATCTTTCAATTATTTTCAAGCGTGATATGTGGGATACGTTCTCATTGTTTTGTTATGTGATATAGCCAATATTTTGTATAGTGATTTTGTAGCATTAATGAAAACAGATTGTATATTTTTGTATAGTGATTTTGAATGTAATGAAAGCAAGTATATTTTAATCTCATTTGCTATTAGATTGTGCGTTACTAATTGTACAAGTTTTAAATAAAGAAATTAATTACGGTTGAAAATTTTCAACCGTAGTACAAAAGATATATTGACTACGGTTTAAAAAGTCAATCGTAGTCGTATGCTAAATTGACTACGGGTGTAATAGAAAAAGTGTAGTATATAAAATATAAAATTTAGCATAAAAACCGTAGTAATTTATAAAAAATCGTAGTAAATTTGGCATAAAAATCGTAGTAAATTTGCATTAAGACTACGTTTTTTCACCAAAACCGTAGTGTATGTGCGAAAATTAATGTATTCTATAGTCTATATAGACTACGCATAAAACGTGTAGTGTATGAGAAATTAAGTGTAATCTATAGTCAAATAGACTACGCTTAAAAAGCGTAATGTATGTGTGAAATTGAGCGTAGTCTATAGTCGGTATAGACTACACATAAAAGCGTAGTGTATGTGCGAAATTAAGCGTAGTCTATAGTCGATATAGACTACGCTCAAAAAGCGTAGTGTATGTGCGATAAGCGTAGTCTATAGTCGGTATAGACTACGCATAAAAAGCGTAGTCTATGTGCGCCTAGCTTTCTCTACACCACTTTTCTCTACGGTTCAAAACGCACATAGACTACGCATTTTATGCGTAGTCTATGCCCTTTTTTCTTGTAGTGTTTTAATTCTTTTATTTCCTAAAGTTGGTGAATTAAAGTATTAGTTATGAACCCTAATTTTTGTAGGTGAATTATGTGTTGTGATTTAGTTAAATTGAGCTTAAATATATGTTTAGAAATGAAAATAAACAGCACATGATTAAAGAAGTGGAAATTTAAAACATGCATATTAAAACCTTAAAATTTTCAAAAACTAAGGGTAATTAGAACTTAAGGATTTTGATTTTATTTGATCTATTTGGCATGATATTTAAGCTTTAGGATATATATAATGAATGATATGAAATTATAAGAATTTAATTCATGCATAAACTTAGTTTCCTAATTTTTGAAAATTAAGGGGTAGGCATGAACTTAGATTTATTGATTTTATTTGATGTATTTGATATGGTTTTTGGGATCTATGATATGAATAATGCTTAAGTTGAATTTATAGGATTTTATGGACATGAATTGTGAAAATTTGAAAATTTAAGTTTAGTGCTAAGTTGGTGATTTTATGTGATGAACTTGTTTGAGATTGGAAGTGATCATGGATTGATGATCATTGATGATAAATAAGTATAAATGTGAGTTGTTTGATACTAAATGGATTTTAGATTGTAAAATTCTTGTGCCGATAAACATGGTTGAAGGGCATATGATGATAATGGTGTAAATGAATGAGATAGAACTTGTTTTAAGTTCCTAAATGTATATTTAAGCATATGGTGATGAATTGGTGGAGTTTGGGAGAAAAATTGGTTGAGTTTGGATTGATATGGCGATTCAAATTATAAACGTTACTCTGCCGAAATTTCGTTAGAATTTGTCTATTAATAAGACGTTTTGAAATTTTAATTGGATAAGTGGTTAAGTGGAATTTAATTACTTGAAGTTGTTTAATTTCTTTAATCATAGTATGTTATCTAAACTATAAGTTTATTAAGGAATGATTTATGGAAGAATGCAATAACTCTAACCTAATCTTAGATTAGGTAAGACTAAGATATAGTTGTAATATGTTCTATTGGATAAGGAAGTTTGCTAAATTTGATAATAATCTTATTTTACAAGGAGCGAGCAAAGGAAGTCGAGAAGTGAAAGACGAAGAAACAAACGTTTTGGAGTGAGCGTTATCAGGTGGGTAATGCTTATTAAATTATGTCTTGAACAAAGTTAAATTTTATGTTTCAAACGTGTTCTATCGTGAGAACGTTTTCAATCACTACATTATGAATATATTGATAATGATTGATTTACCACATTGTGGGTATGACGGCGATTGACCTATGTACGGTAGGAAAACGATATATACTGTGCACAGGTTTATGACCGTGAGCTTGCAAATGTAGGCCGATCATGGTATTGGGGAGGAGGCCTACTTCCCATTACTGAATGATGTAGATATGGTATGACCGTGGTTGGCAACCTTCGGAACCAACTCGGGTATGTGATGCCGGTATGTTTTAAAACGTGAATGTGTGGTGATATAATAATGAAATCTTCTTATGAAGTAATTATTCAAGTTAACTTCTCAACTCTTGCTTAAAGCAAATTTAATAAGTTCTGAAAGTTACATTTTGGCAATTACCCACTGAGTACTTTTTGGTACTCATGCCCGCATATATGTTTTCTATGTGATGCAGGTTGAGCATGGAAGGGATATGGGCTTTGGAGCTGAGCTTGGTCTTGTCTTTTGTTTTGAATAGTTGTGTCGAATGTCGTGTCTTCATACATGACATTCACTACTCTTCCGTTGTTGACTCTGAAACTTGAAACTATATTTTTTGAAAAATCTTGTAAATGCTTGAAAATGTTTTTGTACATATTGTTGAGGTTGTAACCTCACTGCTTGTTGTTGCTTGTTGTTGGTTATTTGCTGTTGTGCAGGTTGACTTATCCATATTCTAGGGGATATGCCGTCCATTTGTCCAAAATTTCATTTCTTTGAACCAGTCACGGTCGGATTACTTAGTTAATTACCTAATTAAGTAGTCGGGTCGTGAGAGAGTGGTATCAGAGCAGTTGTTCGCTTTGGACCTGTGAATTTTCTTTCTTGTGCCAACCTTTTCTTGTAAACCTTGAGTTAGAAACAAAATGATTGGAAAAAGCTTAGTGTTCCAGTCCATCTCTTCAGCTCAACCAAGTAAAGTGAACTGTGATTGTGTAAGGAAGTAGAAGTGAATATCTATATTGAAAATAGTTTCTGATTATGGTGAATTTTGTGATGTTGTATGTATGAACATAAATGATATATGACTGTTTTCGTTCCTGATTAGTATGAAAGTTATAATTGATTATAGGATGGCAAGAAAGAAAGTTACAGCTCGAAAGAAAGTCGATCATAGGCTGCCTGGGTTAGGAAGCATTGATAGGTTCATTTCTCTTAGAATGAGAGAGCAGCAGGGCATGACGTTCTTTCTCCATCAGTATATGATGATGTGGAGGTCAGTCATGAGACATGGTGTGACCGAGCTGGATGGGCTACTCCAGTTGGTTCAGGCTTTACCTCCCAGTTGGCGGGGATGGGCATCAAAAATTGTTTTGGATTATGTACACCCTGACATGGAACTTAGAGTCACTGGTAACCTTGACAAATTTGTAAAGCTTATTAAAAGTCTCAGATAGACGGTAGGAGATCCTCCATTTGCACCATTTGACCGATTCATTCCATCGGTCCATTGGATTTTATCGATATTCTAGCCCCAAAAAGAATGAAAATGAGCTTGAACTTCAAGAAGTTGTTGAACCTAGTCCCAACTATGAATTTTCTTATGATGATATTCCACTGCCAATTGAATCTCAGTGGACTTCTCTTGACCTGGATATATATGACCAACCTTTTGCATTAAAGACCCCATCTCCAACTTTGTCTCCCCTTCCTGAAATTTCATTAACATTGTCTTCCACTGAGGTAAGTCGTGAGTTTGAACAGCAGCCATCTATTGGCACTTCTAGTTTGCGACCCTTATCTATTAGTGAGATGCCCTCTCTATCTGATCCATCTCTTCTTTTGCCGGGGGAGCCCACTTGTTCGTGCATCGACCGTTCTCATGCTCTCGAGGAAGAAGAAGATCCAAATGAGGAGCTGGAAGAGGATCCAAACGAAGATCCAGAAGAGGATAAGGGCGATTAATAGAAGTGTTGTAAGACTAGTCAGAGGAGTAGGTTAGACTGGCTAGAACGATGACTTATACATATGTAGGTGGTGTAGTGAGATAGAAGATGAAGCAGAGCTACCAGCCCAATGATAATGAAACTAACTTATTTTGTAAAAGTCCTCAATGAGGCAATTTTCCTGTAAATTATAATATGTTTGTTAATCTTTGTTGTGATTAAGTAATTTGTCCCAATTTCTGGTGATAATTGAACTATGTTATAACTTGAATTTTTCTTCCTTGTTTTGATATTTTATCAACTGTTGTGGAAATAATATTCTTCTTTCGTATCAGTATGCCTCCTAGACGAAGAAACCCAAGTTTGGAAGGAAGAGAAAGTGAAACTACTCCTCAGAATTTTCCAGACCGTATACCCTCTCCACCAACCCGAAAAATTGCAGAACTTTTCCTTCGACAAAACCCACCTAATTTCACCTGGGCTGGTAGTCCTGCGGAAGCTGAAGAATGGGTGCGAGTTGTTGAAAGGATATTTAAGTTCTTAGAATGCAACGACCAAGAATGTTTGTCATGCATATCTTTTTGTTGAAAGGACCTGCAGACTTTTGGTGGGAGGCAAGACAGAAGAATCTTGCGCCTGATCAGTTGGCGAATTTCACGTGGGATCAATTCAAAGAGGAGTTGTATGCGAAGTTCATACCTCGAAGCTACCGTAAACAGAAAGAAATAGAATTTATGAACCTGAAGCAAGGGAGTAGAAGCGTCGCAGAATATGATCGGGAATTTTGTACCTTATCTCGATACGCACCATATAAAGTTGAGACAGACGAAAAGATGGCGGAGATGTTTTGATCTGGACTCCGCCCGAAAATTCGTATCATTTTGGCTGCACAACCACCAATGTCATACGCTGAGACTTTGAATCGTGCTCTGGATATGGAGATGGAGATACAGTCCAAGAAAGCCATGTCTGAGTCAACTTCAAATATATCGCAGAATCTGTTGATGACAAGACCCTCTCAATCAGAACAAAAGTTTAAAGAAAAAAGGAAGTGGGAGAATAAGGGATTTCCGAATAAGAAACCTTTTCAGAGGCAAGGACCAGTGGCGTCAAGGCCATTTCGACCAGCGGCACCAGGATAATCGTTTTTCCCTCCGAATCAGGTGAGACCACCAACATGCCCACAATGCAATTGACCACATTTTGGTGTCTCTAGAAGTGGAAGCAATACTTGCTACACCTGCGGAAAAGTTGGTCATTTCGCATCCGCTTATCCTTATCAACCAAATGTGTTTGGAAGAGGAGAGAGATCAAAGTCTTTCAGGCCAGTTCAATCAGTAAAAGCTATGACTGGCTATCCACAACAACCACGATATCAACTTCCTCCTCCACAAGCAATTTCAAGTCCAGATACTTCTGTTGCACAGACGCAGCCTCAACCTCTTCAACTTCAACCTCAACATCAAAAAGCATATGCACTTAAGCAAAAGTAGTCGGAGAAAAGTTCGAGCAATTTGACAGGTATGGCCCAGTTAAAAGGTGTGCCTATTATAGTTTTGTTTGATACGGGAGCTTCGCATTCTTTTATTTCTACCGCATGTGTAGACAATCTTAAACTCCCTGTAGAACAAGCTGAAATAGGCTTCAAAGTGGTTACTCCAGTAGGTAGGGCCACGGTAGTTGACAAAATATGTCATAACTTAGAGTTCGAGTTAGGATCACTCAAATTAAGAGCTGAATCATTACGTCTTCTATGCATGTGGGATATAGATATTATTTTGGGCATGGATTGGCTAACTGAGAATTTCGCAACAATTCGTTGTGAACAACGAGAGATCGCGTTTCAGCCACCAGGGAAGGAACCCACTTGTTTCTATGGAATTGATGAGAGGAAAAGATGTATCCCGATGATCTCAGTGTTGCAAGCAGATAAATTGTTGAATTGTGATAAAAATCGTGCCTATCTCGTGTGTTTGAGCAAGAAAAGCAAGCAAGAAAGAAAGATTGAGGACGTGCCAATTGTACGAGAATACCCAGACGTATTTCCAGAAAAGTTACCGGGAGTGCCGCTGGATCGACAATTGGACTTTGTTATCGATCTAGAACCAGGGTCAGCACCAATCTCTAAAGCACCATACCGAATGGCCCCAAAAGAACTACAAGAGTTGAAGGTCCAATTGTAAGAACTTTTAGACTTGGGATTTATCCGACCAAGTGCGTCACCTTGGGGAGCACCGGTGTTGTTCATCAAAAAGAAGGATGGTACTTTAAGAATGTGTATTGACTACCGAGAGCTGAATAAGGTGACATTAAAGAATAAGTACCCATTACCCCGGATCGATGATTTGTTTGACCAGTTGAAAGGAGCACGGGTATTTTCAAAGATTGATCTAAGATCGGGATATCATCAAGTGAAAATTAAACCCGAAGATATACCCAAAACTGCTTTTCGGACTAGATATAGGCACTACGAATTTATAATGATGCCGTTTAGGTTAACCAATGCTCCAGCTATGTTTATGGACCTTATGAACCGTGTTTTCCATGAATATCTCGATAAATTTGTATTGGTGTTTATCGATGATATTCTGATATATTCTACAAGTAAACAAGAGCATGAAATACACTTGCGAGTTGTGCTAGAAAAGTTTAGGACACAAAGATTATACGCTAAGTTTAGCAAGTGTGATTTTTGGTTGAAAGAAGTAAATTTTCTGGGACATATAGTTTCGGCTGAAGGAATAAAGGTTGATCCTGCAAAGGTCTAAGCTGTGAAAGAATGGAAATCACCCACAACTCCGAACGAGATTCGAAGTTTTCTAGGCTTAGTTGGGTATTACAGGAGATTCATTGAAGGATTTTCTAAAATTGCTAGGCCAATGACGCAATTGTTGAAGAAAGGGATAAAATTTCAGTGGACCCAGGAATGCGAAGACAGTTTTCAAGAACTCAAGAAAAGACTGACCACTGCTCCTATTTTGACAATACCTCATCCAGAAAAAGAATACACCATTTATACTGATGCGTTTAGAAACGGGATAGGAGGCGTGTTAATGCAGGAAGGGAAAGTCATCGCGTATGCTTCACGGCAATTGAAACTCCATGAACACAATTACCCTACTCATGACTTGGAGCTCGCAGCGGTGGTTCATGCGTTAAAGATATGGAGACATTATCTGATGATTCAATATGTGAAATTTTCACGGATCACAAAAGTCTGAAGTACTTCTTCGAGCAGAAAGATTTAAATTTACGACAAAGAAGATGGCTCGAATTAGTTAAGGACTATGATTGTGAGATAAAATATCATCCGGGAAAAGCTAATGTCGCCGTTGATGCCTTGAGCAGGAAGAAACATGAAAGATTAGGAATTCTTTAACGAACACGAAGAGTTGCTGAAACAGTTTGAAAGAATGAAACTGGAAGTAGTATTGCCTCCTCGAAATATTCAAGAAATTATAGCGGTGCTAGTTGTATTTCCAGACTTGAGAGCTCGAATAGTTGAAGCGCAACGACGAGACGAACAACTCGAAACATTGCGAATGAAAATCAGAGCAGAGAATCTCTCGGAATATCATGAAGCAGAGGATAATGCGATTATGTTCGGCAATCGTATATATGTGCCTAATGATGAAAGGTTGAAGAATGAAATTATGAGTGAGGCTCATAATGTTCCATATGTCGCGCATCCTGGAAGCACGAAGATGTATCAAGATCTCAAACAGAAGTTCATGTGGACAGGAATGAAATAAGACATTGCGTCCTACGTCGAACGATGTTTAACATGCCAGCAAGTAAAAGCCTTACATCAAAGACCGTATGGAAATTTACAGCACCTAGACGTTCCGGAATGAAAATGGGACCACATAGCAATGGATTTTGTGACCGGGTTACCCAAATCAAAACGAGGGAATACTGCTACTTGGGTGATCATCGATCGATTAACCAAGAGTGCCCATTTTATTCCAATCCTTGTGACGTACGGAGCAGACAAGTTGGCACAGATTTACGTTCGAGAGATAGTTCGTTTACATGGAGTACCAATGTCAATTACCTCTGATCGAGATGCCAAGTTTACCTCTCGATTTTGGACGAGTTTTCAAAAGGAATTGGGTACTCAATTAAACTTCAGTACCGTATTTCACCCGCAAACGGATGGCCAAACCGAGAGAACTATACAAACGTTAGAAGACATGATCAGAACGGTGGTGCTAGACCGGGGAGATCAGTGGGAACAGGTTCTGCCATTGATCGAATTCGCCTATAATAACATTTACCAAGCTACAATCAACATGGCTCCCTACGAAGCACTATATAGCAAGAAGTGCAGATCACCCCTTTACTGGGATGAAGTTGGAGAAAGGAAGATTCTTGGCCCTGAGGCGGTAGAAGAAATGGTTCAAATAGTACGAAAAATAAAGAAGAGAATGAAAGAAGCCCAAGATAGGCAAAAATCTTACGCGGATAATCGTCGTACAGAATTGAATTTTGATGTAGGAGACAAAGTCTTTTTGAAAGTTTCCCCTCTCAAAGGAGTTCATCGTTTCGGCGTAAAAGGGAAACTCAAGCCACGATTTATTGGACCTTATGAAATGCTAGAAAGGATTGGGCCAGTAGCATATAAATTAGCGTTGCCACCTAACTTCGCTAATGTACATGATGTCTTTCACGTTTCTCAACTCAGAAAGTATGTGTATGATCCAAAACACATCCTTCATTATGATGAAATAGTTCCCGAAGCCGATTTGAGCTATGAGGAGAAACTCGAATGCATTCTGGACTGGAATGAGCAAAAGCTAAGGAATAAAGTTATTCCTTTAGTGAAATTTCAATGGAAACATCATGGTCCAGAAGAAGTGACGTGGGAACTAGAAGAATGAATGAGGGAGAAGTACCCGATTTATTTAACAAGGTACTAAATTTCGGGGATGAAATTTATTTTTAGGGGGATGGAATGTAGTAACTCGAAAATCTTTAAGTCTTAATTAGAACCTAATTAAGAATAATTAGGGGCTTAAAAGGCAGTTATTTCTTAAAGAATTATAAAGAGGTGCATAATAGATTATTAAGCGATAGAAATTCGATTAATTCCTAATCGAAGGAATATAAATTAGAAGACGTAGAGATTATTTAGAAATGAGTTTTATTATGATGAAATGTGAGAGATGTGATTATTATTGTGTGTTTGAATGAAAAATGTCATTAAATAGAAAATGTGCTAAGAAATGCATTAATTATTTTTTATGGGAATTATTTATAAAATGAGATGAATTATTGTTCAAGCTATTAAATGGCTTGAATAAATTTATTTTATTATTATGTAGTGATAAAGTAATTATTTTTCACGATTTTCGAAATTTATGGAATTTAAGCATAACTATTTGAATTTTTAACATATGAAAGAATTTAATTTATATTTATATGAATTTAATTCCAATCATGGATATAAATTATTTTGGATTTTAATATTTATGAGAAATATAGTTTTTCCTATTAAAGGATATTAATGTAAAACATTAGTAATCTTAGAGGTATAATTATAAATTTTGAAATTTGTGTCTAATAATAAGAAAATGAATACCAATATACATTAAGCTACACATATACATTCTAAATTTACATTTGCATAAGATCATCTTCAAGCTTATTTTCCTTCATATTTTCGCACTCACACACAAGCACACACAAAAATTTTCTTTACAATTTTAATCCATATTTAAGTGAGGAATTAGTAGCAAATCACTTCAAGGAAGGTAATTACCTTGTTTAAATTAAGTTTTTGTAATTTAAATTGATAAATATGATCTTCTCATGTCTTAGGGTTTTCGAAAATTTGAGGATTTTTGTTAAGGTTGATTTGTTTAAATTTTGTTATGTTTATTGATTTAATTATGCTTATGAAGTATAAATAACATGATCTATGGTTTTAATTCTTTTATTTCCTAAAGTTGGTGAATTAAAGTATTAGTTATGAACCCTAATTTTTGTAGGTGAATTATGTGTTGTGATTTAGTTAAATTGAGCTTAAATATATGTTTAGAAATGAAAATAAACAACATATGATTAAAGAAGTGGAAATTTAAAACATGCATATTAAAACCCTAAAATTTTCGAAAACTAAGGGTAATTAGAACTTAAGGATTTTGATTTTATTTGATCTATTTGGCATGATATCTAAGCTTTAGGATATATATAATGCATGATATGAAATTATAAGAATTTAATTCATGCATAAACTTAGTTTCCTAATTTTTGAAAATTAAGGGGTAGGCATGAACTTTGATTTATTGATTTTATTTGATGTATTTGATATGGTTTTTGGGATCTATGATATGAATAATTCGTAAGTTGAATTTATAGGATTTTATGGACATGAATTGTGAAAATTTGAAAATTTAAGTTTAGTGCTAAGTTGGTGATTTTATGTGATGAACTTGTTTGAGATTGGAAGTGATCATGGATTGATGATCACTGATGATAAATAAGTATAAATGTGACTTGTTTGATACTAAATGGATTTTAGATTGTAAAATTCTTGAAGTTGCCGATCAACATGGTTGAAGGGCATATGATGATAATGGTGTAAATAAATGAGATAGAACTTATTTTAAGTTCCTAAATGTATATTTAAGCATATGGTGATGAATTGGTGGAGTTTGGGATGAAATTGGTTAAGTTTGGATTGATATGGCGATTCAAATTATAAACGTTACTCTGCCGAAATTTTGTTAGAATTTATCTATTAATAAGACGTTTTGAAATTTTAATTGGATAAGTGGTTAAGTGGAATTTAATTACTTGAAGTTGTTTAATTTCTTTAATCATAGTATGTTATCTAAACTTTAAGTTTATTAAGGAATGATTTATGGAAGAATGCAATAAGTCTAACCTAATCTTAGATTATGTAAGACTAAGATATAGTTGTAATATGTTCTAGTGGATAATTAAGTTTGATAAATTCAATAATAATCTTATTTTACAAGGAACGAGCAAAGGAAGTCGAGAAGTGAAAGACGAAGAAACAAACGTTTTGGAGTGAACGTTATCAAGTGGGTAATGCTTATTAAATTATGTCTTGAACAAAGTTAAATTTTATGTTTCAAACGTGTTCTATCGTGAGAACGTTTTCAATCACCACATTATGAATATATTGATAATGATTGATTTACCACATTGTGGGTATGACGGCGATTGACCTATGTACGGTAGGAAAACGATATCTATTGTGCACAGGTTTATGACCGTGAGCTTGCAAATGTAGGCCGGTCATGGTATTGGAGAGGAGGCATATTTCCCATTACTGAATGACGTAAATAGGGTATGACCGTGGTTGGCAACCTTCGGGACCAACTTGGGTATGTGATGCGGTATGTTTCAAAACGTGAATGTGTGGTGATATAATAATGAAATCTTCTTATGAAGTAATTATTGAGTTATCTTCTCAACTCTTGCTTAAAACAAATTTAATAAGTTCGAAAGTTACATTTTGCAATTACCCATCGAGTACTTTCTCGGTACTCATGCCCGCATATATATTTTCTATGTGATGCGGGTTGAGCATGGAAGGATATGGGCTTTGGAGTGAGCTTGGTCTTATCTTTTGTTTTGAATAGTTGTGCGAATGTCGTGTCTTCATACATGACATTCACTACTCTTCCGTTGTTGACTCGAAAATTGAAACTATATTTTGCAAAATCTTGTAAATGCTTGAAAATGTTTATGTACATATTGTTGAGGTTGTAACCTCAACGCTTGTTGTTGCTTCTTTGTTGGTTATTCTTTGTTGTGCAGGTTGGCCTAACCATATTCTAGGGGATATGCCGTTCATTTGTCCAAAATTTCATTTTTTTTAAACCGATCACGGTCTGATTACTTAGTTAATTACCTAATTAAGTAGTTGGGTCGTGACATTAAGATTCGAGATATCTCATACCATTGCGTAAGTAAATACTTAGGAATTAATGGAGTTCTTTGTGAATACTAACTCGACCCTTGAGACATAAGGATTGACATCTTATGTTTGAATCTTAGCTTACACTTTTCGACATTGTTTGTTTCTCTTAACTCGTCGGAGATTGTGCATGTTATAAAATCGCTATTCGTATCGAGTTGTCTCAACGCTCAATCTAAAATCGTATTAGGTTATCGTTGTTGGGCATTAACGTTATAAGTCGGCTTTTGGTTTCTTTAACTTAGGAACTCACGTTTGAGTTATCATATTAATAGAAAACCCTAAATTTGTGTCTTACTTCGATTCTCATTAATTCCTTCTTAAGTTATCGAAATTTGTCGATTTCTTTTGGATTCTCGTACATAAAGTACTATGTTGTTTACATTTGGGTTTTGTTTGTCGGTAAAACATAAATGTAACCATTCAACACTATACAACACCATAAACTATACTAAAGCATTAGAAAACCATAATTTCTAACATAATACCCAATTATTGTGTATGTGTGCATGAGTGTTTCATTCATTCATCATAATCACAACCATTCATTCTAAACTTATAATTTAACTACCATGACATTATTCACAATTAAAATCAACTCATACTTAGCTATTTTGCTATATTTTCGATAATTAACAATAATTAGTATGAGTATCCAATAAATTTCAATAAAATCATGTTATGCTCTTGTAACTGCCCGCCTATCTAAAGTACTGATTAGACGGATCATACCAACTAAGGTGGATTAAGAACATAATGACCAACAACCTTTCAAGACTTCAAACTTTTATAGATAAACACACAACGATTTCATACAACTGACCAATGGACCATTAACAAAAGGATTCAACCGATCCGGAGGTAACGTAAGTAATATCCAAAATATAATAAAGTGTTTTGAGCAATGGAAAGCATGTGAATGCATATATGACGATATACATTCAAGGTGAACTATTAACGACAAAGACTCGACCGCTCAACACTTGTCCATCCCATCACATATTCAACCGCACATTTAAAACAAACATGCAGGCTAAGTACAAGATTGCACTTAGTGGACTCATGCCAAAATCATTTCATAAAATTACACTGCCCATTAGTATAACACGAGGATTTTAGTTGAAATAACTCGTGAATACCAAAATACTTTATCATTTCTCAAAAGATTCGCTTGGCCAGGCATTTTCGGTTTCGTATGATCCGTATCATTCACATAATCATTCATAATCGATCTCATAACCGATCTCACGTCAGAAGTAGGCTCCTTCACCGACGCCGTGATCGGCCGAAGATGTTGCTAACGGCCCCAATCACATAGCCGGGGATTACGATCCGACTAGGATCCACGACCGCCGATGATGTTGCTAACGGCTCACAATCACAAACGGTGTACACGTTAATCTTAGCGAATTGCGATCGACTAAGATCCGATATCGATTTTAAAATTGGGAGCGACCCAATAAGCGATTCACATACATCGTTGGCTCGCCCAACAACATGATATGATCCATACGTTAAAACATAAATATTTTGGGCATGTAATGAATAATGATTCATAATCATTTCTCAACCGAAAGCTTGTAAATAAATACTTTTCAAGAAAGCATCGTAAATAAAAGGGTTTTCGAGTAAAGCCCACCGTATTAACGCAGGTCTTTATACTAGGGTCTCTTTTCCTACGTCAATGTCCCGTCCACGTATCACCTTTACGTAAGAATCATTTTAGTACGTCGGTCACGTTCGATAGAGACGAACATAGTCTATAACGTTCTATGTATCAAATAAGGCTAACGTCGGACTTAATTTGGCGCTTCCTAATCGATTGATGTCGATTATGAAATTCTCAACATATAAAGGGTATTCTACCTTTTAGTATATAATGTACGTTTAATGTACTTACGTAACGTAAGTAGCATTGTTACTAAACGCATTACATCACATTGATCACGCATTATCGATTATGCGTGCCCGTTGACCTTGGTCAACGATTTTGGTCAACTATTTTGACCAAGTCAACCAAAAGTCAACAATTTTGACTTTGGTCAACAAAAAGTCAACATTTTGACTTTTTCACTATTTATGAAATTCTTATCATTTTATGTGCAATTCTTGTTCCAAAAATTCATATAAAATCATACTATGTCTAAAACATTATTTTAGATCATATTATGTAATTATTCTTGATAAAATAAATTTATAACATTAATGCACATAATATAAAGTTTTCGGTCATTATGCTTTAATTAGCTTAGACTTGTGCAACAATTCTTATAAATTCACATGTCACACTATTTTATCATGTGATTAATAATATGTAATTACCTTAGTCAAATAAAATTTATACACCTTAGTATCATACCCCAATGTTTTCGGTTTTTCATAAATAACCCATCAAATGATTTTTAAAAATTCCAATAAAATCATATCTCAATTAATCACCCTCAATTATGCTTACTATAACATAATTGTTATTTATTGTGACTTATTGAATAAAATTTACCTAAGTCACTTCCTAAATTTTCGACTTAGGTCAAATAAATCTTTATAGATTTCAATAAATTCTCACAACCATATATTATGAATCTACACACTTGATATGCTATTATAACACTTAAACATGAATTATATCACAACATTATAACATATACTATAATTTTCGGTATTCATCAAATTATAGGCTATAGTTTTCCAAAAATTCTACATAAATTCATATAAGCATATTTAATACCCTAGATTATGATTTCATACTTAAATCAACAATTAAAAATCATAATCAACAACATATAGAACCCCTAAGTTTTCGGTCCATATGAATAATTTAATACTATGCTTAATTTCATGATATAATTAATATACATGCTTCACAACATCATATAAACATAATATCTAAACATATTAACATAAGTTCTATAATTTTCGAAAATTTCATATATAAACTAAGGTCATAACATAAATTCTAACGGACGAAAATCGAAAATTCTAGCATGTATACAAAGCTCGAGAATTTCTAACCTTTAATCGGTTTCGATTTTGATCGGCAACGCTTATTTGCTAAGAATTTGGGATTAAAATTGGAGAACTCTCAAGAATTTCTCACTATATTTTCGGTGGTTTGAGGTGCAAAATGGGAGAGTGTTGTGCTCTCCTTATATTTATAGACATTAGCAAGTTGTAGTACAATAATTACATGAAAAATATCTTATACTACTTGCCTAATTTTGTCAACAAAATCGGCACCTCCATTAGCTAGGAGACAAAAATTTTAATCTTATCCTATACACAACAACTTGTTATCTTATCCTCTAATTAAATACATTGGATATTAGTTGTCACAAACTAATTAAATTCACACATTATAATATGTGTGTGTGTCGGCTATAATGAATAGCCTAGGATTGATTTTTATTTTATCACTATATTATATACCTTATTATGTTATATAATAATTTAATTATTATTTTATATCATAGTTATTATGAAATAAAAGAATTAATCACCTATGTACACTAATGTACCATTCTCGGCCAAGCTTAATTAAATAGGGAGAATTTTTATTATTTTCCTATTATATATTATATTATTATCATATTATAATTATAGTATAAAGTGAAGTTTGAAAAGTCAATTATTTCAACTATACAAATGGCACTAATATATAGTGTGAAATTAAATATTTTTCAACCATTTTTTCAACATTTTCGGCTCTCACAATAAATGAGCATTGGATGATTTGTTTTATTAGCTAATTAATGCTACTTTACAACTAATACAAGATAGGATACAACTCATTACTCTCATTAATTGTTGTAGGATATTTATGCATAAAATCATACTAAAATCCTAAGAATTTTCGCCACTTTCATACAAGTGTGCTCTCACACTTGTGCAAATTGTATTACACCTCATTTAGTCCTTAATGACATCATAATAATATAATAATTATCATATATCATTAATTAGATAAGAATAAAATATTAAATCATACTTTAAAACTCACAATTTTCGAAAATCATTAAGTCATGCCCAACATTTTATTTCTTTGTATAAAATAGCTACTACACATTTATATGACATATTATATGTCTTAGATAATAAATTTAATCATAGAAAAGTATTTAAAAACAATTTAGATCATAAAACCCTAATTTAAATACTTAGGGTTTTCGAAACCCATAAAATAAGGTACATTGCATTCTTAAATTTTCTAGCATTATTTTATGATAAATAATGCTCTTATATAATAATATAATTATAGGAATTTGAATTTTATAAATCCGAGATCATATCCTAAAGTTATCGCATTATCTCTAAACGTAGACGTTTGAAACGTCTCTAAATTCTCATAGCTTAATTATCTCCAAAATGTTCAAAATAAAGTTTGTTACAACTTTATTTATTCCTATAATAATAGGAATTTCGAAATTAAGCTTAACTGCTTAATTATACTGTAAGATGTAAACGTCGAATTCATTCAACGTTGAAAATTACGTTCGAAGGAATATTAAAAATTATATTTCTTAATTCACTAAGCATCAGTGAATCTCATACAGAAATTATCCAATTATGCTTGGTCAAAGTCAAGAGTTGACTAATTAAGATTTTAATTGTCGGATTAATAATGCTAATTACGTAATTTATTAACGTAATTCAGTATTAAAACTACGGGATATTACAGCTCTTATCTACTATAGAATTTAATTATCAACTCAATACCATCAATTAAAATTTTAAACCATGAGTTAACAACATGAAAGTTTTCGGCAATTTCAACATACATTAAAATTTAAACACATGCTTATTTTTCTTAATATATTTTCGGTACTTTCAAAAATTACACATTTAGGAGCAATAAATTCTAACCACTTCACAACATGTTTGTAATATGCAATAAACATGGAATATTAACTTTAAACACCAACTAAATATTTATAATATGAACTAAATGCTTGAAATTTTTTTGGTCCTTACACATATATTGTATATGTGTTCAATAAATTCCCAACAATGCATAATAGGTTCATATTATTTCAAAACATCATATATCATATTATTTTTAACAAATAAAAATCAAATAAATCTTAAATACATATGATAGTTTTCGGCCCTTATGAAAGAAAATAGGAGTAGTATCTCAAAAATTTCAAATTAATATATGATGTTCATATCATATATTAAACACTATTCCTCAACTATTTTCCAACAAATAAAATCGAAATAAACCTAAAAATTTATATATATATTTCAGTATTTTGAAGAAAATAGGAGAAGTGTTTCAATAATTTCAAGATTATTATTTGATATTCATATCATATATTAAACACTATTTCTCAACTATTTTTCAACAAAAAAAAATAATCAAAACCATGGCTAAAAAGACATCCTAGCTCTCGGCCTTAATGAAAAAAATCCAAGAAAATTCTAAAAATTCTCATATTTAACCTACATGCTCCTAACACATAAACAAACAACAATATGAAATAATATTCACAAAAGCATGCTTTATTTTGTTGTTTTTCTAATTATTAGTTGTGTGTTTTAAATTTGTGTCATCTTTAGTTATTTTATGTAATTTTATTTGATTTTAGTTTAATATTTTAGCTTGAGTAACTTTATGTAATGTTTAGTTTGAGTTAATTATGTAATTTCATATTTCGCTTCGTGTATCTTTAGTGTAATATTAATTTTTAAAAAAGAAATTCTAAAAGAAAATTTAAATAATTAAACATAATAAATAAATAAATAAAATAAATATGCAGTAGTCTTCCACTTCAATCAATATAGCATACATCAAATAAAAAAAATATACATTACTATATATTAAAATAATTAAAAAATGAAATTAAATGGGGGAAGGGGATTGTGCAGCTACAATTGCTGCTGTATTTTTTACCGCAAAAATCCCATGGCTCAATAATAGAGCATAAATATCAAGCACGATTGAATGACTTTTGATAACAAAATAGCGTCCAACGCTATTTTTGCTACTCCTTTGGAGATGTCCTTAGGGCTGTTGCAGAGCAAGTATCGGGTAGACCGAAACCGACCGAATCGAAGATTTCGATTCGATTGATAGTCTTTTATTGGTTCGGTCATAATTTTAAAAAAAAACAGTTAATGGTTTGATTTTTAACTACTGCCCTACATGTAACGAACTATATTTCTTTAAATCGACTTGTGTTACTGTACCGTTGAACCCTTAGAGAGTGTTTATTTTTCATGATTAACGTTTTGAAGGATTGAATATTTGAAAGATTAAATGTGTGATAAGATAATTTTTATCTATCAATCATTTGTTTACTACAAAGGATTAGTGGATGATTAAAATTGGAATAAATAACTCTCCCTTTATTTGGAAGATTATTCAAATCCTACCTATATTGGTTGCACTAAAATTAATGGAGAACAATTCAAAGAATTAAAATAATCTCAGATTTTGGATATCCTCAAATGTTAATCCTTAAAAATAAACACTTAATCAGGTTGGATTAATTTTATCTATCCAAGTTAATCATGTTAAGTAAAACTAAACACACCTTAATTTATACAAAATTTGATTTCTCCTACCAAAACAAAGCGCTTTTATTATTATTAATAATAATAATAATAATAATAATAATAATAATAATAATAATAATAATAATAATAATAATTATTATTATTATTATTATTATTATTATTATTATTCAATTTTCAGAAAACCGCCTCCTCGTCAGTTCAAAATATTTGCTTTTGCTCTCTCTCTCTCTCTCCCTCTCCAAATTCTTCCCATTGCCGTTTCCATCATTGCTGGCAGCGTCTCCACTGGGCGATTTCAAATCCAAGATCTCGATATAAACAAGGAACTCGCGGAGCAGATCGAAGACTGATTCTTCAATTAATCGGGAAAATGGAGATCGGGGTGTCAGGAAATTGATCTTGAACTTGAAGCCGACGATCTCATTGAAAATTTTCAGTTTCAGGTTCCTATCTTTAATTTTGTGGTTCGTTTAGACGTTTACGCCCTTATATAGAAATCCATTCATGGTGGTCTGGGAAGTTATCGGCGATTATCTTAGTGTCCTCATCCGCGGATTGAAATCTATTTCTTTGTGCGGATATTCTAGTTTTGAGATGCTGAGCTGCAATAGTGTTAGTTTCCGCACTCAATTTTTGATTTGGGTGTTGAGTAGACTTGAATTTCACTCATGATTTGCCGATAAATACTTCAACTTAGAGATTGAACAGTCTTTAATTTCAAATAAAATACCTCAATACATGTCAATGAATTTTGAAACGTTGTTGCATTAAAATCACGCAATTTTTACAAACCGTTCATTTCATAGTCTGCTATAGTGTATAAATCTATATCTTATTCACTTGGTGCATGTGTTTTTTCGCAATATTTTGATAGAAAGGGTTGTGCTTAACTTTTTTATTTGAATTTATTTTATTAAGTATTGATTTTGAAATATTGCAGAATCATTGGATGCTAAAAAAGAAGTTAACAGTGTTGATGATATTGATGCAAAAGATTGCTTGCCCGAGGCCCCGAACTGCATGAATCAACAGAGCCTGAAAGAAACCAAAGAATTGGAAGGTATAACTAGCGGAAAAGTCTAGCCTGGAACAGTGCCTTCTTCACTAGTGCAGGTAATCTGTTGATTTTCCTGCCTGTATATTCGAAGTCAACAGAATTCAATTTTTTGGAACTGAATAGAATATTTTTTATTGTCAAGCATGATTACCAAAACAGATAAAAAGGAAAAGTGTATATTACAAGGATTCAAGAACAACTTACTGGGTCAACTGAGTCTATCTCTACTCTTCAAAGTGATAGTTTGACTCTAGTAAGCAATGGGGATGATTTGTTTTTGGACATTAGAGCTTCCATCCAAAGATCCAGTAAGAAAGCATCCAACTTCACAAATTCAAGCAGTGAAATAGCAGCTATGGTGCTAGACGGCTAGCCATTTCATGTAAGCAAGATGTTATTTGAGATATTTCAGTCTTTTTTGTCCTGTTATACGATTAGGATGATTCTGTTCAGCTTGGTTAGTGATTATGACTTTTCCATTCCATATGAATGTTAAAATAATTTCAGTTGAATAAATTGTCTACAGAACCAAGATTTTCAAATTTCATTAACCACTATGGATATATATATAACGCTATTTAGAAGATGCTACTAGTGATTGGCAGACATGTCCATTGAGGGAAAAATATGCTTGGAGAATCATCAATTTCATATGCTTGTGTGGTATAGATTTAGTCCATGATAGACGTGCAATAGTTGATTATTAGTTTCATTAATTAATTATTTTCCAATAATATTCATATTTTAATTCTTTAGGTTTCAATTATTGGGTTTTTAAATATTCAGTGTGGGTCAAGCCCATAAGTATATGAACCTAGGGTTTCATTAGAGTTTTTGCATTATTATTTAAAGAGTCTTTGTCTTTCATATTATAATCATTGGATTTATAATAGTTAGTTCTAATGTTGTAAAAAACTAAAGGCGTAAATGAGGCGTTTTGTCTTGGCGAGACGAGACGTAAGCCTCGAAGGTAGTCCGAGTCACAAGCCTCAGACTATTTTTTTTTCTTCATAAAAAACATTAAATGGCAAGCCAAACATCAAATTTAATACTTTATAACTCTTAAGAATATCAAACTAAAGGCATAAAATGTTTATAAACATCAAATCATAGAAAATTCAGCTATTCAAGCAATAAACTCATTCTCATCAACGTCCTCATCTTCCAATCTTGATTGTGGTGCGAATAGGAGGCTGGTGAGATGAGAGAAGAGAGAACGTTTCTGTATTTTGAGGAGTTGCTGTAGGATTCTCTGTTCTCTCTTTTAAATACAATTATTGCTAGCGTTGAATGTTTAATTGAGTATTGGGCTTTTAAATTTTAGACTTAACAAGTATGAAATTTTTATTTAATTTTATTTGTTTCTAAAAATTAGCCCAAAAACTTGAAAGTTGAAATTCTATAAAAAACCTGAAACTTGAGCCTCGAGGCGTTTAGCACTGAGGCGTGCGCCTCGGCCCTCTGAGACTCAAGCCTCACGGACAACGGAAAAGGTTTAAGCCTTGATACTTTTTGACAACGCCTCGCCTTCAAGAGAGCTCGAGGTAAGCCTCGAATGTTTTTCACAACAGTGGTTAGTTCAACAATATTGTTGTGGTCTCTTCGGAGGAGTGTTCTCATTTCCTTTTCGTTACCTATATGTTGTTTTTTGTCCCGTCTTCTTCCTCAATCACCTTCACTCTATCAAGTGGTCCGATTCTGCCGCTCTCGCCTCACCCATGATGACACGAGAGAATCGAATCAAAACCATAAAGAAGGTGGTTGACGATGCTAGCTCCGAGTTCGATGCTTGTTTCGCCCGAATCGTGCACAAGCTCTACTTGTTGGCCGCATTCCTCGGCCTCGAGTTTCCCACTGATGTTTCTCCACCACAGCTCATCATTACTCTATAGACGCCATCGGTTGAAACCCTAGTTTCACGCCCAATCCTAAATCCTCCTACAGCCGTGACGCCTAACAACCCATTGGATCATCCTCCTAGGTTTTCGCCTGAAACCCTAATTTTGAGACCATTTGGGATACTTTCTACTGCTGCTCCACCAGAAGTTCCACCTCCGCCCTGCTCGTAGCCGCCTCAACTTGACAATTCAACTGTCGCCCATGCCATCGGTGCATGTTTATCCAGCCGCACTGTCGCTGCTCACCAATTCTCTGCCGAAATTTGCTTTGGAAACTCAAACTACCAACCACACAACCGCTGCTCCACCTGTTTCCTCCCGGGCACTGCCGCCAACTCCTTTTGCCACTCTAATCTCCCCATCCACTGCCGATGTTTGGTTACCCTTTTCCATGCCGCGCCGTGATAGATTTGGGATGTCTTTCGAAGTCTTTCCCCAACCTTGCGGACAAGGCTGTATCGACAACGAGACAATTGTTAGACGTGCAATAGTTGAATATTAGTTTCAGTAATTAGTTATTTTCTAGTAATATTCATATTTTGATTCTTTAGAATTTATTTTAAAGCTATTTGTTGGGTATTTAAATATTTAGTGTGGGTTTAGTACATGGGCCTATGGTTTCATTAGGATTTCTGCCTTATTATTTAAAGAATCTTTGTCTTTCATATCATGATTATCAGATTTATAATATTCAGTTCAGGTGGCCGCTTCGGAGGAATTGACGGCCTCTTCGAAGGAGTGTTCTCATTTCCTTTTCGTTACCCATCTGTTATTTTCGTCCTCTCTTCTTTTCAATATCACCTTCACTCTATCAGTCCATCATCTCACAAAAATAGAGAAGGGATAATTGTTTTAGATAAATGATGAAGCATGTCATATGTATCATTTATAAGTAATTGCTAACATGTTTGCTTCAAGGTGGTCCATTGCGTGCTCTCTAAGAAAATGTTTGCTTACGTGTGTGATATTTTGTCTTTTCATTGACTTGTTCATGTATTGGGCTCCAGATTTTGAGTATAGAACTAATATTTTATTCAAATGCAGTTCAAAAGAAGGAAGATTTTGTTTCTCAAAATAAGGTAAGCTTGTTAACTAATTGGCATTCAGGAAAATCCACCTCTGAAGCCACTACTAAATACTAAATTTGCATATTTGATTTGGCTTTGCTTACAATCAATGCTGAATATTGCTCACATAAACTCACTGGCTATGTTTGCTATGTTTCTGTTATTTCTCTTCAGATCAGTAGAAATCCGTTTCTGTTATTTCTCTTCAGATCAGTAGAAATCCTTGCGTAACTGTTAATTAATACCCTTTTAGTCTATTTCCATCACTATTATAGAAGTCTATTCTTATAAAATTTGATATACCCATAATAGTGCCTACTTATTTCAACTTACGAGGATAATTTTGTAGAATGTCTTGCTTTTTATAGGTCTTATTTTTTCGATAGAAGATATGTATCCTTTTGCATCTACTTTTTTAAATAATTGTGATAAAACTTATTTAGTTTTGCTATTTTTATTCTAATCCATAACTTCGACACTCGTCGCACATACCGTTTTGCTAGTCATATGAAATGCTTGATAAGGGTACGGGTTCTTGTTATACTAATCAAATTATTTGGGCTTGAAGCTTAATATATTTGTGCCTTTGCATGCTCAGAATTGTATAACTGAAATGATTGATGCGAACCATATCTACGTAGGCTGAATCTATTGGTATAACTGGAGAGATGAATTCAGGTCTTCCCAAACCACTCAAAACCATTAGCAGTTATGTTCAGCAAAGCGGGAGTCAGTTGGAACTGGTCTTGTCAAACCTGAATGTGGAAGATCAAAACAAGGTGACAAAAAGTCAACTATTAAGAGCATTATCTGATTACGAAGCATTTCCTGATTGTGATCATGTTAACTTGACAGGATCTATCTCTGGCAAAGTGACTCAGCTACCCAAAGCATCTGGCATTAGGTGGGTCTAGAAAGGTGCTGCCAAAGCCTGCTGTATCATCCAAGTGTTCTTCAGTGGGCTCTTTGACTACGAATACTGCTCTACTTCCAAGTGACAATTCTATTTAGCACATCCTCCGGAAATGCTGCTAAACCTACACATATGTCTGCAAGAAGAAATCTAGGCAAAAGCAGCAATAGTAGTACTGGCCCCTCTGGCTCCATTCATAAAACTCCATCAAGAGCTCTACCAAAGCATCTACTCTTTCAGCTTATCTAAAGTCTACTAAGATCTCCTCGAGTGTCTCACCAGCCAGTTCAATTAGTGAGTGCTCTTCAATTTCATCAACATCATCTTCTTTGGTCAACCAAAGATCTAATAACTCAAGGAGTAGTTTCTTGTAGGTCAGTGGATGGTGATAACATGCATTCAGATCCAAGGTCTAAGGCAGCAGGTCAAAAGGCTGAAAGACAAGGAAACCAGGGAGCTATTCCAACAAGCTATGAAGCACCAATACGAATACGAATTCGCAATATGATACAATACGAAAATACATCTATTTTCCAAAAATCCAAAAATGAATACATTAAAAATATGTTTATATTTTTTATATTTTATTAATAATATTATTATTAAATTCATGTAGAATTGTGCATATCAAAATAAAGCAATGAAATACTTAATTAAAAGTCTCAAATAAAGCAACAGCTACACAGCAACCAACAATAGCAATAGTAAATAGCAACAACAAAATGAATAAAGAAAATAAAAGCAGCAAAATGAAATGAATTCAGGAAATTACAGAGGGGGCGGCGGCTTGAGCAGCAGTGAAGCAGACGCCAGTTGAGGCGGTCCGAGTGGCAGTGGCTGCACAACGAGCTGAGCAGTGGCGTCTTCTTTGTGAGGCGTGAGTGTTATCAATGAAATGGGTATTCTGTATTTTTATTGATTTTTGTGTATTAAAACCCTAATTTACATATTTAACTTTTATAAAACGTATTTGACCATATTAAATATGTATTGCATTTATTAATGAAAATGTTTTTAATACATATTTCGAATGTATTTCAAACGTATTCATATTGAATATGTATTTCTTAAATACTTTGTCTATTTTAACGTATTGGTGCTACATAGCCAACAAGCAACACTTCAAAAACCTCAACATCTGGCACCCTTCAGGCTCCTGTGAAACCATCAGGATTACGATTGGCATCACCCAAAATTGGCTTTTTGATGGGGTTAGTCCCTGCCTCTTTAATAATTAGTTGCTGCTTTTGTCACGCACGTTGCTCATAACTGTTTACAAATGTAACTGCTGCATCCACTCCAACTCGTACCTCAAATGGCAAACTAAAGAATGCGAAGGTTCCAATGGCTAGAAATGCAACTTCTTTGGCAAACATGAAGTCTGCTTCTCCAGAGGCTGCATCTCCTGCCTCCTCGCAAGAAAAGTCACATGCTTTCATAAAAGCATCTTATGCCTCCTCGCAAGAAGAGTCACATGCTTTTGTAAAAGCATCTAGTGTTTCAACGGATGTAACTAATTCTTCTAGCTTGTCTGTTGGAGTTAAATTTAGCAGAATCAGAGAAAGTTATCAAGAACCCGTGGAAGTTCAGGCTGAAAGCGGAGTTTAGCAAGTTGGGGATGCAGGTGATGACGACACAGACGAGTTTGAATCAAAACATAACCTCTGGGGATATCAACACTGCTACTGGTGAAGGTAACTATTTTTCATGCTCAGAATGTATCAATCAAATTGGGGGTGGTCAGATTAAGAAGGACGAGCTTAACAAGAACTCGTTTCCAACTTCTGAAGCAATGAAGAAGGATAATGATCCTGCTAATTATTCAGAGGAAGGGTTAACAGGAGACAAGAGAGGCATATATGAAAACAATCATGAGCCAAATTGTCAACTTCATAGTGATACATCAGAATGTGCGTTCTCTTCTACTGCAACTGCTTCTGAGGCTGCAGCCTGCAGATCCCCATTTTGAGCCAACAGAGCCGGTTTGCAGAAAATGCATATTTTGCATTGCCTTCTTTAGGCTCAGAATATATTAGTCAAAATGAGGATGGTCTGATTACAGACGGCTTAAAAAGAATTTGGTTCCAACCTCTACAGCAACAGAGAAGGAAAATGATCCTACTAATTATCAAGGGAAGGATTAACAGAAGACAAAAAAGGCATATATCAAAAAAACCAAGGCTGCAGACTGCAAATCCCTGTTTGAGCCAACAGAGTTGGTTACCCCAGTTGCAGCTGCAGAAAATGCATGTTTTGCATTGCCTTCTTCAGGCTCACAATATATCAGTCAATCTGGAGACGGTCGATTAAGGAAGAGCTTAATAAGAATTTGATTCCAAACTCTGGAGCAACAGAGAAGGAAAATGATTATACAAACTATCAAGGGGAAGGGTTAGCAGAAGATAAGAAAGGCATATTTCGAAAACACCACGAGCTGAATTGTCAACTTTCTAGTGATATATTAGAATGTGCTCTCTTGTACTTCAGCTGCCTCTGAGGCTGCAGTGCACAGAACCTCGTTTGCTCTGAAGAATTTCTCATGCAGTAAAGATTGTTTGATAAGTCCACAGAGCTGGCTATTCAGGTTGCAGTAGCAGAAAATGCTGGTTTTGCATTGCCTTGTTCTGAGGAGAAAGAAATCTGCTGACCCAGATTGAAATAAGATGTTTTCAAGGTAAACAAACAGTTCGTGAAGATCAACCAGATTCTTCAGTTAAGGGCTTACTCACAATGCAAATGAAACCATTTTTTGCACGAAGTCTCCCTCAATGCCAAGAGGGAGGATATTGTTCTATTTATGAGTTGCCAATGGATGTTCTCTTATTTTTCTTTTTCCTCTGTGTACTCAAAAGTCAGATTCAGACTTGATGCTGTTGTTTGATCAGACACAGCACAGCTGTTAGAAAATTTGCTTGTGAATGTTTTGTAGATTCTATGTTACATTTTGATACACTTCAATGTAGAATCTTTTGTTCTGCTGTACATATACACATGATTATGTGTTTCTCTGCTCGAACGGACAATGGATGTAATTTTGTTACTCGATTATTTAACTGCACAAGTTTCTCGGCTTCATACTCTCCTACTTTACTTGATATACTATTTTTTTCATCTTTTAGTTTAGCACAAGCGATCTTATAATTTCTATTGTTGATTTACAAGCTTTTTATAAAGACTTTCAGAAATTGCCAATTGAATGTTTTCTCTAAAGGCTGCGTAACTTTTTCTGTATAAAGGAAGGAGCCTAACTTTTTTCCTAATAATATTTTAATATGAAGAATCTGAGTCCAAGTTATTTAAATAAAACTATCAAAACAGAAATTTATAACAAGCGCTGCTTACATCATCATACCTATACAAACTACAGTAGTAAAATAAATTGCAGAAACTTTTAAGCTATTTTAAATTAGCTTAATGAGACACTTAAACTGGAGAATTGCAATTACGAAATTCGAAAGAATTTTTTTGCATATTAAAAATGGTATTAGCAGTTACTGATCCTTGAATTTTCCAAGAGAACTTAAAAAACTAATGATACCAAATAAATTCACTTAATGCTTGTTCATGACATATAACAAAATAGAAGTTTGACATAGTTTACAAAAAAGAAGAAAAATACAAAAGAGATCAGAGAAACCAAGTATCAGCATTTCATCAAAACTTATGCAGCAAATCGCTCAAGACCTAGGCTTCTCCTTCTTCTCCTTGAAGAGGGCAAGGAGGGAAACACCTGATACTTTCACCACCTTAAATCTAACACCGGGAATATCTCCCACGGCATGACCCTTTCGTCCAAATCCAGCAATCAAAACTTCATCCTGTAAATAGGAAAAGGAAAAACGTAGCAAGTTTAGTTCAAGAAGATGAAGAACAATGACAATTTCAAAACATGTTGTGACTGGTAATGGGAACCCACATTTTCTTCAATGTAGTTCAAGCAACCATCATTAGGAACAAAAGCAGCAATCTTCTTTCCATTCTTAATGAGCTGAACTCTAGCACATTTACGGATGGCAGAGTTAGGCTGCTTAGCTTCAATGCCTCTGCAAACATGGATAAATATTTTTGTTAAATTCATTATTTACAACAGTTTATATGTTAAATAATCTTATTTGGCTAAATGTATGGAAATCTCACATCTTCTCAAGCACAATGCCCTTAGCATGAGATGATCCAGCAAATGGCTTCTTCCATTCATTTCCAAGGTGAGACTTCTTGTATGACTTGTCAGCCCACCGCTGTGTTCTGCGGTGGGACTTGAGCTTGCGCCCAGCTCCCATACCACGTGTCTTTCTGTAAAATGGTCAATAAGAATGCAAACCATGTCGTTAAAACCAAAATTCTAGCAAGTTCCTCAAATCAGTTTCTTTTAGCATGGAAATATATGGAATGTTTAGAATATTTTTGGAATTGCTTTAAAGAAAAAGAGATAGGAACTATAGAAAAGCCAAGTGAATCACAGTCATCAGTTTAGACCACACTAATCTTTAGCAATCTTTCTGTGTATCGAACTATGAATAATTGTACAAATACCACTAATGAGCCAATTGAAATCCAGTGCTACCAATCATTAGAAGTATCTTTGACCGGACAAACAAAAACCAGTCGATTTCATGTATGCTTGACTTGATACAAAATAACCATGTATTGAAGATAGATTCCAGACCAAAAGCTCCAACTTCGCAAGAATACCCATAGATAACGGGCCAGTTTAAATAGTTAATTTGATTACCACAAATGAAACCTAACAAATCCTCTGATAATATACTATTTTCACCACCAGCTATCATACAGATTATACAGGCATTTAAAAGGTTTGATCTCTACACCTTTATAACAAAAAGGAAATTAGGTAAGCTCTCGCAAGCACAAAAAATTGCAGATAACAATTGAATAATTTATACTAGTAATTACAAAGATTTATGATTTGACGAAGCATTAAAAAAATTCAAAACGAGTGTAGGAAGAAAATGATGTAAGCTCCAGAGGTCAAGAGATTTGAATAACATCAACATCGACCACATTTCCTTGATCACTTTTCCATTCAAAGTTTTCTCCCATTCGATTTGAAATCTCATAGCCGTTTCTTAATCACCAAACAATAATTGAATCACCACACACAACCGTAAATAGTCAAAACTGAGCAAAAGCTACTCCAAACCGCGAAGCTTAAACCAACAAAGGTTTCAGAAGGAAAAGATAAACAGCACGACAACCAAAGGAAAGGCAGCTAGAAATCGATGAAGAAGATGGATTAACATACCCCATCGTTGCTGAGTTGTGAAAACGCAGGAAAAGAGAGTTGCGCCTGAAACTATCGAGTTTGAGCGAGTGGCGTAAAACCCTAATTAGACGACGTAATAAATAGAGTCCCAATTTTCATGTTGGGCTTCTAAGTCCAAAAATAAGAGGACTTTTATTGGGCCAAATAGCATTGGGCTTTTTTGGAGCTTAATACGAATCTTATAGCTTCAGACTTCAGTTTTATTGTTTTCTTGTGTCTAGTGGGTAAATATCAGTTAATGTCCCAACGTTTACGATTTATCACTTAATATCCTAATATAAGTATATTGTTATTTTGATTTCTACGTTTCATAAAAATTTCACTTAATATTCAGCCGATCAATTTTCGGCATACAAACGCTTACGTGGTTGCCGGAATTCCATGCTGGATTCTATGTCAATATAAAAATTAAATAAAAACGTGAAAAAATTCCTTCAAAATGACGTCGTTCCATTTCTTTTCCACGCTAATATAAGAGAAGAAATAGAACGACGTCGTTTTGGATGAACTTTTTAACGTTTTTATATCATTTTTATAATAGCGTCTGATCAACAAGGAATTCTAACAGCCATGTAAGGGGTTTGTACACCAAAAATTGATCAACAAAACATTAAGTGAAATTTTCTGAAACGTTAGAAACGTTAGAAATCAAAATAACAATATGCTTACATTGGAACATTAAGTGAAAAAAAATGCAAAACGTTGAGACATAAATTGATATTTATCCTTTCTAATATAATGGAAATTATTGTTTAATTCAAGATTTTATTACTATTAATTTTAGAATATAATAGAAAGTAGTGATATTTGGCATGTGGAGAAGTTTATGAGAATTGGAAATATAGAATATAAATTTTAAAGAAGGCAAAACTTGTTAATTCTCGGATTTAACACAATTTTTTAATGAACTCGAAAGTACAATAAGATTTTTCAGACATTGCAATTACAATATAAAATTTCAATCCTTTTCAATTATACACTCCAATTTTTTTGGTTGAATGGTATCCAATGTGTACAATCTTTTTGGTGCATATTAATGAGATTAGACCGGATATGGATGTACAATTGAGATTTTTGAAGGGTAAACTCGTCTCTCTCTCTTTTTTTTTTTAGAGAATAAATTCGTCTATATTTAAATTATGCAATACACTATTTTTAAGTTATCCATGAAATTAATTGTGTGCAAACCTACATTTTGAAAGCATAGTCATACTATATAGTATAATAGAATAGTTTGTAAATAATTTCTATTAAAAAGTTAAAAATTTCCATAAGAAAACTGACATCATACTGTGCATGTGCTTTCTTCTACGCACATCAAAATGATTTACGATTGCATACTATTCGTTTTGTCCCTTAATTTTTTTCATAGTTTTTTTTTGGAATATCCTCTAATTTACTTCCTATTTTATTTATGCTAACTATTATCCCTACTAGTTATTCTTAATAATATTTTTTATTTATATTTTTTACCACTCATAACTCATCACTATTTATCTTTTTTACCCTCAACAATCCACTTATTTACATCTTTCGCCTATGATCCACAACTATCTAGTTTAATATTACACTAATATGAAACTATTATTCCACTTACAATATACACAACAACTTTTATTAAAATCTATACCAAAAATTCCCAAAAAGTAAAATAAGGAAAACTGCAAATTGCATATTGTAAAATAAAGAACAGCTTAGCATTGCAGTTACATGCACACTTACACGTACCACCCCATCCCACAACAATTTACTCACACGGTTTCACCACAAACTTTTGTTATCAAAATCCATAATATAATATAAACCAATATAAAACTAATATAATTATATAATTTTACCTATCCACCTAGGGATGTCAACGGTGGTCTTTACTAGGACCGATCCGAACCGCTCAAAGCCCATTAAATTTTAAAGCAACGGTTCGGTTCGGTTCGGTTCTAGAACCGCTTGACCCGGACGATTCTGACCCGCCCATTTTGTCCGGTTCGGTCAGTTTTTTTTTTTTTTTTTTTTTAAATTTGAGCATTATTTTACGGCAGTAGAAAAATAGGAGCTGAAATCTATCTTAACAATTTTTATGATTTCGGCAGTAGAAAAATAATTCTAAGGGGCTTAAGTCCCTGCCTCTGTCTTACTAGCTATGCCACTGATTATATATATTTTTATTTCTAAGTGATAGTTATCTCTTAATAACTCACTAAAGTGAATTAATTTATTTGGATTTGAATTAATACAAAGGTTATCAAAATAAATTTCCAAATTAGAACTAAAACTATTGGGGTTTGTCTTGGCTCTTCACATTGAGCAATGTGAGATCATAAAACAAATCACATAAATACGTAGAGCTCGACAAAATCATAACTTGTGTATACGTTCAATGTGACAATTTACTACTAATTATCTTTTTTAATTCGAATGTTTTATAAAACCCATGTACGTATGAAGTGGAGGTCCCCATGAATTATATGAGCTAGAGAGATAATTTATGTTGAAATTTGAAATATGAAATTGAAAATTTTAGGGATTTGGGTGTAAAGGCAACGCAGAACCAGGTTAAGAATGGGTATCCGATCCGGAACCATAACTGATGGTCGGATTCGATCCGGATCCAGTGTTCTTGGACCGGTTCGCAACCGTAACCAATACTAATTTATTGGTTACGGTCAAGATAAGTTCTCCGCCCGTTGACATCCCTATATCCACCCATTAATATAAACCAATATAATAATAAAAATAATTTAACAAGATTATCTCAAAAATAATCTAATATTACAGATTAACTTGACTTTACACTAACCTACACATGATTCTGCATCATCCAACTAACTTAATAATTCTTAAAATTGTAAATTATAATTATATGTATAACTTTTTTTATTACTCTAATCTAAGTAATTAATTATTAAAAAAATAAAATTTAAAATTATAGTAAATAATTTCATGAACACGTATATTTTCAATACTCTCATCCAGCTAATTTATTAGTATTAAATAATTCGTAAAATAATAATTATAATTGAATGTTCACATACTCCTATAGTCCTATTCCGCTTTTTGAAATTGTATGTATAAATTCAGTAGCAAAATTGCCACTTCACTACAAATTCAAAGGTATTGTTACTCGACTACAAAATTCAAACTAAATACATGTGTTCATATATAGAATTAGTGGCAGACTAAGACATTTTACTAAAAAAGTCCAATTAATTATAATTTTGCAAATGTATAGGACGAATTTTAGATTAAAATTAAAAATAAATAATAATTTTAATATAATTATGTTGGAAAAATTCTATCATACTTAATGTTTTGATTAGATCCCAAAACCTTTTTTATGTTTGTCTTGTTTTTTTTTTGGTCAATTAAATACAGAAATTTTAAAGGTTGTGTCACGGTGGACACGAACCCGAGACCTTTGGCCTCGGGCATTAACCACTCTACCACTAGACCAATACACGCACACATGTTTGTCTTGTTTTTTTTGGTCAAAACGTACGAAATAACATAGCTCCAGGCCCGGATGGTTATACCTCAGCCTTTTATAAGACTACTTGGGATAAAACTGGCCCAGATATTGTGGCGGCTGTGCAAGAATTCTTCCGATCGGGGTAGATTCTCAAGCGGATCAATGCGACCACGAAAGCACGGCCAAAGATCAAACCGACGGTCACCGCATGAAGCGTAGAACGCTTGTTTGTGGTGCTTGGGGCCAACGACCGTACTCCACACGATGTTCCATATCCGGGGACCGAGCATCACATCATGGGTCGAGGCGGGCGCCTGGCGCCGTCGTCGGGTCGCCCGCGCCTGCGGCGGATATCGCCTCCGTGCGTCTCGATGCGCCCGTCCCTTCTCGGGCCGCGGTTCGGGGAGCAAGCACCAACGACCAATCGGGCGCTGGTGCCGCGACGAGCATCGGGCGGCGTGCCCTTGGGGCAAAGGCCCTGCTGCGGGTCGGCAAGCGGACGGCGGCGCGACGCGCCGCTTCTAGCGGGATGGAGAATTAGGGTTCAATTCAAGAGGAGTTCGAGAAACGGCTACCACATCCGAGGAGGCGGCGAGCGCGCAACGTAACAAACCCCGACTTGGGAAGGATGCATTTATTAGATAAAAGGTTGACACGGGCTCTGCTCGTTGCTACGATGATTCATGATAACTCGACGGATCGCACGGCCCTCGTGACCGCGAACACGTGATCGGGGGCACGACGTGGGAGCGCGGCCTAAAAGGCCGTAGTCCTCTAAGGCGGCCACGGAGGATACACCACTTATCGTGGCGAGTCGCCGAGGATCGCATTTGGGCCAGTGCGCATCGAGATGCACGGAGGCTAATATCCGCCCCAAAACCAGCACTTTACGCGGGGATGAGGGCGACGCGACGTGTGACGCCTTGAGCGGGCGTGCCTCGACCTAATGGCTTCGGGCGTAACTTGCGTTCAAAGACTCGATGGTTCACGGATTCGCAATTCACACCAAGTATCGCATTTCGCCACGTTCTTCATCGATCGCGAGCCGAGATATCCGTTGCCGAGGTCGTTTGACATTTGACAGACATCCGATCCCCACGCACGCCCGTGAGCGGGTGCGGGGCGGAGGCTTCGTTTAGTTTTCCTGGCGCATTCGCGCGGGGTTCGTGCTCACTCGAACCCTTCGGAAGATCGAGGTCGGTCGACGGTGTACCCGCCGAGGATCGCCGGTCGCCTTCCTGCGCCTTACGGGTTTACTAGCCCGTGGTGACGGGTGACGGAGAATTAGGGTTCGATTCAAGAGGGCACGAAACGGCTACCACGTCCAATGAAGGCAAGGCGCACAAATTACCCAATCGACACGGGAGATGCGATGCGTGGCGCCCGAGCGAGACGTGCCCTCGACCTAATGGCTTCGGGTGCAACTTGCGTTCAAAGACTCGATGGTTCACGGATTACGCACTTCACACCAAGTATCGATTTCGCCACGTTCTTCATCGATGCGAGCCGAGATATCCATTGCCGAGAGTCGTTTGACATTTGACAGACATCCGATCCCCACGCACGTTCCGCGAGCCGGTGCGGGACGGAGGCTTCGCTTAGTTTTCCTTGGCATATTCGCGTCGGGGTTCGTTGCTCACTCGAACCCTTCTCGAAGATCAAGGTCGATCGGTGGTGCACCCTCGAGGGGATCGCGGTCGACTTCCTGCGCCTACGAGTTTACTAGCCCGTGGTGACGGGTGACGGAGAATTGGGGTTTGATTAGGAGGGCACGAAACGGCTACCACATCCGAGGAAGGCGCGCGGAAATTACCCAATCGACACGGGAGACGCGTGCGTGATGCCCAGGCGACGTGCCCTCGACCTAATGGCTTCGGGCGCAACTTGCGTTCAAAGACTCGATGGTTCACGGATTCGCAATTCACACCAAGTATCGCATTTCGCCACGTTCTTCATCGGCGCGAGCCGAGATATCCATTGTCGAGAGTCGTTTGACATTTGACAGACATCCGATCCCCACGCACGTTCCACGAATGGGGTGCGGGAGGCGGAGGCTTCGTTTAGTTTTCCTTGGCGCATTCGCGCCGGGTTCGTTAGCCCACACGACATGGCCCGAGGAACATGCGGGCGGGAGGCGGTGGCGCGATGGGGTTGCCCCCGTCGAGCCAAGACCGGAGCACGCGACGCGCGCGCATGTCGCCACGATCGCAGCGACGGCATTCCACAAGCATATCAACTGCCGGGCTTTGGCCGCCACAATCCACGCTGGTCCGTGTCCCGAGTCGATCGGCGGACCGGCTCTCTCCGTTCCACATCCAATCGGGACACATCGCCGGCCCCTTTCCGCCTCCCTCCCGACAATTTTAAGCACTCTTTGGCTCTCTTTTCAAAGTTCTTTTCATCTTTCCTTCGCGGTACTTGGTCTCGCCGGGCTTCAAGTGCACTTGCCCATCCTTGGCCCGCGAGCAAACAACGCAAGGCTCTCTCGCCTCCGACACTTGAGTCCCGCAGCCTAGGGCTTCCCCGTGGGGGAGAATGTCACACGTCGCCCGTTTGACACTTCGCCTCGCACGACCCATTGCCGAGATGGGGCAAGTCGTGGCGAGGATCAATGGTGAATGGCGAGTGTGGACTCACGGGACGCATACATGTGCATACTCTGATGATTGGCACCAACATGGTTCCGCCAATCTTGAGAAGGCGGAAGGCATTGAGCAAGACGATTGTCCGGCGTCGGACAAGCTGGTTGAGCGCCGATGTTGTTCTCGATGAGCCCGGCAGGCGAAACCATTGTTGCCCGAATGTCCCAAGTGTGGAAAACCTCACGCCGAGGCGTGGGGAAAGCGATGAGTATGCGCCCGTGACAGTTGGTAAAGAAACATAATGTCATTTACATATTAGGGAGTGAACATTTTTTGTTACAAGTTTCAGTACAAGATTCATACTGAATGAGAGCAGTACTGAAGTTATTCACACTGATAGAAGAATCAAACAATGCTATTAACGAGAAGCACTATTGAAGGATGCAATGCTACTGAAGTATGAAGAACTCAGCGCCACTGCAGACGAAGAAGTCAAGAAAATAACCAAGTGTCATTTCAGCTGAAGAGAAAAAGAAGTTGCTGAAGAGTAACATCAGCTGAAGTGTCTATTAAAGAGACTCGGAGTCAACATTCTGAATAAACACGAAGTCAACTCTACTGAAAAAACTGTAGGAAAATCTGATTTTACCCTCTCCCGAGGATCTATCTTGAATGTTTAATTCACCATACATTGATTATATACGTAGCATGCACCTAATAATTAATTACAACAAGTTGATGATTACTCGTGTTTACCTGAGAATTTCTTGGATAAAGAACGGTGAAGTCTCGTGCTTTGTTCTTCTGGACTGTATTCCAATTGCCAAAACTCCAATGCTGAGTGAGAGTAATCTATGGATAGTACTGCAAAAATTCGCATTCTTCCTCAACTTGCAATTTTCTTCGAAAAAAATCACAAAGAATTAGGATTCTGCTGATTTTATCTCACCTTGTATTTATAATGCAACCATAGAATTCTATTAGGATATGATCTCTGCATATCTAATAAATACAATTATATCTAGAATAATATCCTTTGATATCTAATGATATCATATATAATCTATCTAGATATAGGAGAATCAAAACAGAGTCCCAGTGAGACTCTACTTAGTTGTTTGCATGTTTTTGTTTTGTTTTTCCTTGTTTGTTATTAACAATTTGATTTCTTTTTGTTTATCCTTGAATATCTTTTATTGGAATCATGTTTGTTTTGGTTTTGTGTAGGGAATGATTGCGTTGATCCAATTTGTGCATAAAAAGCGCACCCAAGTGCCGGACTCGGCGTAGCCGATGCTGGGTGCGCATCGCGTCGCGAGGAGACCAGCTGAAGACCCGTGTCCGGCGTTGCAACATGTCCGGCGTGCGTCCGGCGCTGGGCGCCCAATGCAAGTTTCGCCCGAGACTCCGTGCGTCCGGCGCTGCGTCGCATCCGGCGCTGCGCAAGAGGTGAAGTTCATCCAGAGAGTCACCGCGTTCGGCGCTAGCTTGCGTCCGGCGTTGGTACCCCATCCCGAGAGCGCGTGAGTCCGGTGTTTGCGTGCATCCGGCGTTGGGATGCTCACGTTTCACCTTGTTTTGAACGCGCGCGTCCGGCGTTGCGTTCACGCCCGCCTGAGCGTAATTTTTCGACTGCTATATATATGCTTTTAAAACGCGAAACCCTACCTTCAATTCATTATTCAGTTTTTCTATCTTTCGAGCGCCTCCTCCCAGACGTTTTTCTTACTTCAAGTCTTCCTAAGTATTTCTTTGCAATTGGAGATTCAAGATTGTTGTAAGAATTATTATTATTGGATTTCTACTCCAAAAGACTTTAATTTCAATTCCATCATTCGTTCTTATTCGTAAAATTTCTTTATCGCTTCCTACCGTTTTCTCGTATTTCTTTGATGATGATTGCTATACTTTTGTGTTGATTAATATTGGTGTTTTCTTAATTATTCTTGTCTTTCCTTTATTCTCTTCGAATTATGTCTAGGGTTCATCATGTTGATTCTGTGTTCTTCAATCTAGGGTTTAATTCTTGTTTAGATAATTTATTTGCTTTGTCAATTTCCGCCTAGTTAATTCGTCTTACTTTCCTTAATAATTTCTCGCCTAGGTAATCTATTGTTTTAAGGTGACAATCAAACAACTCTTTGTGATTAGAGTGTTTAGGAATTTAATTGCTTTTGTGTGGTAACTTAGTAACGCCCTGTTAAGTTTTCCTTGAGAGACGACTCAGATTAACTTGCTCGCTAGGACGACCTCGTTAGATTGCGAGGGACTTTATTAGTGATCTTTTCAGTCCAACAAATTTTGGTGGCCGTTGCCGGGGAAAACTTTAGGCGTTTTATTAATTTTACATGTTTTTCGTTTTTATTCTTCTCCTTGCCTTTCTTATTTTGTACCACAGTTGCGTTTGATCTCGTTTGTTGAGTGTTATGTATGCAGGGACGTCGAAGTCTAACTCCTAGATTGGCATCCCTGTTGAAGTATACTCGCAAGCCAAGAAAACCGCGACTGCCTAGTGTGGCGGAGTTTGATCACTCCGATTGTGATAGCTTCTGTGAGGACAGTTCTCTCACTCTTGAATGAGGATTTACTTCCGTCGATAATTTCTTGTTTGAAGAATCCCCACCGAGGATCATGGGTGACCTACGAAACAATAATCACGACAATGTAAACAACAATCATGACGCGAACGCTGCCCCTCGCCTGATGGGGGATTACTTCCACCCTAAGATAGGGGAGACTACAAACCCTATCGTGTTGTGCCCCGCGGCACGTGGGTATGAGTTGAAGCCAAACCATTTCAACCTCATTCCCACTTTTCATGGCATGGCAAATGAGGATGCCTTTAGCTTCATCAGAGAGTATAATCAAGTGGTCCAATCGTTCCCTCTGTTTGTCCTGAATGAGGAATAGTTGAAGATGCGCTTTTTTTCCTATTCTCGAAGGATAAAGCCAAGTCTTGGCTTATGAGCTTTCCCCGACTCTTTGGCAAATTGGAACAACGTGGTGGAGCGGTTCATGTTGAGGTTCTATCCGAATAGAAGACCAAAGATCTTGATCCAAGATTATGGCGTTGGCGAGGAACTGGATGAGCCGTTTCATGAAGCGAGAGAAAGATTCAAAGAGCTTCAGAGGTAATGCCACATCACTTCTTCCGTTGGTTCTTTGTGCCAATTCTTCTATGACGTGATCCTTAAATCCGATCAGGAAAAAGGCGGCGCGGCGGGGGCAACATAGCTCATATCACGGCGAGGCTTTAGATGAGATCTTTGATGTCATGGCGAGCAATTCCCTCCAGAAGGCATCTAGTACGCGCCGGTCTTACATCGACTCCGTGGAGACAGGATCGAATTAACGAGGCAGATGGCGCAGCTTATGAGAGAGATGAACGAGATGAAGATAAAGCGGTGAGTTCCCTTCACCATCCTGTGAGTTCGCCGCTCGCCTTCGCAAGAGTTCGCCGACCTCCTCAGGATTTCTCTATGCATCCTTATGGAATTTGCATGGAAATGGGACATCTGCAGATATTTGTCCAAATATGGGACACCCTCTATGAAGCGGAGTTGAAGCTTACGCTATGCAAGGCTTTCCGCCTCGGCACTTTTATGAGCCGAGGCCGACCTATGAGCAAACTCGGCCTCAAGACAATTCGAGATGGAAGAATCGAGCCAAGGTCGGGTTCGGGTTCAAACCATTGACTCTACGCCTCCCCTGCAGCGCATTCGCCGCATGATAGTACCGTCGTAGCGAGACACAGTTCAGCGAGATCGATCGAGCGGCGGGCTTATGGTCGTGCAGACGTCGGTATCCACAGCAGTCATATCGATAGCCGTCTTACCCACAATATCCTTACCAACAGCAGCCACCGCCACCTCAGTATCCTTACCCACAACAGCCGTCTCCGTCAAAGCGGTACCTCATTTGCCGCAGAACAATACCCTCGTGACCTCACCGACTCAGCGGTTCCCATGCGCCCCCCCGTAATCTCAGCGGACTCCTGCTGAGGATTCTCTCGACGCCTACATCGCTAAGAACAATCAGAGGATCGACAGTACTGAGGCGACGATGAGGCATCTCGAGGACACTATGGGTCAGATTGCCACTTCTATTAATGAGATGAGGCAGCAGAGTGAGAGGAACAAGTTACCCGGGCAAGCTCATCAAGCTCATGCCGTGACGGTGCTCCGAAGTGGAAAGGTCATCGATAACATGGTGACTATGCCGACTCCCATGCCTTCACAGGCACCCACTGTCGATGCTGAGCAACCTCAGGTAGAAGAAGAGGTTCCCGAAAAGAAAGATGAGAATGCGTTGCACAAAGCCTCCGATCCGTATGTTACACCGGGACAATCTACAAAAGCATTGTTCAAGCCCCGAGTTCCTTATCCCCACCGGTTGACGAATGCCAAGCAAGACCAACAGTTCAACGATTTCTACAAGTTGATATCTCAAGTGCATGTCAACTTGCCTCTGTTGGATGTCATCCGGGCTGTCCCTACCTATGCTAAGTTCTTTAAGGAGCTCACCTCCAAGAAGAGGAATTAGGGAGACATTGCCAATGTGGTGGTCTCCGAGACGATGAATTCGATCATGCAACTTCCCCTTCCACCCAAGCTTCGCGATCCAGGTAGCTTTATTATTATGATTGCTATGGGGAATGGGAAAGAGGCCTTAGGTATGCTTGATTTGGGGGCGGGGATTAATTTGATGCCTTATTCTATCTTTCAAGAATTAGATCTTAAGGAGCTGAAACCCACAAGAATGACCCTTCAATTAGCTGATAGATCTATGAGATACCCTAAAGGGGTAGTGAAAAATGTTATGGTTAATGTGGGGGGTCTAATAATTTTGATGGATTTTGTGTTGGATTTGTATACTGAAAGCAGTTTGGTTGAGCTTGTATACAATGTTTCCTGTTACCACTATTACAATCTCCTATCCGAATTGTTTACTTGATTGCATATGTATGTCCCTTTATCTCATATATAAGTTAGATCATACGATGTGTTGTAGATCACGTAAGTGCGTATGATTGGTCAAGCTTAATGAGATATAAAAAGTATCACGGTGAGACAACTTGAGGAAGAGTTGTCGGAATAGGCTATGTGTAGTTAAGAAGTGACTTGTCTTGGTTGCTTGTCTATGCTGATACGTCTCTGACGTATTGATGGATCACAGTGAGATGAGTTCTTCTATCTGATCGTCGTGAAGAACCTAGATCTCGGAGACTTACGTTGATCTAAACCTCGATAAGGTATTAGGTGAGTATGAGTTGCTGACCATCACTTTGACTTGCTATGGGTGAGGGTTACATGAGATAACCCAAGATTCTCTGCATCTTGGGTGGTGGCAGTGCTTGTATGTCATGCTAGTTACCTGTGTCGAGTCACCGTATCCGTTTAGAATGATGACATCCCCTTAAGGAGCTCAAAAGGTTTATTGTATTAAACCTGCGCAGTTGAGTTATCTCAAGTACAATAATAAGGTTGAGTGGTACTACTTAAGGAATTAAAGATATTAATTATTTTAAGCAATGAATCAGAATAATAAATGGACGTCGATATCTTAAATACGTGGATTCGTAAAGTCTAAGTGCAAGCCCGACTCAACTTGGAAATAAAGGGTAAGTCAAGATTTATTCTCTAGTGGCATGAATAAATGTTTCGAATTAATTTATGTTATGGGCTGAACATAAGATAATTAATTTATTTGAGGCCCATCTTTATTCCTTGCATTTGATCCCTGGGCTGGCCCATCCAGGCCTGTTGCTAAGGGAAAAATCGTCCCCCTCCTCTCAGAGTCCCACTGGGACTCAGCTTGATCCTCTCTATCTTAAGTGATATGATTATATTTATTAGATATGCATAAATCCTATCTAGATAGGATTTAGGGTTGCATTATAAATATAAGGTGAGAGAGAAAATCAAGGCTAATGCTCAAGCTAAGATTTTCGTGAATCATACTTTCTCAAGTTGGGATGTTCGAAAATTTAGAGAGAAGGAAGAAGACGTTTTTCTATAGCACTCTCCATAGATTGTCCTCACTCGGCATTGGAGTTTAGGCAAAGGGGATACAGTCCAGAAGATCAAAGCACGAGTTTTGATCTATTCATCCCCTACAGATTCGCAGATAAAGACGAGAAAACTCCTACGTGTTGCAATTAATTATATAGGTGCATGCCATGAATATAATCAATGTATGGTGAATTAAACATCCAAGATAGATCCTCGGGAGGGGGTTAAAATCAAATTTTCCTCCAATTGGTATCAGAGCTTGGGATCAGTATCTTGGCTTTGTTGGATTAATTCAAGTTTGATTATAACGTGCGCAATTAATTAATTGTGAATCTGTCGTTCATCGTGGCTCGTTTTATTTTTGTCGGATATTGTTTTTCACCACGAGAAAATCCGTGGTTAGATTAGATTTTTTCTTGTAAATCTTATCTGTAAAAGAAGAACGAAGACGAAAAAGTACGAAGAACGAGATGATAGAAGTACGCCAGAAAAACCGGACGCATGGCGCGAGCACAGCGCTCGGTGCCATTCGCGCGTAGAGCATCGGCGGACAGGGGCGGCGGCGTGTGTGCACGGGAGACATGCCTCGACGGGTCGTGGGCAGCAGCCTTCGGCAGCGCCCGGACATGCCTCAACAGTTGGCGCACCATCGTCGGCAGAACAGGCGCACAGGTGCGGGTCCTCGGCACCGCTCGGCGGCATGGGTTGGGCATCAACAGGGGTCGGGCGATGCGACGAGGCACACGAGTTTCTCATGCGGAAGCCTCGGCAGTGCTCGACACCTCTCGATAGATTGCGCCGGGAAACCTCAGCGAGGTCTCGGCAGATACGGGCGGCAGGCGTGCGAATCTCGCGCGAGGCCTCGGCAGCGCTCGGCGGCCTCGGTGCAATTCTCGCGCAGGAAACCTCAAAGTGGTCGAGGGCTGGGCGCGCGATTCTCGCGCAGACGCCCCGACAGCGCTCAGCGAAGGGTCTCGGCAGGACCCGAGCGAGATAGTCCGTCCGGGCGACTGGGCGACATCTGCACAGGCATGGGCGAGGCTCGATGGGCGGCGGTTGCTCTCGGCAGCATGGGCGATAGCGCGGGGGCGTTGTGCGGCGGGTGGCTGCTGGGCGCGCGCATGGGCTGTGCCCTAGCACGCAGCCCAGCTGCTATATGCTGACCCGGCCCAGTTCAGTTTGGGCCAACCCGACCCGTTTCTGACCCGAACCCGGATTTTCGACCCGAACCAATTTTTCGACCCGGTTCCAGATTTTTGGCCTGATCCGGCCCGTTCCAATGATCCGGTCCGTTTTTGATTTTTCGGCCTAAATCCAGTTTTGATGAATCCGGTCCGTGCCCGTGCACGCGAGGCCCGTTTTCGAGTTTGAAGATCTGTACTTTGCAAATTTATGTAATAAATTAGGCAGGAAGCTGCGATCCACAGTGGGTCGCGATGAGCGATTTTATTTTATTTTATCGCTCAAAGCATGTCGTGGATGTTTAAATTATGCAGAAGCATGCTATGTATGTTTAATTATGTAGATAAACATTTTATATGTTTTCGTGATTGGATGCGCATAGTAAGCTTGCTAGGTTTATCGCGTTTTTCAAGCATATTTTAGAATTCTACGAGCATGTTCTACATATTGAGTTCTATAGAAAAGCATGCTAGGATTACGTGATCTGCATGGAAAAACCTTTTGAAACAAAAGACTAAGCAAGTAACCCGACATATTAATTTTTAAATTAAAATATCAAAACCTCCACTTTTGATCTCTAAACAAAGTGATACACACCGTGATGGCGATCCACATGCGTGGCTTGCTTGCACTTGTTTGTCATAAGTTTGTTAGATGAGATTTCTAAATAAAACATTTTAATCTATTGAGAAGTGGGAGTTTCATGTAAGCGCCCACACGCGTGGCTTGCATATGCGATTTTCAGTAAGTTCTCTAGAGATAGATTTAAAATGAAATAACAAAGGAATTTAGATTGGAATCGGTATGGTCTAGTGAGTATGCCAATTCTAAGAATTCATTTATCTTTGTTAAAATTGTGATCATTGCTTAGACATCACCTCAGTACAACTTCCATGAAGTCCTTCTTGCGATAGTGATGTGGTCTAATAAGGTCCAATCATTAATTTCATTTTCATAAGGATAAATTGACATGGATTGAAATTAAGCGACTAAAAGGTATATTTTAGTGCAGTCGAGGGTTCATGTGTAAACGCGTCACACGTGGCTTGCATGTGGGATTCCTGGGCGATTGGAGGTTTCAATTAATATTGTTTTATCAAAAGGTTACAATATTATTGTTATGAATTATGTGCGATCGTATGCTTATGTGTTTACATTACTTTTCGGATATGTTTCTTACATCGATTATCAATATGCTCGCACAAAATCCTCTATCCGGTCCAAATTTTATCGAGTGGAAGCGAAACATGGAATATGTTATTATATTTGAAGAACACATGTTTGTTCTTACTACTCCCAAACCCGATGCCCCATCGACACATCGACTAATGAGCAGCGAGAGTCAAGCAGACTTTGGCATAAGTCAAACAATATGGCCAAGTGTTATATGATGACTACAATATCCAAAGGCTTGCAGCTGTAACATCAGTCGATGGTAGACGCGACTGAAATATGGTCAAGTCTCGAGAGTAAGTTTGGGCAGTCGGATCGGACAGTCCGCTTCCACACAATGAGAGAAATCTTGGCGTGTAAGATGGAAGAAGGAAGTTCGGTCCATTAACATGTCTCCCATATGACTCATCTCATGGATAGTCTTGATCAGTTGGGAGGAGGTATTGACGGCAAAGCCAAGGTCGATATCATCCTCAACACACTGCCCAAGTCTTTGAGATTTTTCGTGAACGCGATCATGAGCAAGACCGAGTATACACTTAGTCGGTTGCTTAATGATCTCGTGGCCGTGGAAGGAGTCATGGGTAAAGGGCACATGCCCTTGCTAGCACATATAGGGGCCCAAATTTTCCATTGAAAATGGAAAAGAAAAGGGCACCAAAGGTGGTAGAGGCAAAGGAACGATGGGAGTAGTGGGAGCAAGAACATGTCCGCCACGGAGGCTTGAAAAAGCGAAGGAGAGGGCAAGTGCTTCAAATGCGGCAAGATTGGGCATTGGAAGGCCAAGTGCCCTATGCTCAGGCTCGAGTGCGCCATTTGCTTTAGTATGTGAAACATGTTTAGCGACTTGTTCAACTCATTCATGGGTAGTAGATACGGGTCGATCGATCATGTTTGTTACACCTTGCGGGGTTCCTACGGACAAGGGAGCTGTGTGATGGCGAGATAATGATCTCCATGGGCAACGCGGCGAAAGTCGAGGCCGTTGCAGTCGGAGATGTTACTTTATGTTTTGATAGAACATTTTTAGTTTTAAAAGATGTTTTATATGTGCCGGAGTTTCGGCGAAACCTTGTTTCAGTTTCGACACTATTTATTCATGGATATTCAGTTGTTTTTGATAGTGGTGTTTCTATCATAAGAAATGACGAAGTTATCTGTGGTGGCACTTTATATAATTCGCTTTATACTATTTCTGCCAAACATAATACCTTTAATTATGTTGCATCTACATCAAACCTTAAGAAGAGAAAGTTTTCTTCGCAAGATGACACCACTTTTCTCTGGCATCTTAGATTAGGTCACATCAATCTAAATAGGATCCAAAGCGGCTAAGAATGGGCGTTGGGTGATCTCACGATTACTCCGTTCCCGGTCTGCAATTTCGTATAGAAGGAAAGTTGTCGACTGGACCTTCAAAGCGAAGGGTTATAGAGCCAAAGAGGTGTTGGAGTTAGTCCATTCTGACCTGTGTGGACCTATGTCCACACAAACTCGTGGAGGGTACGAGTACTTTGTCACTTTCATTGACGATTACTCAAGGTATGGATACATATACCTGCTTCACCGCAAGTCTGAATGCTTTTAGAAATTCAAAGAATTTAAGGCGGAAGTGGAGATGAAGCTAGGTAAAAGTATCAAGTCATGGGTCCGATCGCGGTGGCGAATACCTCGAGAACGAGTTTATGGACTATTTGGTGCGATGTGGGATTACCTCCCACCACTACACCGTGCACACCACAACAAAGCGGTGTGTCGAGCAAAGAAATAGGACTCTTTTAGAAATGGTTAGATCAATGATGAGTTATGCAAAATTGCCTATTTCGTTCTAGGGGTATGCTTGTTCCGACCAAATCGTTATTTTCAGTCGCTCGCAATAGTACGAGGTCCTTATAGAGCGGTAAGGTCGACCCAAGTCGAATATCTCGAGGAAGGCTTAACAGGGCTACGGTTCTATGTCAAACACGAAAAACAGAAAAGAAATACTAACGTCCTAAAATAAGGGGATCTGTCAAGAAACGGACGAAAGCACGAAATAAAATAAAGCAGGGAAAGCGGATGCACTTGGACAACAATAGGAATTGGCAGATACACGGAATTGGAGACGGTGTTTTAGGGTTCAAATCTATCTTCGCTATTAATGAATCAAAGACCGACACACAATGCATAAAACACCCACGCCTCTCACCAAACGGTCAACACGAACTAATCTCTCGATTACATCAATGTTAGACTCGAATTTAATGGCAGGGGATCTCTTAATCAACCCGCCATCAACTACAAAGGATATTTAACTACAAATGCACACGATAGCAAAACCCTACCCACAAATATTAATTATTCAACAACAAACCAATCTCTCGATCACTTTCGTTGTCAAACTTATATTTAATATAAATCTGCTCTCGCATATCTTCATAATCAAACATAAGCACCCAATCAACTTACACTATTCTTTCGAACACCATGCATGAAGATCATGAAATAAACAATTTATACGGATAAGAAAATCACAAATCATCAACTCAACAATCACGATTTAAGATAAAAACAATTCAACATATATTTCTCTACAAATCATAATTCATCTCATGGTAGAAATTATTCCAATCCCAATTACATAGACATAATGAAAACGAGAAAAAACTTACAACCATTCATAGATAACTTCGTCTTCCAAATATCCGGAATCGCACAATCCAATTGTTAATCCAAATGCAAGAATTAAATGGAAAGGGAAAGGAAAAGAAAGGAGAAAAGAGAAGAGTAAATCGCATGAGAGGAGAATGAGGTGGTGTGTGGCTAGGGTTTCTGCGTGTTTAACTTATATATATAGCAGTAGAAAAACGCGCGCAGTGCCGGACGGAACGCGGCGCCGGACGCGAGAAGCTTCTGGAATGAACAGCCTCAGCTATCCAGCGCCGGAGAGACCACAGCGTCGGACTCTACGAGTTTCTGGACGAGGTGCGAGCGTCGGTTGAGAAACCAGCGCCGGACGCGACGCGATTTTGGAAAGACGGAACATTTGGGGAGCGAAGCGCGGACGGCAGTGCGTCTTGTTGGGAAACAGCGTGGCGGGCCTGTGGCAAGACAGGCGGGCGAGGAGTGTGGGCGCAAGGCGGAAAATACAGTGCGCCGGCTTCCAGTGCCGGCCGGGCGTGGGAGTGCGGCGTCTTGTTGGCGGGGAAAGCGCTGGCGGGCGAGGGGGGGGGGCTGGCGCTGGGCGAGGCCTGGGCTCAGGAAGGAAGCGGCGGCGGAGCAGCTGGGACCACAGCGGTCGCTGGGCGGCCGAGGCTGGCCGCGCGGTGCTGTGGGGCATGGGCGTGTGGCGATGCGTGTGACGGGAGTCGTGCGCGACTTTGACGTTTCGCTCCGTTCCCTCGTGTCCGATCTCCGAATCGTGATCCGTTTGCGCCTATGAACTCCTATCGCGATGCTCTTCAATAAACTTGATTCTTGGCAGATCCAATTCATCCTATTGTATGCCGTTTTTCTACAAAACATCGAAACAAACCAAATAAGTGTGAATCGATAAATACTAATCAAACCAACGACATAAATAGGACAAACCACGGGAAACGGCATGCATAAACATATGAAAAATAAGCACAAAATCATACTAAACAGCTTATCCACACTTAAACCTTTGCTTGTCCTCAAGCAAACATCATCATCACGACACGAGAAAAGAAATCAAGAAAACATAAATTCAAATGGATAAAACATGACTTCACATCATCCTAGAAATTCTAAACCAATTCACTTCTCAACATGATAATGAATCAACAATTGATTGAGCATGCAACTTAGAGGGTGTTTGGCTGAGCTTATAAGCTCTCCAAAAACAGCTTATAAGCTGTTTTTTAAGCTTAAAAACAGCTTATAAGCTATTTTTGGGGAGCTTATAAGCTCAGCCAAACACCCTCTTAATCCAAGCAAATCACAATTCAGATCTATATGCATTTAATAATCGAATAGCTAACTCATATAGATCCTTGCACAACACATCTCATTTTCAACGTACACAACTTCCAATACCAGATGTGACGACTCAAAGAGGATTATAGGACAATATTCATTAAGTCAAACCTTCGTGAAAACCCGAGTATCCTAATGTGGTTTTCCATACTCATCATTTTTGAGCTTCCATTCGAGAAGCAACATAGAGCGAGAGGAGTAGAGCCCCTTATTCCAACCTTAAGCTCACTTATTCAATCATCAACAAATTATTCCAACTTTTTATTTTATTATTATTTTTTTATAAAAATCTTTTTATTTTCTTCTTTTTTCATATTTTTTTTTTCGAGATAAGACACGCAAGGGGACCATATAAATAGCAACAACAATCAACCACACATATCACTTCATCATAATTTACTTCGACGTGTCCCACAGCTAGATCAATCATCAACAATTATCAAGCCAAGTCATGCATCGATAAGAATTACTAGAAATCAGTTCGGACGTGCATATCCAATCAAATCATGCTCACTCAACTCTACTCGTATACTAGACGATAAAGCATACTCAAATCCAAACAAAAGGTATAAAATGGAGGACGACACACCCAAACAAACGCAAGTCACATGCAAACACCCAAAGACGGCAAGCACGTCTCCACACTTTAGATAAAAACCAAAAAAGGTAAAATGTAGAAGTGAACTTCCCTGAAATTGGGCGAGCATGTCAACTAGGTACGGCGGTGACGACGTCCAGTGTCTTGAGTGTTCATGATATGCAACTCGTCACAATTCTCATCTCACTTATTAAAAACCTAAAAAGAAAAAGAAAAGAAACAAAACAGAAAAATAATTAAACTTGTGGGTTGCCTCCCAAGCAGCGCTTGTTTCAATGGCACGAGCTCCACCAATGAAAAATGGACTATCCATAGTCCTTCACCTGCAGGAATACTATCTCAACCAGGGCATCAGTAGTAACAAGGTGTAACAGTCCGCCAACCCAAAGTACAGATTAGCGAGGACTGTTACTAATAACGGGGATTAACAACAGGAAAAGTAACTAATTATGGGATCGTGAGGCATATTGATGCAGCCCAAGTTTTGTGAATTTAATTATTATGTGGCATATGGGCCACGTTTTTGTATCAAGATTTTCGTAGTATTTTTAGGCTTGATTATCTAGAGTCCTAGTCTATTAAAACTTCTTTTGTAAATTAGAGTTCTACTTTGATTAGGAGTCCTTCTTTGATAAGGATTAGACTTCATTTTTCAGCCTATATAAAGGCTTGTAAGCATACGAAAATATTCAGCTTTTGATTTACGAATATATGTGAGTTTTATTCTCTCTTCATTAGCTCTTGAATTTTCTTGTGTTTGCCAAGAAATTCAATTATCGACATGTCGATGAGACATCCATCCTCGTTCGTGTGTCATTCATCGCCCCGAGTTGCTTCGTCGACTATCTAGTTGGGGTATAGGCGAAATCTTGACCTATATCACTTGAGGTTAGATTCAGAGGTTTTGGGATATTCCATCTTGTTCGTTCTTCCGTTCGCGTGTCGATAGATCCTTCGTACCAGCGAGGATCGTATCACATATGATAAGCAAACTCTCAAAATTTCATACCATTTAATATAACACACATAACTTACATACGAAATTGGACCATTCAGAGCTTTAACAAAAAGGGTTCAACTGATCTGAAGGTAATAAGGTTCAAACTCAAAAGATAACTTAAAGTGCTTTGCAGCGGAAGACATGTGGAATACACATGTGACGATGTGTACCCAAGGTTTAACTATCAGCGACAAAGATCCAACTGCTCAACACACCTCCATCCCATCTTCAGCTCAACCTGCACATTTAAAAACAAACATGCAGGGCTGAGTACAATAATGCACTCAGTGGACTCATGCCAAAAACATTTTCTATAAAATACACTGCCCCTCAGTAAGACACAAGGGTTTTATTTGAAAAGACCTTGTGCTTACTAAAATATTTTCTCATTTCTCAAAAACATCGCCTGCGCAGGCATTTTCTCTTTGTATGATCCATATCGTTCTCGTATCTCATATAAACATCATCACCTCATAAACTCATCTCGCACCGTAGAAGGTGGCCACCTTCTACGGGCGTAGTGACCGGCCGAGAATTATCCTTTCAGCACACAGTTACCTTTCTCGTGCACGTAACCCCAGCAGTGTATTACGCTTGGGCATAGGGTCCGATATCGATTTTCTCATAAGTTGGGGAGCGACCCGACAACTTAAGTCATTTCTCAGTTGGCGAACCAACAACTCGATAGGATTCATACATAAAACATGAACACTTTGGGCAGGTAATCATATCACTTCTCAACATCATTTCTCAACTGAAAGCTTTGTAAATAAACACTTTTCATTTCGAAGAAAGCATCGTAAATAAAAGAGTTTTGAAGAAAAGCCCACCTGGAATGTACGCTTTAAAGAAAGACTTTCCTCTTAACGTCAATGATCAAAACGCGTCCAACATTTACGTAAGAAACTAATTTAGTACGTTGGTCATGTTTTTCTAAAAGCGTCGAAGTCAGAGGATTGAAAATCCTTCTAACGTTCTTCGTATCCTTTAACTCATTTTGTACGTTTTACACATCTTAGTGTATCTATTCAACGAAATCCATATTTCGACTAGACGTACAACAAAATGTTGTTCACGTATTAACTTATCTCGTACATTTTCACTCTAGTCAAGTCATATGACTTTCAAAATCATATAATTTGCAACATTCATATATATAACTATTAATATACATATATACTCAATTTCTTGTCGGTTTCTAATCACGCTCTCATAATTCTCAATTTTTCACGTAATTTCACAATCATTCTTATCAATTCACATAAGTATGATTTAATTTCAACATAATACTTCATTTCTTAACCTTACGTCACTTAGTAAAATAATTTGACGTCAACATAACATTCCTTATTTTAAAAATCACATAAATTCATAATATGTCTAAAACATATTTTTAGAACATAATATGTGATTATACTTGATAAAATAAATTTAAAACATTAAAACCTATTTTTTTTTATCATTTTCGGTACTTTTGATTTATTAATCAAAACTTGTGTATAAATCCTCATAAATTCACATATCATACTATATTACCATAGGATCAATAATATGTAATAATATTGATCATAGAAAAATTGTACACCACTTAATTTTACTATATAGCTTTCGGCTATTTTGAAAAACATTATAAACATTTTTCAAAAATTCCAATTAATTTACACAACACATAATCATCATCATGTATCATTGCTATAATTAATGGACAAAATTTTATCTTATCTCTTAACACTTTAATATGTCATTGTACCACCTAATTAACACCTATCACCATACTTAGCAATAAATAATGAAATTAACACTTTATATAATGTTTGTGTGTGTGTCGGCTACTTCTAGATCCTTAGGAATGATTTTTTATTTTTTTCTATATCATATACTTTTAATATAACTATAGTATAATGTCACATTTGAAAAGTCAACATTTTACACTTAGGATAAGATGTCATTTTCTAAAGTTGGAAGAATTATTTTCCTACCTTTAAAAGTAATAGTTTTCGGCCACTATAAAACAAAAACCCTAGGTTACTTGTTCTATTTGATAACCATCTCTACTTTATCACATAATAATATCCTAACATTATAATCATAACCTCTCATTAATTAAAGCATGATATTTATCAATTATGTCACATAAAATCATGAAATTTTCGGTACTTATCACACAATTGGCACCCCACTTGTGCAAGTTGATAATACACCCCATCTTATCCCTAATAATATCTTCATATCATAATTATAGCATTACATCATCATTTGTATAGCAATTAAATTTAATTAACACTATATGTCCATATTTTCGAGAATTATGGAAGTAAATTGCTAGACATTTTATTTTCTTGCAACAAATAGCTAATACATAGCTATGTGACATATTATAAGTCTTAGATGATGAATTACATCATAGAAAAATATTTAGAACAATTCTAGATCACAAACCCTAATTTTCGATTTTTAGGGTTTTCGAAAATTAGCTAAATTGTTAAATCTTTATTCCTTAATTCTCTAGCATTATTTTAATGATAAATAATCCTCTTATTACATAAAATAATCATAGGAATTTAAATAATATAATTCCTTGATCATTAGGCTAAGTTATCGAATTGTCTCAAAACGTTGACGTTTGAAACGTCTCAAAACGTTGCTAGTTGATTCATCTCTAAAATGTTCATAATAAAGTTGTAATCACTTTATTCATTCCTATAATAATAAGGAATATAAATCCTAAGCTTCATTGCTTAGAAATAACGTAGGACTAACTATCGAAATTTAATCGACGTTAGAATAATACTTTTGAAGGAATGATATCAACTATATTCCTTAATTCACTAATCATTAGTGAATATGGTCTTAAGATCCTCGTATCTAAGAAAGTCGAAATCGAGCTTTGATAACTTATTATTTCGATTATCGAAATAAAACCTTAATTCGCGATTTTTATTATCGCACTTTGGCGTTTAAAAACTCGGGGTATTACACAAGGTAAGCACAAAGGACAGTCAAGGTAGCAAATAATGAATTAATTAAGTTCAAATCAAACATCCTATTCTTCAAAGCAAAATAGATAACTTCAACTCCAAAAGCACAATACTTTGGAGAATTAGGATATTGAAAAATTATAGATGCTACCTCAACGTATGTCCTATTTTTCTCCTCTAACTGGTTCGGGAAGATATCAGGTTGTTCATGGTTAGTCACGGTCTGATGAAACCTTGACTCTTTAATTTCATCATCTTCCATGATTCTCCCCTCAACTTCATCCTCTTCATAGACTATGATAGAAGAAGTTTGCTCCAATTGTCTCAAAGATCTCCTCCACACTTTGGTTGTGGACCAATTCTTCCATTATCTAGCCGGTGACTTGAGTCTCTAAGCGCTCCATAGATGCTTCCAACATCTCGAACCTTTGTTGACTCGTCTCGTATGAAAGGCGTCGGTGTGTCTTCCAATGTCGGCTTCACCGGGCTTCCACCGACCGACTACGCTGAATGAAAGCACCGCAATGACTCCTCAATGTCGGCTTCACGGTGACTTCGCTGAATGAATGCTGCAATGAATCCTCCAATGTCGGCTTCACCCACTGTTGTTGGAAGAAAAGGTCGACTATATGAAGAGCTCGAGGATGTCTCCGGTAGGGATCATAGGCTTGATGCTCACGACTGACGGGTATCCTCAAAATAGTCGAATTGGGCTCCTTCTTTGTAAGGAGAATTTGCCCATCTGACGTGCTTTCTCCTCCGGGCATGTCGACCATATTCATATCGGCGATAACCCCGCATTATGAGACACCAACTACAAAAACAAGATCACACGCTTTGTTGGAGAAAATAGTAACAAAGAAAAGAAAAGAAAGAAATAAAAAGAAGAAGCACGGGGGAAGAAACAGAAAAACAAAATGAAACACGGAAAACAAAACGACACAAAACAAAAAGCCTAAAGCCTTCCCCGACAACGGCGCCAAAATTTGTTCCGACCAAATTGTTCTTTTCAGTCGCTCGCAATAGTACGAGGTCCTTATAGAGCGGTAAGGTCGACCCAAGTCGAATCTCTCGAGGAAGGCTTAACAGGGCTACGGTTCTATGTCAAACACGAAAACAGAAAAGAAATACTAACGTCCTAAAATAAGGGGATCTGTTACGAAACGGACGAAAGCACGAAATAAAATAAAGCAGGGAAAGCGGATGCACTTGGACAACAATAGGAATTGGCAGATATACGGAATTGGAGACGGTGTTCTAGGGTTCAAATCTATCTTCGCTATTAATGAATCAAAGACCGGCACACAATGCATAAAACACCCACGCCTCTCACCAAACGGTCAACACTAACTAATCTCTCGATTACATCAATGTTAGACTCGAATTTAATGGCAGGGGATCTCTCAATCAACCCGCCAACAACTACGAAGGATATTTAACTACAAATGCACACGATAGCAAAACCCTACCCACATATATTAATTATTCAACAACAAACCAATCTCTCGATCACTTTCGTTGTCAAACTTATATTTAATATAAATCTGCTCTCTCATATCTTAATAATCAAACATAAGCACCCAATCAACTTACACTATTCTTTCGAACACCATGTATGAAGATCATGAAATAAACAATTTATACAGATAAGAAAATCGCAAATCATCAACCCAACAATCACGATTTAAGATAAGAACAATTCAACATATATTTCTCTACAAATCATAATTCATCTCATGGTAGAAATTATTCCAATCCCAATTACATAGACATAATGAAAACGAGAAAAAACTTACAACCATTCATAGATAAATTCGTCTTCCAAATATCCGGAATCGCACAATCCAGTTGTTAATCCAAAATGCAAGAATTAAATGGAAAGGAAAGGAAAAGAAAGGAGAAAAGAGAAGAGTAAATCGCGTGAGAGGAGAATGAGGTGGTGTGTGGTTAGGGTTTCCGCGTGTTTAACTTATATATATAGCAGCAGAAAACGCGCGCAGCGCCGGACGAAATACGGCACCGGACGCGAGAAGCTTCTGGAATGAACAGCCTCAGCTAGCCAGCGCCGGAGAGACCACAGCGTCGGACTCGACGAGTTTACGGACGAGCGCGGCGCGGTTGAGAAAACCAAGACCGGATGCGACGTGATTACGGAAAGACACGAGCGCCGGTGGGGCTTGGCGCGGATGGGTGCACGGCACTGGGAAACGCACACGGCAAGGCTAGGCGGGCGAGGAGTGTGGGCACAAGGAAGAAAGTACAGCGGGTGCTAGCTTCCAGCGCCGGCCGGGCGTGGGCGTCGCGGCGTCTTGGGCGAAGCTTGTTGGCGAGGTGTCGGGCCAGGCGATCGCTGGGCTCCCAGTGTCGGAAGGAAGCGGCGTCACGGAACACTGCTGGGACCGCAGCGGCGCCAGGCGGCCGAGGTGAGCGCGGTGCTTTGTGGGGCATGGGCGTGTGGCGATGCATGCGAAGGGAGTCGTGCGCGACTTTGATGTTTTCTCCGTTCCCTCGCGTCCGATCTCCGAATCGTGATCCGTTTGTGCCTATGAACTCCTATCGCGATGCTCTTCAATAAACTTGATTCTTGGCAGATCCAATTCATCCTATTTTATGCCATTTTTCTACAAAACATTGAAATAAACTAAATAAGTGTGAATCGATAAATACTAATCAAACCAACGACATAAATAGGACAAACCACGGGAAACGGCATGCATAAACATATGAAAAAAAGCACAAAATCATACTAAACAATGCCTTAGAAACGGCGGCATACTTGCTAAATCTAGTACCATCCAAGTCAGTCGAAAAGACCCCTTTCGAGTTGTGGTTTGGGCGCAAGCCTAGTTTAAGCCACATAAGATTATGGGCGATCCGGCACATGTCTTTGAACAAGAAGGCTAACAAGTTGAGTCTAGATCGATGCAAGGCGTTTATTGGCTATCCTAGAGGAGCGAAGGTGGTTATTTCTATAGTCCTAGGATCGAAGGTCATTATTAGCACTAATGCCCGATTCTTAGAAGAGGATTATATGAAAACCATAAATCCAAAGTTGAAATCATTCTTCAAGAATTAGAAGATGATCGTATTCCACCACCGATTAAGCGAAAGTGCGATATGTCGGTGTCTAGTGGGAGGATCGACACGGATACTTCAAGAAATTGAAGTGGGTCGAGTTACTTTGGAGATACCGGCCGTCAAGTGGCTCTATCCGACAAGTTGTGCAAGATAGAGAACCACAAGTTATCGCACCCACCGTTGCCATTGTGCCGATGGCGCCTCGTCGTAGTGGGAGGGTTGTTCGTCGACCCGAGCTATTTATGTTCGTGGGTGAATCTTGATTTAGTCGTGAAGCGAGCGAGCAATAATCGACCCATGGACATCTGATGAGGCGATATAAGACACCGATGCAAGATCATGGCAACCGCTATGGACTTAGAAATTGAGTCCATAACAACTATGGATGTATACGAAAAGACACCTCTACCGGATGGCAATGAAGCCATAGGTAGTAAGTGGGTATCTGAGGAAGAGATTCAGATGGAGAGGTTTGGCTTTTAAAGCCGGGCTTGTGGCGAAAGGGTACACTCAGTTGAGGGTATCGATTTCGATGAGACCTTTCACTGTAGCAATGCTCAAGTTCATCGAAATTCTTCGGCCATAGCAGACCAGCAAACCTTGAGGTTTGGCAAATGGATGTGAAAACCGCTTTTCTAAGCGGTTACCTTGAAGAAGGTAGAGACATCTATATCGTGAACCAGAAGGTTATGTGGTGAAGGGTGAAGAGCATCTAGTATGGAAGCTTAAGAAGTCCATTTATGGACTTAAGCAAGCTTCACGATCCTCGAACTTACGCTTTGACGAGGTGGTAAAATCACGTGGACTTACCCGGTTGCCTAGCTTAAGTTGTGTGTATCGTTTAGATGTCAGCGATGATGTGGTATTTCTTGCACTTTACGTAGATGACATCCTTCTACTTGGCAACAATGTGAAGTTGTTATCGGGCGTAAAGAGTTGGTTATCCGATCGGTTTCAAATGAAAGACTTAGGAGATGCGCGTACATTCTTGGGATCAAGGTTTACCGAGATCGCAAGAGGAAAATGTTGGCGTCTTACATTGATACTGTGATTACTCGTTTTAGTATGCAGACTGCCAAGAAAGGATTGCTACCTTTCAGACACGGTTTTCCTTTATCTAAGGAGCAGTCACCTATGACCGCAAGGAGATAGAAAATGAGACAAGTTCCTACGCTTCCATCGTAGGAAGTCTCATGTAGGCAATGTTATGCATGAGGCACGATATACGCTATGCGGTAGGCATAGTAGCTAGATATCGATCTAACCTGGACAAGCTCATTGGATTGCGGTAAAGCATATACTCAAGTACACGAAAAGGACTCGAGATTATAGGCTGGTTACCATACGAGATAGTCTAATGCCTTTGGGTTATTCGGACTCGGTTTCCAAGTGACCGTGATGAGAAGAAGTCTACCTTAGGCTATGTGTTTACCTTGGGAGGAGGGCCGTATCTCATGGAGTGCAAAGCGGCGATGCATTGCGGACTCCACTATGGAAGCCGAATATGTAGCCGCTTCGGAGGCTGCTAAAGAGGCTGTATGGTTCAAGAACTACCTCATGCATCTAGATATGGTACCTGGTTTGCCCAAGAGTATCATAGTTTACTGTGATAACTCAGGTGCAGTGGCAAACTCGAAGGAACCACGGACCCACAAGGCAACCAAACACATAGAGAGAAAGTACCATGTCATACGAGAAATCGTTAGATGAGGAGACGTGCTGATAGAAAAGATTGGTGCTGCGGATAACCTAGCTGATCCATTCACGAAGAGCCTGCCGAAAAAAGTCTACGAAAAGCGTATTCAAGGACTTGGATTGCGCAAGATGGCACCCACTTAGAAAGAAAACTTTTGTATAAGTGGGAGAAGCAAAGTGATGGTGTTGTTTGTAATAGCTAGTAGAGGACACATTGTATACTAAAGTTTGCTTTAGTATAAGTGGGAGATTGTTGGATTTGTATCTTGAAAGCGGTTTGGTTGAGCTTGTATACAATGTTTCTATTACCACTATTACAATCTCCTATCCGAATTGTTTACTTGATTGCATATGTATGTCCCTTTATCTCATATATAAGTTAGATCATACAGTGTGTTGTAGATCACAGAAGTCTATATGATTGGTCAAGCTTAATGAGATATAAAAAGTATCACGGTGAGACAACTTGAGGACGAGTTGTCGGTATAAGTGCGGTGTAGATAAGAAGTGACTTGACTTGGTTGCTTGTCTATCTTTGGTGCGTCTCGGCGTATTGATGGATCACAGTGAGATGAGTTCTTCTATCTGACCATCGTGAAGAACCTAGATCTCGGAGACTTACGTTGATCTAAACCTCGATAAGGTTTTAGGTGAGTATGAGTTGCTGGCCATCACTTTGACTTGTTATGGGTGAGGGTGACATGAGATAACCCAATATTCTCCCCATCTTGGGTGGTGACAGTGCTTGTATGTCATGCTAGTTACTTGTGTCGAGTCACCGTATCCGTTTAGGATGATGACGTCCCCTTAAGGAGCTCAAAAGGTTTATTGTACTAAACCCTGCTGGTTGAGTTATCTCAAGTACAATAATAAGGTTGAGTGATACTACTTAAGGAATTAAAGATATTAATTATTTTAAGCGATCGAGCAGCGTAAATAATTAATGGACGTACGATATCTTAAATACGGGGATTCGTAAAGTCTATGTGCAAGCCCGACTCAACTTCGGAAATAAAGGGTTAAGTCAGCATTTATTCTCTAATGGCATGAATAAATGTTTATGAATTAATTTATTTTCTGGGCTGAACATAAGATAATTAATTTATTTGAGGCCCATCTTTATTCCTTGCATTTGATCCCTGGGTGGCCCATCCAGGCCTGTTGCTAAGGGAAAAATCGTCCCCCTCCTCTTAGAGTCCCACTGGGACTCAACTTGATCCTCTCTATCTTAAGTGATATGATTATATTTATTAGATATGCATAAATCCTATCTAGATAGGATTTAGGGTTGCATTATAAATATAAGGTGAGAGAGAAAATCAAGGCTAATGCTCAAGCTAAGATTTTAAGTGAATCATACTTTCTCAAGTTGGGATGTTCGAAAATTTAGAGAGAAGAAAGAAGACGTTTTTCTATAGAACTCTCCATAGATTGTCCTCGCTCGGCATTGGAGTTTAGCAAGCGGGATACTACCCGGAAGATCAAAACATGAGTTTTGATCTATTCATCCCACTGATTCGCAGTAAACACGAAAACTCCTACGTGTTGCAATTAATTATATAGGTGCATGCTAGGAATATAATCAATGTATGATGAATTAAACATCCAAGATAGATCCTCGGGAGAGGTTTAAAATCAGATTTCCCTACATTTTGTGGTTTTGGAAGTCGGGGATATGCTGGAGGATGGTAGGTCTCACACTGTTCTCCTAGGTAGACCGTTTATGGCCACCACTAATACCACCATAGATGTTAAGAGTGGTCTTATCAAGATGACTGTTTTAGGGACTACGGTTACATTTTCTGTGAGAGATAGTCTTAACGGCCCTACTGCTCATTATATTGATGATTGTGCCTTTGTTGATGCTATTGAGCCCTTGGTCGAGAATGTATTTTTGCAGGCACACGCAGTTGAAGAGGTGTTCATGGGATCGGCCGACGAGCAAGAAGTAGCACGTGAGCTGGCAAGCTTTCCCGAGTCGCCTGTGGAACTCAAGGAGCTTCTAACGCATTTGAAATATGTTTTCCTAGAGGAAGGGAAAGGCAAGCCAGTGATCATCTCCTCGATTTTATCTCGGTATGAGGAAGATGCGTTGATTGGTGTTTTGAAGAGGAACAAGCTCGCCTTCAGATGGAGTTTGGCTGATATCCGTGGTATTAACCATGCCACGTTTATGCATAGCATTACCTTGGAAGAAGGAGCTCGTCCGACGAGAGATGGTCAAAGAAGGTTGAACCCTGTGATCTCTAAAGTTGTGAAGAAGGAGATCTACAAACTCCTAGGCGAAGGTCTCATCTTTCCTATCGCCGATAGTGAGTGGGTGAGCCCCGTGCATGTAGTGCCGATGAAAGGGGGCATCACTGTAACTGAAAATAGCAAGGGGGAGTTAGTGCCGGTCCGAGCCACCACGGGATGTCGCATGTGCTTTGACTACCGGAAGCTAAATGCCGCCACTAAGAAGGATCACTTCCCTCTACCTTTCATTGATCAAATGCTTGATAGGTTAGCTGGTTACGATTTTTATTATTTTCTTGACGGCTTGTCTGGTTATTATCAGGTTGTCATAGCTCCGGAGGACCAATCCAAGACGGCGTTCACGAGCCCGCATGGGACATTTGCTTACCACTGTATGTCGTTTGGCCTTTGCAATGCACCTGGAACCTTCCAACGGTGCATGATGTCCATCTTATCGGAAATGATCAGCGACTACATGGAGGTATTTATGGATGATTTTTCTATTTTTGGCTCCTCGTTTGATGACTGCTTGGCTAAAATTGATCATGTGCTTAATAGATGTGTCGAGAGTCATTTAACTTTGAGTTGGGGAAAGAGTCATTTTATGGTTAAGAGTGGTTTAGTACTCGGGCACTTGGTTTCTCATGAAGGGATTGAGGTGGATAGGGCTAAGATTGATGTTATAGGAAAACCGCCCCTTTGTTGGCGTAAAGGGATTGGGAGTTTCTTGGGGCATGCGGGTTTCACAGTAGGTTCATTAAAGATTTTCAAAATCTCTAAACCCACAATGTCGTTTGCTTGCCCAAGATGTGCCTTTTGTGTTTGATCATGATTGTATGCATGCATTCTCTGTGTTGAAAGAAAAGTTGACTAGTGCCTCCGTGGTTGTAGCCCCGAATTGGAGTTAACATTTTGAAATCATGTGTGATGCTAGCAATCACGCTGTAGGGGCTGTTTTAGGTCAACGTGTTGATAAGATGCTCCGTGTAATTTACTATGCTAGTTCTACCTTGAATCATGCACAGGTGAATTACACAACCACTGAAAAAGAAATGTTAGCTGTGGTATTTGCTTTAGAAAAATTTCGCTTTTATATCATAGGTTCTAAAGTGATTGTCCATAGTGACCATGCAGCTTTAAGGTACTTGTTAACCAAACCTCAATCCAAGCCTAGGTTGATCCGTTGGGTTCTTCTCCTTCAAGAGTTCAACTTAGAGATTAAGGATAGGAAGGGGAGTGAGAATTGTGTGGCTGATCATTTGTCCCGTCTCCAATCCCCGAGTGTTAGACTCTTGCATGAGACTGTTGCTAATGATTTTCCTTATGAAAATGCTTTTGCGGTCTCATCTTCCCCGTGGTTCGCTGACATTGTGAATTATCTTGCTTGTGGGGAGATGAGACCTGATCTAACCTTTCAAGAAAGGAAGCGTTTTCTAACCTTGTGCAGGCAATATTTCTGGGATGAGCCATATCTGTTCAAATTCGGGAAGGATGATGTGATCCGTCGATGTGTGCCTGAGGAAGAGCAATCCCAAGTGTTGGAAATATGCCACAATGGTAATTGTGGAGGGCATTTTGGTGGACAAAAGACTGCTTTCAAGGTGCTCCAGTCGGGATTCTACCGGCCATCATTGTTCAAGGACGCCCAAGCGTTCTACCGTTCTTGTGACCGATGCCAGCGCACAGGATCTATAGGTGCCCGGAATGAGATGCCCCTCAATAATATTCTTGTGGAAGAAATTTTTGATGTGTGGGGAATTGATTTTATGGGACCTTTCCCTAAGTCGTTTGGTTTTGAATATATTATGCTTGCCGTTGACTACGTGTCCAAGTGGGTCGAGGCTATCCCCACTAGGACATATGATTCTTATGTCGTTTTGAAGTTTGTGCAGGAGAATATACTTTGCAGGTTTGGTTTTCCTTGAGCAATTATTAGTGATGGGGGAAAGCACATTTGCAACAAATTATTCGAGAAGTTGATGAAAAAGAATGGGATTAACCACAAGGTGGCGACGCCTTACCACCCACAGACATAGGGACAAGCCGAGACTAGCAATCGGCAAATCAAGGGGATTCTAGAGAAAATGGTCCAACCTTCTCGAAAGGATTGGTCCACTAAACTTCCCGATGCACTTTGGGTATACCGCACTACATACAAAAGCATCCTTGGGATGAGCCCTTATCGATTGGTGTTTGGAAAAGCGTGTCATCTTCCGGTGGAAATTGAGCACAAGTCCTTGTGGGCTATCAAAACCATTTCTTTGGAGATGCAAGATGCTTCCCAGCGTAGAATGTTACAACTCTTGGAACTTGAAGAATTCCGTAATGAGGCATACGATAATGCCCGAATCTATAAGGAAAAAGTGAAGGCCCTCCACGACAAACATATTGTGCACAAGGATTTGAAGCTCGGAATGAAAGTCTTGTTATTCAATTCCCGGCTGAAGCTCTTTCCCGGGAAGTTGAAGTCCCGTTGGAGTGGTCCGTTCATTATCAAAGAAGTGAAGCCGTATGGTTCGGTTATGCTCACTAAAGAAGGTTTAGAGGAATCGTTCGAGGTCAATGGTCAACGTGTGAAGCTCTATGTAGAAGGGGGTCCGACCTCCATCACGATGGAATCTATTTTCGTTGCTGACCCTCCGTCGTCATGATCGATTCTCGTCAAGCTAATGACAATAGAAAAGCGCTTCGTGGGAGGCAACCCACGTTTCTTTCTGTTTTGTTCTTGTTATCTTTCGATTTTGATTTTGGTTGTGTTTTTATTCTTCGTTTGGTTCTATGTGGTGCAGTATTTGGAGTTGATTTATCGAGGAGTTGCGAAAAAAATGAATCCAAGCACCGGACGCATGTCAACCGGTGCTGAGCATACGTAAAATTACGCCCAGAGAGGTACCCCAGGCACCGGACGCGCCGAAACCGACGTTGGGGTACAATTAAAAGAAATCTGAGAAAGTTCACCCACGGACGCTAAACCGGCCTTGGTGTGAAATGTATATAGGGTAGAAAGTTGACCACACGGACGCCATGAAACCAAATATTTGGGTCCTTTTATTATAATTTAAATATATATATATATATATATATATATATATATATATATATATATATATATATATATATATATATATATATTTCGTGATTAGGGTTTCTCTCTCACGCTCTCTTTCATTTTTCCCTCGGTAGCGCTTTCCCTCGATTTTCTCCCAGTGCCCGCTTGACTCGTCCGACGCGCTCCCACTCCCGTCCGGCGTTTCACCTCAGTGGTGCTCGCCCAGCACTGCACTCCTCCGTTCGGCATCTCGACGAGTCCGGTGCTACCTTCCGGCACTCGTCTCCGCACCCAGCGCCCTTCTTTTCTTTATCCGGCGTTCGCCTAGCGCCGTGTACCCCAACGCCTGCTCAGCTCCGTGCCCCAGCGCCCGTCTTTCTCCGTCCGACGTTTCCCCGAAGCACCGCGCATCTCGCAACCAGCACGCGTTTATTAAATACGTCCTCATTGGCGCCCGCCTCCTCTCGGTCCGTGCCGCAATCTTGCGCTTCCTTCCTCCGCGCCATCAGCGCCCTCCTCGCACCTGCTTGCTCCGTCCGGCGCTACCCTGCGCGCCACGTGCCTCGTGCCGTTCCGTAGCTCCATTGCTCAGCCTCGGTCCGAAATTTAGTACCCTTTCGTATGTATATCAACATGGTTCGGACTAAGAATGCTGTCGGCTCCAGCTCCCGTCACCCTCGGGACGATGATGTTCCTATGGAGGAACCAGTAGAAGATATGTAGTAACCCGAAAATCTTATAGTATTAATTAAAACCTAATTAAGTATAATTAGGGGCTTAGAAGCTATTTAATTCATAAGAATTTATAAAGAGGCATATGATGGATTATTAATCGATAGAAATTCGATTATTTCAATTGAAGAATATGAGATTTGAAAACTTAGAGAATATTTAGAAATGATTTCTATTATGATAAAATGTGAATTATGTGATTATTAATGTGTGTTTGCATGAAAAATGCTATTAAATGGAAATTTTGCTATAGAATGCATTAATTATTTTTATGTGGAATTTCTTTTATAAAATGAAATGAATTATTGTTTAAGCTATTAATTTGCTTGAATAAATTTATTTTATTAATATTTAGTGATAAAACAATTATTTTGCATAATTTTCGAAAATTGAGAAGCAAGATTATAATTAGTTGAATTTTAACATATGAAAGGATTTAAATTATGCTATATGAAAATCTAAATTAAATTATGAATATAAGTTGTATTAGATTTTATAATTTATTAGAGATATAATCTTATTAATTAAATTATACTAAAGTATGGAATTAGCAAAATTAGAGGTGCAATTATAATATTCTTGAAATTAGTGTTTAATTATCTTGGAATTATGAATAAATGTACATTAAATTTAAATCTAACATCTAGAACTATATACATATAATACATATATCATCCCTAACCTTATTTCCCCCAAGTTTTCGGCACCCACACAAACACACACACAAATTTTAATTTTCACTTCTAATCCCAAATTTAAGTGTTAATGTGTTAGTAAATCACTCCAAGCAAGGTAATGACTTTATTTAACATAAGTTTTTATGATTTAAATTGATGAATATTATGTTCTATACTCCTAGGGTTTTCGAAAATTATGGGGGTGTGATTATGGTTGATTTGTTTAAATTTTGTTATGTTTATTGATTTAATTATGATTATGGAGCTTGATTAATATATACTATGGATTTAATTTGCTCAAATTCATGAAGATTAAAAATTCAAGAATCTAACTTAAACCCTAAATTTTGGATATGATTTATATGTTATGATTTGGTTGAATTAAGCTTGAATATATGTTTAGGGATGATTATAAACATTATATGAATGAAGAAATTAAAAGTTAAACCATGCTTATTAAATTCTCTAAATTTTTGAAAATGAGGTGTGATAGGAACTTGATGATTTTGATTTTATTTGAGTAATTTGACATGATATTCATGCTTAGGAATATGAATAATGCATAAAATGAATTTATAGGAATTTAATTCAACTATATGCATAATGTTCAAATTTTCGAAAATGAAGGGGACTTCATGAACTTTGATTTCTTGATTTTATTTGATGTATTTGATATGATATTTGAGATCTATGATGAAAATAATGCTTAAGTGGAATTTATAAGAATTTATGGACATAAAGTGTGAAAATTAGAAATTAAAGTTTAGTAAAAGTTATGATTTTATGTGATGAATTTGAGTTAAGAATGGAAGTGAATTTACTAATGAGTATAATTATGAGATATTTGATGTTAAATGGAATTTAGAGTGTAAAACTTTTGGAATTTTCTATATATGTGGTTGAAGGACATTAGGCGATTAATTTGTAAATGAATGAGTTAAGCTTGTTTTAAGTTCCTAAGTGCATATTTAAGTATATGGTGATGATATTGAGGAGTTTGGGATGAAATTTGATGAGTTTGGATTATTTGGGCTATTCATTTTATAAATGTTACTCTGTCGAAATTTCGATAGAATTTGTTATGAAAAGACGATAAATTTGTTATGAATTTACTAATCGATAAACTATTGATAATTAGTTAAATGAATAAGGAAGGATTGCTAAATCCAATAATAATCTTATTTTACAAGGAGCGAGCAAAGGTCGAGGCGTGAAGAAAGAAACCGGCGTTTTGGAGTAATCGTTTGAGGTGGGTAATGCTTTGTAAATCGTTTTTCTTGAATAAAGTTAATGTTATGCTTTGAAATTCATGATATTGTGAAAGTATTTTCTAGCACCACATCATGAATATGTTTAAAATGAATGTTTTACCACATTGTGGGTATGGCGATTTACATCTCACGAAGCTGTTATATCTTGTGCACGGAGTTATGGTCGTGAGCTTGCAAATGTAGGCCGACCATGGTATTGGGGAGGAGGCCTACTTCCCATTACCGAATGACGTAGATAGGGTATGACCGTAGTTGAGATCCTTCGAGACCAACTCGGGTATGTGATGCCGGTATGTTTCAAGAAAGAATACGTGGTGATTTAATAATGAAAGATCTTTATGAAACAATGATTCCGATTGTTTTCTAATTTCTTATTTAGAAGAAAGTTATAAGTTTTGAAAATTATGATTGGCATTTACCCACTGAGTACTCTTTGGTACTCATACCCGAAAAATGTTTTAATTGATGCAGGTTGAGCGTGGAAGAGGTGTGGGCTTGGAACTGAGCTTAGTTGTTTCCTTTTTGTTGTACATATTGTGCCTGAATGTCGTGTCTTCACACATGACATTCACTACTCTTCCGCTGTCAACTTTTGAAAGCTTTAAATCATACTTTTGAGAAAACTTGTAAATGTTTCTATTATATATATATATATATATATATATATATATGTATTATAGAGGCTGTGTCCTCATTTATTGTTATTACTGTTGTTGGTCATCTTCTGTATGTAGGTTGGCTTATCCATATTCTAGGGGTTATATAGCCCGTTTGTTGAAAAATTTATTTCATTTAAACCTGTTCAATTGTCCAAAATTTTAATGTCTTAAACAGCCACGGCTTGATTAGTTAGTTAATTTCCTAATTAATTAGTCGGGTAGTGACAAGATATCAGCATATGTACTCAGCCGCATTTCCCATCTTTACTCCTGTGGAAGGTACTCTTCATCGTCGTTTTATCCATCAAGATATAACGCCTCCGCGTCAATTCAATTGGCATTTAATGCAAAGTTTAGGTCTTGAGGATAAAATAAAGAAATATTTAAAAATTTAGGGCTGTTGCAATATGCTATGATGGATTTGCCGGGATATTCACCATTATTGGTTGAATTATACTGTACTTTGAATTTTGATGATGCATATGATTCTATGACTTGTCGTTTATTGGGTAATGAGTATGCTGTCACACCTCGTGTTATGAAGGGGTTTTTTGGATTTCCATCTTCTGGTGCACGCGGTGTACCACCTACGTTTAATGTAAGAGAGGCTTAGCATAAATTTTCGGGATTTAATAACTGGTCCTCAGTAGGAATGCCAAGCGGATTCATTAAGGATGCAGCATTGGCCATGGTGCATAAATTCATAGCTTTTAATGTTTTCGGGAATGAGCAGGCCAACAAGGTCAATACTGCTGAGGTCTTCTTGCTCACATGCGTGGTAAAGAAGACAAAGGTCTCGTCGATATTCTTCATTTGGGAACACTTACAGCTGGTTCAGCGGCGTAAGAAATGTCGGCCGACCTTGTGTCAAATCCCTACTGGTCTAGCAGTCCATTTAGGGATTATTAATAATGATGGACACCATATTCCTGGGCAAGATCTGATACGACCTAAGATGATTGATCTTAGTGAGCTTCGTAGCGCCCCTTTTGCATATAACGAGACAACTCTGGTACCTCATAATTTGAGGAATTACGTGAAGAGATATATGCATGCGCAGCTCGCAGAAGCCCAAGCAGCAGGTGCAGGACCATCATGCACCTTCGGGTGATATGGCTATTTTTGACACTACCCAAGCATCGGAAGATGAGGGTGATGAGGCAAGAGAGGATTTTGAGCCGGTTCAGAGCAACGCCGATCCTAACCACCCACAGTTCTCTTCACAGCATGGTGCATCGGAGCAAGGATAGAACTTCATTCGTGAAGAGTTGGGTCGGTTTAGGAGTGAATTAGCGGCCACTTGCGAGTTTCGTCGAGATATCTACTCGATTTGATCGGCAAAATCAACATCTTGTGAACATAATCAATTGTGGCATGAGCGAGAACCGGTATTTGGAATCAATATAATCAGCAGATGATTGAGCAGAATCAGCGCATGGCTGCTCTTGAGGCTCTGTGGAACGCGTGGACTACATTTCATGGCACTCCACCTCCACCACCGCCGTCCGACCAATACTGATTCTTCACTATTGGAGCGTATGTGTTTTTCTGTTTTTTTGTGCATCGTGTTGTTTTCGTTGTTTTGCTTATCTTTGTTTGCTGTTTTTGTAGGTTTTGTTTCGTGCTTGATGCCCCGCCTTTCCGTTTCTTCGCTTTCAGGGAAGTCGCCTCTGCCTTTTTTTCATTATATATATATATATATATATATATATATATTTATATATCTGCAATGAGGATCTTGCCAGTTTTAAGTGTGGGGGGGTTTCATTTTCTGTTTTGTTTGTGTTTTGTCGTTTCCTGTTTCGTTTTGTGTTTAGTCGTTTCTTAACTTTTTGTTTGGATTAGAGAGGATTTTATTTTCTTGAAATCAATGGTGCATGAAGAATTATACTTTAAGTTGAATTAATTGTGTTTTGATCTGAATTTCATTGCATCTTGATATATGGTTTTAGTGTGATGGAACTTAGGTGTCAATTTGAACTGTGGGACATAATTAGGAAGCTGTGATTAGCCAATGTGTGTGATCGGGGGTTATATAATTCGTACATGGAACCCTTTTCTTGTATGATTTTTCAAAAAAAAAAAAAAAAAAAAAAAAAGAAAATCATAGTTGTGAAATAAGTGGGCTTAAAATTCGAATAAGGGGCTCTACCCCTCTTGCTTGTGTTGTCTCTCGAATGGAGACTCTATGCGATGGGTATATATATCTACATTAGGAAGGTTCCACCTAACGATTATTTTCATATAATCGGTTTTAGTTCCACATGTTTTATTTATTTTTATCATTGGGATATTTTACATGAAAGGGAACCATAAGAGTTGTATATTGATTTCTGAAATCATGTTGAGTCGAAGCACAACTATACTATGATAAGTCACATGTTTGGATTGATGAATGAGGATCATTATATTGAGAATTATATTATTAAGATGCATTGAAAGAATGTGAATATGTGATTGATTCTATTTGAAGTATTGATTCTATGTGTACCATTCTTTTCAAGAAACTAAAATTTGCTCGAGGACAAGCAAAGAGTTAAGTGTCGGGGAGTTGTTTTGCATGTTTTTGTTTTGTTTTTCCTTGTTTGTTATTAATGATTTGATTCCTTTTTGTTTATCCTTGAATATCTTTTATTGGAATCATGTTTGTTTTGGTTTTGTGTAGGGAATGATCGCGTTGATCTAATTTGTGCATAAAAAGTACACCCAAGCGCCGGACTTGGCGTAGCCGGCGCTGGGTGCGCATCGCGTCGCGAGGAGACCAGCTGAAGACCCGCGTCCGACGCTGCAACGCGTCCGGCGATGGGTTCCGAGCCCAGAGAGCGCCCGCGTCCGGCGCTGGGCGCCCAATGCAAGTTTCGTCCCGAGACTCCGTGCGTCCGGCGCTGCGCAAGAGGTGAAATTCGTCCAGAGAGTCACCGCACCCGGCGCTGGCTTACGTCCGGCGCTTGCACCCCGTCCCGAGAGCACACGAGTCGGCGTTTGCATCGTCCGTATTTGGGATACTACGTTCACCTTGTTTTACTGCAGCGTCCGTCGCCGGGTTCGCGTCCGTGCACGCACGTAAATTTTCGACCGCTATATATATGTTTTTAAAACACGGAAACCCTACCTTCAATTCATTATTCAGTTTTTCTATCTTTCGAGCGCCTCCTCGCAGACGTTTTTCTTACTTCAAGTCTTCCTAGATTCAAGATTATTGTAAGAATTATTATTATTGGATTTCTACTCCGAAAGACTTTAATTTCAATTCCATCATTCATTCTTATTTGTAAGATTTCTTTATCGCTTCCTACCGTTTTCTCGTATTTCTTTAATGGTGATTGCTATACTTTTGTGTTGATTAATATTGGTGTTTGCTTAATTATTCTTGTCTTTCCTTTATTCTCTTCGAATTATGTCTAGGGTTCATCATGTAGATTCTGTGTTCTTCAATCTAGGGTTTAATTCTTGTTTAGATAATTTATTTGCTTTGTCAATTTCCGTCTAGTTAATTCGTCTTACTTTCCTTAATAATTCCTCGCCTAGGTAATCTATTGTTTTAAGGTGACAATCAAACAACTCTTTGTGATTAGAGTGTTTAGGAATTTAATTGCTTTCGTGTGGTAACTTAGTAACGCCCTGTTAAGTTTTCCTTGAGATACGACTCGGATTAACTTATTCGCTAGGACGACCTCGTTAGATTGCGAGGGACTTTATTAGTGATCTTTTCAGTCCAACATTAGTGAATAGCGAAATTATCCAGCAGTCCAGGCCTTGATAGGCCAGCCCAGGGATCAAATGCAAGGAATAAAGATGGCCTAAAATGAATTGATTATCTTATGCTCAGCCCAGAACATAAATTAATTCATAAATATTTATTCATGCCACTAAAGAATAAATGTTGACTTATCCTTTTATTACCGAAGTTGAGTCGGGCTTGCACTTAGACTTTACGAATTCCTATATTTAAGATATCGCACATCCGTTAATTATTTTATAGCTTTCTAACTGCTTAAAATAATTAATCTCTTCAATCCTTAAGTAGTACCACTAAACCTTGTTATTGTACTTGAGCTAACTCAACCTGTAGGGTTTAATGCAATAAACCTTTTGAGCTCCTTAACGGGACGTCATCATCCTAAACGGATACAGTGACTCGATACAGGTAACTAGCATGCCATACAAGCACTGCCACCACACAAGATGCGGAGAATCTTAGGTTATCTCATGTAACCCTCACCCATAACAAGTCAAAGTTATGGTCAGCAACTCATACTCATCTAAAACCATATTGAGGTTTAGATCAATGTAAAGTCACTGAGATCTAAGTTTTTCACGACGGTCAGATAGAAGAACTCATCTCAATGTGATCCATCAATATGTCAGAGACGTACTAACATACACAAGAAATCAAGTCAAGTCACTTCTTATATATATACTGCATCCTATACCTACAACTCGTCCTCAAGTTATTTCAGCTGTGATCCTTTTTATATCTCATTAAGTTTGACCAATCATACAAACTTCTGTGATCTCCTACACACTGTATGATCTAACTTTTGTATGAGATAAATATGGGTGAGCATTCGGATTTCGGTTTCAGATTTTTGCCTAATCTGAATATATCCGAAAATCCAAATTTTGAGAGAAAAATAATCCGATCCGAACCGAATATCCGAAAATTCGAAATCTGAAAATCCAAAAATTTTATAAAAATATCTGAATCGAACCAAAAAATCCAAAAATCTGAAACCAATTTTTGTTAATTTTTATATATATTTATATTAGATTTAAAAATATTTAAATAAAATATTATTATTATATAGAAATTATATACAATTCGGATTTTCGGATTTTTGAATTAAAAAATCCAATCCGATCCGATCTGAAAATTCAAAATTTTGAAAAATATCAATCCAATTTGAAAATCCAAAAAATCCAAACCGAATTTTAAATTTCGGTTTGTTTAGATCGGATTTCAGGTATTTTGCTCACCCCTAGAGATAAATGGACATACATATGCAATCAAATAAACAATTCAGATAGGAGATTGTAATAGTGGTAACAGGAAACATTGTATGCAAACTCAACCATTTTGCTTTCAGTATACAAATCCAACACCTTAAGAGGACGTCATGTGACGACCCGACTTCTCGAAGAAGTGCGGATTAAACGGATCGCCACTGGTATGATAATGCAGCAGATACATACATAACTAAATCAATATAATTAACCATCAAACTACTCATAGATGAATGAACTAAAAGGAATAGGTAGTTTCAATACAAACCCAAGTCACAGAAGGACTTGTCAAAAGATCCAATATCTAAATATAATCCAATAAGGACGCAATTCAAAGAACGAGGTACGACCTCAAGTTCAATACGGAAGTGAATAGCAGTTATAATCAAAAGACATAAAATAATATCAGAATTTGGTAGCAATAAACGTGTGGACATACATATGACGATGCATGCCCAAGGTTCTAGAAATCATTTCTAATATAGCAACAAAACACTTGACACTCTGCACCACCTTGCACTCATCGCCATTGTTTGGTATGATTTTGTGATGATTCTTGGTATTGTTTTACGTGTCATTTTCTATGGTTTGTCCTATTTATGCCTTTGGTTCGAGTAATATTTATCAATTCGGACTTACTTCGTTCGTCTCGATATTTTGTAGGAAAATGGCATAAAATAGGATGAATTGGATCTGCCAAGGATCAGATATAATTGAAGAGCATCTCGATAGAAGTCCGTGAGGCACAAAGCGGATCGCAATTTGGAGTTCGGACGAGGAGAGCGGATCATTTCTTCAAAGTCGCCACGACGCACTCGCGCGCCCGCTCGCGCACCGACGCTGAACACTTCCAATGATTCTAATGAATAATGGAGAAGGAATCAAGGATTTTTCCCTTGATAAGAAGTAAAATACGTTGCGATAGGAGTCTGTAGGCGAAAACCGTGCACAAATCGAAGTTCAGACGAAGGAGAACGGGCCAAAACAAAAATGCTGCGCAAAGCTGTGTCGCCCGCGCGCGCTCGCACGCCCAGCGCCGGTTCAGCATCTTGAGCGCGCGTTCAGCCCATTTTGCCCTCTTGAACGCCAGTTCTTTGTGAACGCTGGTTCACCATTTGGCCATCTTCAGTGCACACACATCAATCTTGAACGCCAGTTCATTGTGAACGCCTGTTCACTCCCTTTCGACTGTTTTGGCGCCATCTCCATCAAGCGCGTTAGCCCAATTCTCCTCGCAAGCTCACACCGAGCGGTGCTCGGTTCAAGGCGTAATGTATTTTGAATGCGCGCTCAGTCAGAACCGGCGCTCACCTTTATTTTATATATATATGCGCTTAGGTCAAAGTTTGTCGACTCAATTTTGGTTTCTCTTCACGCAGCCGCGACTTCTTCACCATTTTCTTCAGGAGTTTCTCTTCGACGACGGATAGATAGATAATTCTAGTTTTAATTCATGTTTTTAGTTTGATCTTTGAATGATTAATTTATCAGTTTATGCTTTGGATTCATTTGTTCTTTCGGATTAATTTTCAAAGTATTCTTGTATGATGGTTTTGTTGGATCCAATTCATAGTGACAGTGGATTGGATTTCCATTTTCCGTTGATTTACATTGCTTAATGATTTCCTGCTTTAGTTTATTTCAAGTTCTTGTTGGATGATTGATAGTTGTAGTTTATGTGCAATTAGATTTAGATTAGGGATTGACAAACCCTATGAATAATAGAATTGCATATGCTTTTGTTTATCGCTTTTGATTTACCGCTTTCGTAGCTCAACTAGGGATTGACAACCCCTGGTTTAGATTTATCGCTTTATTAGTTTAGCTTGGGATTGACAACCCCCAGCTTAGGATCGCTGTTTATTTTCTCGTATTTCAATTCTTGCATGCTCAACCCCCGTTGGTATTAGTATGTTTAGGATTTAATCGCTTTCTGTGTGCGACACGAACAATCGCCCTGTTAAGTTTTCCTTGAGAGACGACTCGTGTTAACTTATCACGCTACGATTACCTCGTACGATTGCGAGTGAATTTGAGTGTGTTTTTAGCTCGATCAATTTTGGCGCCGTTGCCGGGGAAAACTTTAGGCGTATTGTTTGTGTTGTTTGTTTTCTGTGTTTCTTTTCTTTCTGTTTGGTTATTTTCTCCCACAGTGCGTGTAATTTTTTTTGTTGTTGGTATACGCTAATGCAGCGATGCGATTATGGTCAACCCGGTGGGGAGGAAAGTTCGTTGTATTGGGCAAATTCTTCTTTGAAGAAGGAGCCCAATTCGACTTTTTCGAGGATGTCCGTCAGCAAGAGCCACAAGCATATGATCCTTCATGGGATCCACACAGCAACAAAAGAGCCTTTCACCACCGATTTGGGATATTGGGATCCACAGCAGCAACAGCCGCCTCCACAACCTGACCCGGAAAATTGGAATCCACCGTACTTTGAGGATCAAGCCTCCAATCCCTACTGGGATCAACCGCCTCCGCGGCACTATGAGGATCAATCCTACAATGCCTACTGGGAGCAACCACACCCTCCACCTCAGTATGAGTACCCACAACAACCACCTCCACCTCATTACTCATACCCGCAGCAGCCACCTCCACCTCAGATGACAGCTTGGGAGGATGAGTTAACTCAAAAAGAGAAGCTGTCCATTCAAAAAACGGATGCTTTAGTCCAAGGTTTGGATGCTGCAAATGCCTCAGCTTTGCGTTTGGAGGCATAAATAGGATATGTCGAGCACGCTTGATAAGTCATTGAAGAAGGAGGAACTTCCAAACCAATCCGATCAGATCGATCGGTCATCGTTTCAGAAAGTGATCCAATAGTTGAAAATTGGGTGGAAGAGACATCGGATGAGTCAGAGTGTAGTCACGGGGCGGAAAAGCGAGTGGATGAAATCACACCTTTCCCGCACCAACCCGATCAAGCTCGCTTGGTCACTACTCTTGGAAGTGATCCAATTGTTGAAGATGGGGTGAGAGAGACACCAAGAGCCGTTGCGGCGGATGAGGTGGAAAGTGAGCAGTGGGCACGTGTGGATGAGAAGCATAATCGAGCCCCGACGGCGTTTTTACGAGCGGATAACAAGGAAGAGTGGGCAAATCCGATCGATAGCATTCAAACACTCACTCCGGAGGTGAAAGAATTATCGAACATGTGGAGGAGGATGAAGAGGGATGAAGCAAGAGTGGGCACTCGAAGTTGATGACATGGCAAAACCCACTCTGGAAGTGAAAGAGCTGTCTCCACATGTGAAGTATGGGATCCCAGAGGATGACACAATGATAACAAAGGTTGAGGCAACTTCAATTATTTGTCAACATCCTAATTCACCAAAGTATCGTGCTTTGGGAATTATAGTTATCTATTTTCTTTGGAGAATGGGATGTTTGACTTGAGCTTAAATGATTCGTTGTTTGCTTCCTTTCTCGTCCTCTATGCTTATATGGTTCATACCGATACTTTGACCGAGATGGTATTTCTGCAGGTGAAGGACTATGGATAGTCCGTTGTTGACTGAACACGCCGTGCTCACGACGTTAAGCGAGTAATCGCGTGGGAGTTGACCCACCCGAATTTTTATTGCTTTTTCTTTCTTTCTTTCTTTGTCTTGTTTTGTTGTTCTTGTTGATCTATCTGTTGTTGTTGAGTTTGTTTTGCTCAGATCTGGAAAGTTGTCAGCAGCGAGATGAAGCCGTGGTGCTCCAACTCTACATCGCACATTCGTCGATTATCAGGGAAGTATCATCCTCTATAGTCATTTTGAGCTTTTAATGTTTTGAGCACTGGGGACAGTGCTCGATTTAAGTGTGGGGGATGTTTACTCAGTTTTGTATGCGTGATGTATTGTTTTGTTGCTTAATGACGTGCCCTTGTGCTTATTTTGATTGTTTGGACGTAAGCTTTGTCTATGCGAATAAGTTAGGATCTTGATTTGTGCAATCGAACTACGTGGTATCGATCAAATTGAATTTGAATTTCGAAACTTTTGGTGATATATGATTTGAGTATAATGTGAATCGACGAGGCGTAATTGATAGAAATTGAATAGGGGAAATTGATGTGATTTGTCCGGCTAATGTTAGGGGGAGTGTTAACATTGTGGTTGCCTATATACTTGTTTCATTTTATATATAAAAAAAATGTGAAAAAGAAGAAGAAAATGAGGAGAATGAAAACTCCAGTTATTTGTTGAGATTGTTGAAATGGAGGATGGGATTCTGTCCCTCTTTCTCGTAAATTGAGAAATGGACATGGGAAACCACGTTAGGAGACTCGAGTTCATCGAGAGTTCACCTTTCGAATATTGTTCCAAAATCTATTAAAACATTCTTTGTGCTTTATAAAAGAAACTTGTTGCTAAAGGTGACCACATTAGTTAGTTCACCCCTAACGGAGAGTTGGGTCTGAGCAGAGATTACCTTTTTATTTATTGGAAGTCAATTGTCGTTCTTGATTTATTTCGCATTATCTTTGAATTCGTAAACACCAAGTGTGGGGGAAATGCAATAAGGTTTGATTGATTAGAATAAAGGTTAAGTTGCATGAGTTATCTTTCGACTCTTATTAGTATAGACTTTGCTTGAGGACAAGCAAATGGATAAGTGTGGGGGAGTTGTTTGGTATGATTTTGTGATGATTCTTGGTATTGTTTTACGTGTCATTTTCTATGGTTTGTCCTATTTATGCCTTTGGTTCGAGTAATATTTATCGATTCGGACTTACTTCGTTCGTCTCGATGTTTTGTAGGAAAATGGCATAAAATAGGATGAATTGGATCTGCCAAGGATCAGATATAATTGAAGAGCATCTCGATAGAAGTCCGTAGGCACAAACGGATCGCAATTTGGAGTTCGGACGAGGGAGAACGGATCATTTCTTCAAAGTCGCGCACGTGCACTCCGCGCGCCCGCTCGCGCACCGACGCTGAACACTTCCAATGATTCTAATGAATAATGGAGAAGGAATCAAGGATTTTTCCCTTGATAAGAAGTAAAATACATTGCGATAGGAGTCTGTAGGCGAAAACCGTGCACAAATCGAAGTTCAGACGAAGAGAACGGGCCAAAACAAAATGCTGCGCAGCTGTGTCGCCCGCGCGCGCGCGCTCGCACGCCCAGCGCCGGTTCAGCATCTTGAGCGCGCGTTCAGCCCATTTTGCCCTCTTGAACGCCAGTTCTTTGTGAACGCTGGTTCACCATTTGGCCATCTTCGGTGCACACATCAATCTTGAACGCGGATTCATTGTGAACGCCGGTTCACCCTTTCACTGTTTTGGCGCCATCTCCATCCAAGCTGCTCGCCCAATTCTCTCGCAAGCTCACACCGAGCGGCGCTCCGTTCAAGCGAATGTATTTTGAACGCAGCGCCGTTAGAACCGCGCCACCTTTATTTTATATATATATGCTTAGGTCAAAGTTTGTCACTCTCAATTTTGGTTTTCTTCACGCAGCCGCGACTTCTTCACCATTTTCTTCAGGAGTTTCTCTTCGACGACGGATAGATAGATAATTCTAGTTTTAATTCATGTTTTTAGTTTGATCTTTGAATGATTAATTTATCAGTTTATGCTTTGGATTCATTTGTTCTTTCGGATTAATTTTCAAAGTATTCTTGTATGATGGTTTTGTTGGATCCAATTCATAGTGATGGATCGATTTCCATTTTCCGTTGATTTACATTGCTTAATGATTTCCTGCTTTAGTTTATTTCAAGTTCTTGTTGGATGATTGATAGTTGTAGTTTATGTGCAATTAGATTTAGATTAGGGATTGACAAACCCTATGAATAATAGAATTGCATATGCTTTTGTTTATCGCTGATTTACCTTTCGTAGCTCAACTAGGGATTGACAACCCCCGGTTTAGATTTATCGCTTTATTAGTTTAGCTTGGGATTGACAACCCCGACTTAGGATCATTGTTTATTTTCTCGTATTTCAATTCTTGCATGCTCAACCCCGTTGGTATTAGTATGTTTAGGATTTAATCGTCAGGTGCGACACGAACAATCGCCTGTTAAGTTTTCCTTGAGAGACGACACGTGTTAACTTATCACGCCACGATTACCAAATGCGATTGCGAGTGAATTTGAGTGTGTTTTTAGCTCGATCAGCCATCACCTACTCAACCTGCACATCAAAAATGAAATGCAGGGCCGAGTACAAAAGTACTCAGTGGACACATTGTCGAAAATATTTTCTTTGTAAAAGTCATTGAACTGCCCACAATAGCGCATGAGGATTTTAGTTGAAAAGACCTATGCTTATCAAAATATTTTATCATTTTCCAAAGTGTTCGGTCGGACTATTTCATCCACGTTGTTCCATATCTGATCATTCATTCATGTGCGAACTATGGAGGTGGCCACCTACACATAGTCACCGTGACCGATCGAGTAGCTAACCTTAATACACAGTCACACGTGTACACAATTCGAGTTAGTCCTCAACTAAGTCGGATCCGATCGCTACCATTTTTTAATGTTGGAGAACCAACACATTCTCATACCACGTTGGATATACCAAACTCAGATAGGATCACAACAAAACATAAACATTTGGTAGTCAATAACAGTTCATGTAATAATATTTCATAAAGCTTTTGTAAATCATGCTTTGAGGTATGCATATCATTTTATTTCAAGAGAGCCCACCTGCTAGTCCGGAGCTATAAGTTCTAAGTAAGCAGGGTGTGGTTGTCCTTCCTCAGCAACTATGTACGAACATGTCCTTCATAAGAAAATATTTCTTCTTAGATTCCTTCTATTGATTGAGGATCGTTTATAAATTACGACTTAAAATTCCCAATTAGGGTTTCCTTGTGGTTTCATGAGATGGTTTTAAGATAATTTCCATTATCTTACATTCTCAATTCCCAAACTATATTCCTTCATTATTCATATATGAACCTCAACTTATGAGTCATATACTCCGAGTCTAACCTCGACTCTAACCTTAGTGTTCTTCTAAACATTATTACGTTATAGAGTGTTGGTACTCAAGTTATGATTTGTATGTTAGGATATTCTCAAGACACTAGCTAGACTTAACAATTATAGTTACGTCCTAGTAGGTTATGCTTGATTATTTATCGTATTAACACGACGAATAAATGGGAGTCTTGACTTATGATTCAAGTTATCCCATACTACACGTAAGTAAATACTTAGAGATTAACGAAGTTCTTTATGAATATCTACTCGACCTTTGGGATTTAAGGATCGACATTTTATGTTTGAATCTTGGCTTACACTTTTCGACATTGTTTGTTTCTCGTAACTCGTCAGAGATTGTGTAAGTTATATAATCACTATTCATATCAAGTTGTCTTAACGCTCAATCTAATATCGTATTAGGTTGTCGTTGTTGAGTATTAACGTTTGTAAGTCAGCTTTTGATTTCTTTAACTTAGGAACTCGATTTTGAGTGTCTTATTGTTAATAGAAAACCTTAATTTGTGTCTAACATAGATTCTCATTAGCTTCTTCTTAACTTATCGAAATTTATCGATTTCTTTTGGATTCTCGTACATCAAGTACTATGTTGTTTATGTTTGAGGTTTTGTTTGTCGGCATAACATAAATTAACCATACAACATTATACAACACCATACACAACATATACCAAAATAAAGTATTAGAAAACCCTAATTTCTAACATAATACACAACCATTGTGTATGTGTGCATGAGTGTTCCATTCATTTAACATAATCACATACCATTCATTCTAAACTATAGATTAAACAACATATTATCATTTACAATTAAAATCAAACTCATACTTAATCATTTTGCTATATTTTCGATATTTAGCAAGGTGTCCAATAAAATCTAATAAAATCATTTTATGCTCCTATCATAATATAGAATTTAATTACCAACTCAATATTATCAAATAAAATTTAAATCGTGAGTTAAAATATGATTAAGTTTTCGGTAATTTTGATTTATTGAACATTGATGTTCAATAAATTTCACAAAAATCATATCATGGTTATCTCATATAATAAATATGAAATATCATTTCATATCATATGTTAAAATTAGAACACATGCTTAAATACTTAGTAATATTTTCGATAATTACACTATATATGTATTTAGGCTTAATAAATTCTACCCACTTCACGACATGTTTATAATATGCGATAAACATGGAATATTAACTTTAAACACCAACTAAATATTTATAATATGAACTAAAAACTTGGAATTCTTTTTGTCCTCACACATATATTGTATATGAGTTCAATAAATTCCCAACAAGGCATAATATATTCATATTATTTCTAAACATCATATATCATAATATTTTCAACAATAAAAATCAAATTAAACCTTAAAATATATGTATAGTTTTCGGTCCTTTTGAAAAAATAGGAGTAGTGTTTCAATAATTTCAAGATTAATATATGATGTTCATATAATATATTAAACACTATATCTCAACTATTTTTCAAAAATAAAACCAAAATAAACCTCAAAAATTATATATATATTTAGTCCCTTTTAAGAAAATAGGAGAAGTATTTCAATAATTTCAAGATTAATATATGATGTTCATATCATATATTAAACAATATATCTCAACTATTTTTCAACAAATAAAATCAAAATAAGCCTAAAACATTCCATATAGGCTTCGACCCTTACAAAAAAAATAAAAGAAATATTTCAAAAATTCTCATCTTTATTCTATATGCTCTAACATATCAACAAGCAACAAAATCATGCTTTATCTTTTATAAAAAAAATTCTAACAAAAATAAAAAAAATACTAAACATGCTCCAAAAATTCTCAAACTTTAAACAAAACATTAACATACATTTATAAGCATATTTCATTCATGACTTGAGAGTATTTGATGGCTCAAATGCCATAAAAATATGAAGACCGAAAATTAGGGTTCTTCATAAAAAGAATTCAAAAATTATAAAAAATTCTACTCCATTAGGATTGAAGAGAATGATGAAATATACCTTTGCATGGTCTTAGAATATTATTTGGAGGGTTGGAATGGTTGGGAATGAAGGATTAAAGCTTAAGAAAATAAGGAACAAAAGAGAGAAAATGGTTCCAAAAAGAGAGAGAGAGGGAGCTCGGTTTTGTACTGAAAAGTGAAGCTAGGGCAGCCATTATGGCTGTTCTTGGTGGTAATTGGGAGTGGGCTGGTCAAAGTTTCCTAATTTGGTATGTTAATACCAGTTCTTTAAGTTTTATCGTGCTTTCGATTGATTTCTCGGAACCTTAAGGTTTTATTCTCTTAAATAGCCTTAAAAAGAGTTATTTCATAGTTTATAACAAATTCATGAAGTTCGAATTGGGTCCGGTAAGTCAACTCTGAATTATCGCGGAAAAATAGCATCCGATGATTAAATTGAGTTCCTTCGAATTTCTATCGAATTCTTGAGCTTTCATAATTAATTTGAGTTTTATAAGTCATTCCTATTGATTTAGACCTTGGTTTGAGTTTCGATTCATTCAAATCAGTTTAGGGTTTTTAAGTATATATACCCGACGTTCGGTTAAATTCTTCAAGAATTTCGTTCGAATTTGATTCTTATAAAATATACATTTATAATAATATATTTCTTCATGATTTTAATTGTTCTCATTAATTTCACTGATTAGCTCGGACTGGAATTTGATCCGGCTCGTGAAAATACTTTTGAAACTGACCGGGCAAGTATGCCCGAAAATTCTAACTCTTTGGCTTCTCACATGTTTTCGTGAGACGATTCTAGAAATGCAATCTGTTTGTTGACATTCGTTCTAGATCTTCCATTCTATGTTCAAGCAATTCAGGAAACCCTAATCCGGTTGGACTAGTAACTAGTTTTTGACTTCTCTAGTTTTCGATCTCCGAATCGATTCCAATTCGTTTCGTTGGTCACCTTAAACATATTAAGGTCTTAGCACCATAAGTATTTGGTTTAATCTCCACTAATCAAAGTTTTAAATTTTTAGGATTATTGCACATCATCATCCTAAACGGATACATTAACTCGATACAGGTAACTACCATGACATATAAGCACTGCCACTATCCAAGATACGGAGAATATTGTGTTATCTCATGTAACCCTCACCCATAAAAAGTCAAACTGATGGTCATCAACTCATACTCACCTAAAACCTTATCGAGATTTAGATCAACGTAAAGTCACCGAGATCTAAGTTCTTCACGACAATCAGATAGAAGAACTCATCTCACTGTGATCCATCAGTACATCAGAGACGTACCAGCATAGACAAGCAACCAAGTCAAGTCAATTCTTATCTATGCTGCATCCTATACCGACAACTCGTCCTCAAGTTGTCTCAGCTGTGATACTTTTTATATCTCATTAAGCTTGACCAATCATACAAACTTCTGTGATCTCCTACACACTGTATGATCTAACTTTTGTATGAGATAAATGGACATATATATGCAATCAAGTAAACAATTCAGATATGAGATTGTAATAGTGGTAACAAGAAACATTGTATACAAGCTCAACCATTCTGATTTCAGCACACAAATCCAACAGAAACAAGGAGACGGCTTGACTGAAGAGACTCGAAGTCAACCGTACTGAAGAGACATGGAGCCAACCATACTGAAGATACACATGGCCAACCCTACTGAAGAAACACATAATATTTTAATGCATTAGTGTTTGACTTCAGTGTTGGATTTGTATACTGGAAGCAGTTTTGGTTGAGCTTGTATACAATGTTTCCTGATACCACTATTACAATCTCTTATCTGAATTGATTACTTGATTGGATATGTATTTCCCATTATCTCATATATAAGTTAGATCATACAATGTGTTGTAGATCACAGAAGTCTGTATGATTGGTCAAGCTTAATGAGATATAAAAAGAATTACAACCGAGACAACTTGAGGATGAGTTGTCAGATAGCTGCGGTATAGATAAGAAGTGACTTGACTTGGTTGCTTGTCTATGCGGGTACGTCTCGACGATTGATGGATCACGGTGAGATGAGTTCTTCTATCTCGACCGTCGTGAAGAACCTAAATCTCGGTGACTTTCGTTGATCTAAACCTCGATAAGGTATTAGGTGAGTATGAGTTGTCGACCATCACTGACTTGTTATGGGTGAGGTTACCGAGATAACCCAAGATTCTCTCTGCATCTGGTGATGGCGATGCTTGTATGTCATGCTAGTTACCCGTGTCGAGTCACCGTATCCGTTTAGGATGATGACGCCCCTTAAGAAGCTCAAAGGTTTATTGTACTAAACCTACAGTTGAGTTATCTCAAGTACAATAATAAGGTTGAGTGGTACTACTTAAGAAATTAAAGTAATTAATTATTTTAAGCAGTCAGAACACTGTAAATAATTAATGGACGTACGATATCTTAAATACGGGGATTCGTTAAGTCTAAATGTGAGCCCGACTCAACTTCGGAAATAAAGGAGTAAGTCAGCATTTATTCTCTAGTGGCATGAATAAATGTTTATGAATTAATTTATGTTCTGGGCGAACATAAGATGATTAATTTTTTTGAGGCCCATCTTTATTCTTGCATTTGATCCCTGGGCTGGCCCATTCAGGCCTAGAGCTTAGTGAAAATCGTCCCCCCTCCTTATAGAATCCTACTGGGACTCTGTTTTGATCCTCTCTATATAAAGTGATATTATTATACTTATTAGATATGCATAAATCTTATCATGATAGGATTTAAGATTGCATTATAAATATAAGGTGAGAGAGAAAATCAATGGCTAATGCTAAGTGAATATTTTTGAGAATCACAATTATCACAATTGAGAATTTCGAAAAATTTCAAGGAGGAAGGAAGACGAATTTTCATACCACTCTCCATAGACTGTCGTCACTCGACATTAGAGTTTAAGCAATCGGGACACAGTCCAGAAGATCAAAGCACGAGTCTTGATCCAATCATTGCCTGGCAAATTCGCAGGTAAACACGAGAAAACACCAAAGTATTGCAATTAATTATATAGGTGCCTGCTAGGTATATAATCAATGTATGGTGAATTAAACATCCAAGATAGATCCTCGGGAGATGGTTAAAATCAGATTTCCCTACAATTGGCATCAGAGCCTGGGATCAGAATCTTGGCTCTGTTGGATTAATTCACGTTTGATTATTACGTGCGCAATTAATTAATTGTGGATCTGTCGTTCATCGTGGCTCGTTTTATTTTTTGTCGGATTTTTGTTTTTCACCACGAGAAAATCCGTGGTTAGATTAGAATTCTTTCTTGTAAATCTAATCTGTAAAAGAGAAACAAAGATGAAGAACACGAAGAACGAGACGACAAAGTCCCATCGTACGGCACGATGGGAGGCTACCGAAATGGATGCACGCCGCTCGGTAGCATGCGTGCGTTTCTCGCAGCACATCGGGCGGACACGGGCGGCATCATGCACGGATGGGCGGCATGCCTCGGCGGGTCACGTGGCAGCAGCCTTCGGTAACGCCGGACATGCCTCGGCAGATAGCGCGCAAACGTCGGGCGGAGTCGGTAGCACGGCTCGGCAGGCGGGCGTACGGGGTGCGCGGTTTCCGCACGGATGCCTCGGCATGCTTCGGCGCTGAGCGTGCACGCTCGACGTGCTCGGAAGGCCTTCGAGCGACGCGACGATGGCGCGAGCTTCTCGCGCGGAAGCCTCGGCAGTGCTCGACGGGTCTCGGCGTGCGGCTATCGGCGATATCGGGAAATGGGGCACATGCTTCTCGGTAGATCATGCGCAGACGCACTCGGTCGATAGCGCGCGAGTCACGCACGGTTTTCTCGGTGCCTCGGTAGCCCTCGGCCAGAATCTATGCGTGCCTCGACAGCACGATTCTCGGCATGCTGGGCAGTATGGCTCAGTAGATGGCACGCAGGGCCTCTCGGCCAGACTGTGCGACACTGCTCGGCACTCCTCGACGACGATTCCTCAGCCAGGATCGACAGCGCGCGGGTGCCCGTAGCGCGAGGCGCGCGAGAAGACACAGCACGCGAGTCGCACGCAGATGTCCGGTAGTTCTGGCCGGGGTTGGGCGACAGGACGGCAAGATCCTTGGTAGGTCTCGACAGCAGGGGGACGACGAGGCGACAGGGTTGTACGGCGGGTGAGCTGGGCATGCGTGTGGGCTGTGCCCTAGCGCACGGCCCAGCCCATCTTGGGCCGACCGGCTGTTTTAGGCCCAAACCCGATTTTCGACCCAGACCCGAATTTTGACCCGGTTCCAGATTTTGACCCGATCCAGCCCGATCCACTATTCCGGCCCATTTTTAAATTTTCGACCCAAATCCAGTTTTGACGAATCCGATCCGTGCCCGTGCACGCGAGGCCGTTTTCAAGATTTTTGAAGATCATACTTTGCAAATTTATGTAATAAATTAGGTAGAAATCTGGGATCCACGAGTGGGCCGCGATGAGCAATTTATTTTATTTTTATCGCTCAAAGCATGTCGTGGATGTTTAAATTATGCAGAAGCATGCTATGTATGTTTAATTACGTAGATAAATATATTATATATTTTCGTGATTGGATGCGCATAGTAAGCATGCTACGTTTATAGCGTTTTTCAAAGCATATTTTAGAATTCTGCGAGCATGTTTTACATGTTGAGTTCTATAGAAAAACATGCTAGGATTACGTGATCTGTATGGACAAACCTTTTGAAACAAAAAGACTAAGCAAGTAACCCGACATATTAATTTTTAAAATTAAAATGTCAAGACCTCCACTTTTTAATCTCTAAACAAAGTGATACACATTGTGAGTAAACGTCCACACGCGTGGCTTGCTTGCACTGTTTGTCATAAGTTTGTTAGATGAGATTTCTAAATAAAACATTTTAATCTATTGAGAAGTGGGAGTTTCATGTGTAAACGGCCACACGCATGGCTTGCATATGCAATTTTCATAAGTTCTCTAGAGATAGTTTTAAAATGAGAAGACAAAAGAATTTGGATTGGAAGCGGCATGGTCCGAGTGAGTATGCCAATTCTAAGAATTCATTTTCTACTGTTAAAATTATGGTCATTGCTTAGAAATCACCTCAATCGCTTCGCCAAGTCCCTTCTTGTGATAGTGATGTGGTCTAGTAAGGTCAATCGTTAATTGCATTTGTCATAAGGATAAGTTGACATGGATTGAAATTAAACGACTAAAGGTATATTTTAGTGCGGTCGAGGGGTTCATGTGTAAACGCCCACACTCGTGGCTTGCATATGGAATTCCTTGGCGATTGGAGGTTTCAATTAATATTGTTTTATCAAAGGTTACAATATTATTATTACGAATTATGTGCGATCATATGCTTATGTGTTTACATTGTCGTTTCGATATGTCTCTTACACCAATTATCAATATGCTCGCACAAAATCCTCTATCCGTCCAAATTTTATCGAGTGGAAACGAAACATGGAATATGTTCTTATCATTGAAGAACACATGTTTGTTCTCACTACTCCCAAACCCGATGCCCATCGACGATCGACTAATGAGCGGAGAGTCGGCGGACTTTGGCATAAGTCAAACAATATGGCCGAATGCTATATGATGACTACTATGTCTAAAGGCTTGCGGTGTAACATCGATCGATGGCATTTAACCGAAATATGGTCAAGTCTCGAGTAAGTTTGGGCAATCGGATCGAACGATCCGCTTCCACACAATGAGAGAAATCTTGGCGTGTAAGATGGAAGAAGGAAGTTGGTCCACGAACATGTCTCCCACATGACTCATCTCATGGATAGTCTTGATCAGTTGGGAGGAGGTATTGACGGCGAAGCCAAGGTCGATATCATCCTCAACACACCGCCCAAGTCTTTGAAAATTTTGCGTGAGCGAGATCATGAGCAAGACCGAGTATACACTTAGTCAGTTGCTTAATGATCTCGTGGCCGCGGAAGGAGTCATGGGTAAAGGAGCACATGCCCTTGCTAGCACATCTAAGGGCCCAAATTTTCCGTTGAAAAATGGAAGAAGAAAAAGGGGCACCAAAGGTGGTAGAGGCAAAGGAACCAATGGGGCGGTGGGGCGGGAACATGTTACGCAACGGAGGCTTGAAAAGCCGAAGGAGAGGGCAAGTGCTTCAGTGCGGCAAGACGGGCATTGGAAGGCTAAATGCCCTATGCTCGAGGCTCAAGGTACGCCATTTGCTTTAGTGTGTAAACATGTTTAGCGACTTGTTCTACTCATTCATGGGTAGTAGATGCGGGTGCGACTGATCATGTTTGTTACACCTTGCAGGGGTTCCTGCGGTAAAGGAAGCTGCATGATGGTGAGATAACGATCTCCATGGGCAACACGGCAAAAGTCGAGGCCGTTGCAGTCGGAGATGTTTCTTTATGTTTTGATAGAACAGTTTTAATATTGAAAGACGTTTTATATGTGTCGGAGTTTCGGCGGAACCTTATTTCCGTTTTCAAACTATTTATTCATGGATATTCAGTTGTTTGATAGTGGTGTTTCTATCATAAGAAATAACGAAGTTATCTGTGGTGACACTTTATATAATTCGCTTTATACTATTTCTGCCAAACATAATACCTTTAATTATGTTGCATCTACTTCAAACCTTAAGAAGAGAAAGTTTTCTTCGCAAGATGACACCACATTTCTCTGGGATCTTAGATTAGGTCACATCAATCAAAATAGGATCCAAAGACTGGCTAAGAATGGAGCGTTGGGTGATATCACAGTTACTCCATTCCCAGTCTGCGAATCCTGTATAGAAGAAAAGATGTCGACCAGACCCTTCAAAGCGAAGGGTTATAGAGCCAAAGAAGTGTTGGAGCTAGTCCATTCTGACCTGTACTATGTCCACATAAGCTCGTGGAGGGTACGAGTATTTTGTCATTTTCATTGACGATTACTCAAAGTACGGATACATATACCTTCTTCACCGCAAGTCTGAATGCTTTGAGAAATTCAAAGAATTTAAGGCGGAAGTGGAGACGAAGCTTGGTAAAAGTATCAAGTCACTGCGGTCTGATCGCGGTGGCGAATGCCTCAGTAACGAGTTTATGGACTATTTGGTGCAGTGTGGGATTACCTCCCAGCTCACTACACCCTACATCGGGAACACCACAGCAAAATGGTGTGTCAGAGCGAAAAAATAGGACTATCTTAGAAATGGTTAGATCAATGATGAGTTATGCAACATTGCCTATTTCGTTCTGAGGTATGCCTTAGAAACAACGGCATACTTGCTAAATCTAGTACCATCCAAGTCAGTGTATACTAAAAGTTTGCATTAGTATGAAGATTGTTGGATTTGTATACTGGAAGCAGTTTTTGTTGAGCTTGTATACAATGTTTCCTGTTACCACTATTACAATCTCCTATCTGAATTGATTACTTGATTGCATATGTATGTGTCACGACCCGACTACCTAATTAGGTAATTAGGCCATGACTCGGGTTTAAGAAGAAAATTTAACGACAACAGGCTCAAACATATGTCAAGAGAAGAGATGACAACAACTTTCTTTATGAATGAATCTAACATTTACTTGTTCGAAGGTAAAATATAAAGTAGGTTTCAAGAATGTTTTGTCAACAAGAAGAATTTATCAACAATTTAAAACAAGGAATGACAACGATTCAACGAATAATATTGAATCCAACGAAACCATTACGAACATACGAAAAATCCTTGTTCACCGAACATTGGACATGATCACTTTATCGATCGTAACATATAAGCAAGTAAGGTCAAAGCTCAAGCAACGAGACGTGGCGAGAATTATGTATGAAGACATAACTCTCGGGCGATAAAACATGTCAATAACAATAGAACAACCTTAATATGAATCAACATGTAGAAGCTCCTTGCAAAGATTCGATTCCAAAGATCCTCTCTCACTCAACGCATATTTAGAAATATATGTATGTGAGTACAAAATGCACTCGGTGGGTATCGTCAAAACATAAAGATAAACATTGCACTTAGGGCTATAAATTTGACTTGCCATAACATGTACTTTCATAAATAAATACTTACTTGCTTTCATATCATTATAATATCTTATGCATATGCATTACATGCAACTTTCTTCTCTCCTTCCCATATCCACGGATTCTTTATGCGTGTTGAGAAGTAGGCCTCCTTCTCAAACACCTTAATATCACATACCCGAGTTGGACCCGAAGGTTCTCAACTACGGTCATACCCGACGTCGGTAAATTCTTTCTTTTTCTTTCTTTCTTTTCTTTCTTTCCCGTGGATAGGTAGTGCATCATGCTTATGCTTATGCTCATGCTTAAAAACATTGGCAAGTCAATCAACTTTTCAAATCAATGCATATCATAAAATCTCATGTCATCTTTCATGCATAAACATATTATATCATTTGAAAACATTTCAAAGCATAAGCATATTATAGAAAATACTTATACTCACCTGGATGTTCCTTAGAGCTAAGGAACTAATTCTCAATTCCATTTCTTTCTTTATCCATATTAAACGACATAATTGCCTAACAAGAAACAAATACGAACATTACTCATCTTAGTCGTCAAATGACTATATCTTTTCGATATCAAAACTAAGACTCAAAGGTCTATCAAAAACTTGGGTCATTGCATCCTCTAACATCTTATTAACGAACAAATTCTATTAAAATTTTGGCAGCGTAACGTTTATATACGCATCGCCATATTAATACCAAACCATCCAAACATAGCCCAAACTCCACCAATTCATCACCATATGTCTCAATGATCAAATAAAACTCAACAATAAGCTTCAATCATCTCATCTTAATCATCAACCGAAAACCCCTTAAGACGTCACTTAAGGTCTAACGTCGAAAATTCACGTGAGACGTCATCTAACACCAACGAATCTATATACATGCTCAACTATCATTAAATATCATCATTTTATAAATAAAACATAAAGATCAAAGCTTTGTCTTTGAAAACTTAATTTCGCCGACAAACTAAAATTTCACCGTTTTTGAATACGTCGGCGGAAAAATCCGAATAAATCATTTTAGGCTTTATTCATATCATAGAGTTCAAATATGAAGTCAAAATGATCAAATAAAATCAAAAATCCAACATTATAACACTTAGGGTTTTCGGCCATTTGGGCTTTTTCGTATACTTTTGATTTCAAACGTTTTTCTTGTTCCAAACACGTTTATATCAATCCAATAACATATATATAAAGTAAATTCAATCATAACAACATCATAAATTCAAGATCAAGCATGCCCTTATTTCGAAAATTTCATGAATTTACAATTAATAAATATATGATTTACAAATTCAACGTTAAACAATACGTAGACGTCGAATCCATCATAATATTAACAAATAATCAAACAAAACATAATCCTTCAAATTTTCAGCAAATAACCAAAAATATGAAATAACATATGCTCATGAATTTTAAAATTTGCAATCCGTAGATGTGTTCTAGAGACGAGATTATACCTCGTTTCGAAGATGGATCGAAAATTCAATGGCTGGATCTTCCTATTTTTCTCTTGAAAATTTCAAAAATTAGTGTGTGTTCATGTGTGTGTTGCGTGAGTTTTTGGCTGCAAATTGGAGAAGAAAATGGTTTTAAAAGTATAGGTATACTTATGTAATAATTAAATTAATAAGGGTAAAATAGTAATTTCACATTATCAATTAATTTTTCTTTTATTTTTCCAAAACATAATGGTGCCAACACACCATTTTCTAGAGAATTCCACAAAACAATTTTCCTATTTTTATCCTTTAATTTTCGTAATTAATAATATTAATAATAATAATGATGTATTTTCATGTAATTTTCCAAAATATTCAAGAAAATTCCATAATTAATTCCCAAAAATTCCAATATTGAATCTTATTTTCTTAACACCTTAAACTCATCATTTTCATCAATATAAAGTTCCAAAATTATAAAATATATAATAGGAACTCACTTTATAAAAATAGAGATTTAATTCCATTTTATGCAAATAATGGAATTAAATATTCCATTTACTCTTAAATCCTTCAAAATCACTTTCTAAATTTTTCCATCATCAAATATAATTAAAATATAATTATAAAAATATATTCTTGATTCTAAAAATCATTTAAAATATTTTGCTCGTAATCGAAGCTTAATCGGCAAACGCCGACGTCACAAAAACATAGATTTTGAAATTCTAATTTTTCTGAAATCAAGACTTATTTGAGCATGTATCTATCATCTCAAGACCATTTAAATCAAGGTCTTCTTATTCTAAATAAGATATAAGAATCTTATCTCAGATTCTGCCTCGATTCTATCGTCTCAACTAGAAGCTTAACACAAAAGCTTCTAACTTAAACAAATCCTTTCATAAGGATGCAATGCCCTTCTTAATAAGCTCTTAATCACGAGCTAATCTTTGCTACAAAAATACGGGGTATTACAGTATGTCCCCTTATCTCATATACAAGTTAGATCAAACAATGTGTTGTAGATCACAGAAGTCTGTATGATTGGTCAAGCTTAATGAGATATAAAAAGAATCACAGCTGAGACAACTTGAGGATGAGTTGTCGGTATAGGCTGCGGTATAGATAAGAAGTGACTTGACTTGGTTGCTTGTCTATGCTGGTACGTCTCTGACGTATTGATGGATCACAGTGAGATGAGTTCTTCTATCTGACCGTCGTGAAGAACCTAGATCTCGGTGACTTTACGTTGATCTAAACCTCGATAAGGTATTAAGTGAGTATGAGTTGCTGACCATCACTTTGACTTGTTATGGGTGAGGGTTACATGAGATAACCCAAGATTCTCTGCATCTTGGGTGATGGCAGTGCTTGTATGGCATGCTAGATACATGTGTCGAGTCACCGTATACGTTTAGGATGATGACATCCCCTTAAGGATCTCAAAAGGTTTATTGTACTAAACCCTGCAGGTTGAGTTATCTCAAGTACAATAATAAGGTTGAGTGGTACTACTTAAGGAATTAAAGTAATTAATTATTTTAAGCAGTCAGAACGTTGTAAATAATTAATGGACGTACGATATCTTAAATACGGGGATTCGTTAAGTCTAAATGCGAGCCCGACTCAACTTCGAAAATAAAGGGGTAAGTCATCATTTATTCTCCAGTGGCATGAATAAATGTTTATGAATTAATTTATGTTATGGGCTGAACATAAGATAATTAATTTATTTGAGGCCCATCTTTATTCCTTGCATTTGATCCCTGGGCTGGCCCTTCCAGGCCTGGAGCTTAGTGAAAATTGTCCCCCTCCTTATAGAGTCCTACTGAGACTCTGTTTTGATCCTCTCTATCTTAAGTGATATTATTATACTTATTAGATATGCATAAATCTTATCATGATAGGATTTAGGGTTGCATTACAAATATAAGGTGAGAGAGAAAATCAATGGCTAATGCTAAGTGAATATTTTCGAGAATCACACTTATCACAATTGAGATTTTCGAAAAATTTCAAGAAAGAAGGAAGACGAATTTTCATAGCACTCTCCATTGACTGTCCTCACTCGACATTGGAGTTTAGGCAATCGGGACACAGTCCAGAAGATCAAAGCACGAGTCTTGATCCAATCCTTGCCTTGCAAATTCACAGGTAAACACGAGAAAATAGCAACGTGTTGCAATTAATTATATAGGTGCATGCTAGGTATATAATCAATGTATGGTGAATTAAACATCTAAGATAGATCATCGGGTGAGGGTTAAAATCAGATTTCCCTACATTCAGACGTGTCATAACGAATCTACAGATAATCTTACCATGCCAGAGCGACATATAAGACTTGCATAACACATTTTTGCAGTGTTGCAGACATGAAAAACAACGTACTATGATTCAAACTAGAAGAATTCAAATGACAAATGGAACGGATGTGATTGATGTTGCCTCCAACGGCACTATTCCTCATCCTTCCTATAAATACCCGCGAGATCCAACCTTTGAAGGTTACCAAAAAACGTTGAGCTCTCAAATCTATAAGCTTTCAAGTTCATAAACTTAAACATTCTAATAACCTATTTTGAATAAGGAATTCTACATGTTATCAGTAAATCGTAAAAGTACAAATATAAATATTAGCTCATTCAGAATACATTCCCTTAATGTCTAGGCTTTCATTTGTAAACATCTTATGCCTAGATCTGGTTAAAGTTGTTGCCCCCATAACATCTTAAATCACAAGTAAGGAAAAAAACCCTCTTTTGAACCCCTGTAATCAGGAGTTAGAAGTAGAAGAAGTAGGTGAGTACGCAATGAAGTGTTAGCTGTTGAAAGATATGTTTTCTTGCACCCGTAATAAGTGAATGAAATGACGACAAGTAAGTCGGAGTACAAATAAAGTGACCTTTTATATCTAGGTTTTCTTGCACCTGTAAGCAAGATGAATCTTAAGTAGTGGATTGACTGATTTAACATTCCATGTACATATGAGTTGATCTCTCCAAACCACGTAAAATTCTAAGTGTGCTCTCTTTACATTAAGTACTTTAAATGATATGCTATTGAACTGCCATCACTCAGCACACACAACACATAATAGCTTTGAAAACTCCATCAGTAGCACTTTTCTCATGATGAGAAAAACTAATACTGACTAAGCCATTATTCGAGTAAGTCCTTTTTAGTATCAAGTTTAGTAAGGCAAAACGTAATCACCACATTCAGCATGTAAGTCTGTTATCAGTCCAACTGATTAGTTCACTGAAGTACTCAGTAGGATTGCTAACTAACCTCATTCAGTACATGACTCTCATTTCCGAATCGATCATCGATTATTCTCAATATCGACTAAATTAGTTACCGCCATCTATCGACATAAGTAGAAGGTCAAGTCTTGTTTAAGAAAAAATTTAGTTTATCTTAACTGGTGTATCCCCCCATACACCAATACGCTTCCCCCAGGACCATCAAATTATAACATCATTTACATTATATCACATTGTTAAAAGAAAAAGTTAAACATGACATTCTACTCTTTGAGGTTGGATGGGTAGGTGTTGGATTTGTATACTGAAAGCAGATTGGTTGAGCTTGTGTGCAATATTTTCTATTAACACTATTTCAATCTCCTATCTGAGTTGTTTACTTGATTGCATACATTGTCCCATTATCTTATACAAAAGTTAGATCATACAGTATGTAGAAGATCACGTAAGTCATTTGATTGGTTGAGTTAGTTGAAATATAAAGCGGATCGTAGTTGAGACAACTTGAGGATGAGTTATTGGTATAAGTCGTAGTATAGAAAAAAGTAACTCGACTTGGGTGCTTTGCTATGCCGGTACATCTTGATGTATCACGGTGAGATGAGTTCATCTATCGATCATCATGAAGAACCTAGATCTAGGTGATTTTAAGTTGATCTAAACCTCGATAAATTTTCAGATGAGTATGAGTTGTTGACCATCACTTTGACTTGTATGTGTGAGGTTATACGGTATAACTTAATATGTTTTCCATCTTAGGTGGTGACAATGCTTGTATGTCATGCGGGTTATCTATCTCGAGTAACCATATCCATTTAAGATGATGAAGTCTCCTTAAGGAACTCAAAAGGTTTATTGTATTAAACACTGCATGTTGAGTTAGCTCAGGTACGATAATAAGGTTGAGTAATACTACTTAAGGAATTAATCAAGAGATTACTTATTTTAAACGGCCAATGTGCTATAAATAATTAATGGACGTGTGATATCTGAAATACATGAATTCATAAGTCTAAGTACAAACCCGACTCAATTTTGGTAATAAATGGATAAGTCAAAATTTATTTTTCTAGTAGAATGAATATATGTTTATTAATTTATTTATGTTATGGGCTGAACATAAGAATATTAATTTATTTTAGGCTCATCTTTGTTCCTTGTATTTGACCCATGGGCTGGCCCACCGAGGTCTGCAAGTGGAATTTGCATCCCCTCTATGTACAGTCCCACTGCGACTGGACTTTGATAACTATATTATTAATTTAATGCATCTCCTAGTCTATATAGAATTATCTGATATATAAAGATATTAAGAGATAATTATTCCAAAAATGAATTATCATCATATTAGGAGGTGAAATTTTGTAGTATTCTCCATAGATTGCTCTCACTCATTACTGAAGAATAGGCATCAGGGATACAATCCAGAAGATCAGAAATGGAGTCCGCAATAGATCTACTATCCCAGAAATGTTGGATTTGTATACTGGAAGCAGTTTTGGTTGAGCTTGTGTACAATGATTTCTGTTACCACTATTACAATCTCCTATCTGAATTGTTTACTTGATCGCATATGATTTCTGTCACCGTATCCGTTTAGGATGATGACGTCCCCTTAAGGAGCTCAAAAGGTTTATGGTACTAAACCCTGCAGGTTGAGTTATCTCAAGTACAATAATAAGGTTGAGCGGTACTACTTAAGGAATTAAAGAGATTAATTATTTTAAGCAGTCAGAACACTATAAATAATTAATGGATGTGCGTATCTCAAATACGGGGTTCGTGAAGTCTAAGTGTAAGCCGGCTCAACCGGATATAAAGGGTAAGTCAAGATTTATTCTCTAGTGGCATGAATAAATGTTTATGAATTAATTTATGTTCGGGTCAAGATAAGATAATTAATTTATTTGATGCCCATCTTTATTCCTTGCATTTGATCCCTGAGCTGGCCCATCAAGGCCTAAACTGCTGAAATTCGTCCACCACATAGGAGAGTCCCATTGGGACTTTGTTCTGATCCTTTCTATCTGAAAAGATATGATTATATTTATTAGATATGTAGAGATCCTATCCTGATAGAATTCTAGGGTTGCATTATAAATATAAGGTGAGACAAAATCGAACTAACCCTATTCCTAAGTGAAGAACTTTACGAAAATTATACTATTCACATAGTTGGGATTTTCGAGATTTTCACATGAGGAAGAAGGTGAATTTCTACAGTACTCTCCATAGATTGCTCTAACTCGGCATTGGAGTTTTGACAAATGGGATACAGTCCAGAAGATCAAAGCACGAGTCTTGATCCAATTCCTTGTCCGACAAATTCGCAGGTGAACACGAGAAAACACCTATATGTTGCTATTAATTATGTGGATGCATGCTAGGTAAATAATCAATCTAGGTGAATTAAACATCCAAGATAGATCATCGGGAGAGGGTTAAAATCTCTCCGTACAATTGGTATCAGAGCCTGGGATCAGTATCTTAGCTCTGTTGGATAATTCACGTTTGATTATTACGTACGTAATTAATTAATTGTGGATCTATCGTTCATCGTGGCTCGTTTTAAATTTTTTGTCGGATTTCGTTATTCACCACGAGAAAATACGTGGTTAGATTAGGATTTTTTTTGTAAATCTAATATGTAAAAAAAGAAACGAAGACGAAGAACACGAAGAACGAGATGATGGAGTCCCGTCGCACGGCACGACGGGAGACTAGCCGAAAGCCGGACGTGTGCACGAGGGCGTGCTCGGCGCTCGCAGCACGCCGCTCGGCAGCTGCGCGCAAGGCTTCGGTAGCAACGGTACGGACAAGGGCGGTAGGTCTCGACAGACGTCGGCGGGCATCTTGTGGGATCCTTCGGCGGGTTGTGAGATGGCACGCAACTCAGCGCGCGGGTGCCCGTCGCGTGAAGCGCGCGGGCAGGCCTAGTACGCGAGTCGCGCACAGCAACTCTCGGCAGCAGGGTAGGTTTCCTCGGCGGCGGCGAACGCGCGCGCGGTCCTCGGCGCCTCGACCATCGCCGGATAATGCCAGCGATCTTTGAGCAACGGCAGCGTGGCGCTCGGCTAGACGTTGCGTGACGAAGGCCTCAGCAACGCGCATATAGTAACCTGAAAATTTTATAGTCCTAATTAGAGCCTAATTAATTAATAATTAGGGGCTTAAAGGCATTGCATCCCTAAAAATTGATAAAGAAGTGCATAATAAAATAGAAAGCGATAAAAAAAATCGATTAATTGCTAATCGAAGAATAGAATTTAGAAGAAGTAGATATTATTTAGAAACAAGTTTTATTATGATAAAATATGAGATATATGATTATTATTGTGTTTGGATGAAAAATTTCATTAAATAGAAAATGTTCTAAATAAATGTATTAATTATTGTGTATATGAGATTTATTTATAAAATGAAATGAAATAATGTAAGCTATTAAATGGCTTAAATAAATTTATTTTATTAATATCTAGTGATAAAGAAAGTAATTTCTATAATTTTTGAAATTTATGAATAAATAGAATAATTATTTGATTATTTGTATATGAAAGAAATAAATCTATATTTATATGGTTTTTACTCCAATAATGGATTTATTTGTTTTGAATCTTTATATTAATGAGGAAATTGAGTTTATACTATAAAGAATATTAATATCCAATATTAGTAATTTTTGAGGAATATTTATGAAATTTTCGAAAATTGTGAGAAATAAGAAGAAAATGAATAACTAAATAAATAAAGTTATATACATACATCTTCTAGAACAATATTCATTTGAGATCATCCTCAACCTATCTCTTTCTCCCTCATTTTCGGCACTCTCACACACTTCACACACACAAAATTTTTCTTCAATTTTAATCCAAAGTTTAGGTGCATAATTAAGTGAAAATCATTTCCAAAGAGGTAAATACCTTATTTAATCTAAGTTTTTGTGGTTAAATTTGAAGAACATGATGTTCTCACATACTATGATTTTCGAAAATTTTATGTTGTAGATTGAGGTTGAATTATTTAAATTTTGTCATGTTTATTGATTTTTTTATGCTTATGATGCTTAAATATCATAATCTATGGTTTAAATTATTGAAATTCATGAAGTTGATGGAATCAAGTAAGCATGTATAAACCCTAATTTTGCATGTTAATTATTTGTTATGATTTGATTTAATTGAGTTCATATATGTGTAATTAAGTGGAAATAAACATGATTTAGTGGAAGAAATTGGAATAAATTGAATGCATGCATATTCTCAAATTTTTGAAAATAATAAGCTTGGATGATCTTTGAGTTCTTGATTTTATTTGATGTATTTGATATGATTTTTGAGATCTAGGATATAAATAATGCTTAAGTCGAATTTATGGGATTTTATGGACTTATGTATTGAAAGTTGAAATTTTAAAGTTTATGCTAAGTTGGTTCCATCTTGTTACCAGGTACCTACCAATGTGATCGGTGAGATAATTGGATCTGTGGATATCTCCCAGTCGACGTTTTCGACTGTTCAGGTTGGGTTATATATGCTTATTTTGAGTTATTTACTATGATATTTCAAAAATAAAACATGTGTGCCGTGAAAATGTTTTAATGAAGTTATTACTGTTCTCTGATCCGAGATGTGGTTCTATTGTGATTGTGCACGGATCTCTATTCGGTGGGTTGATCACCATCTTGAGTATTGATCGTAAGGGGATAGACCCCGAACTTTTGGTTATGTTTCTGAAGAGGATAGACCCCGGAAGTCCACACATAAATGATAATGAAGTGGTTATGGTTCTGATGGGGATAGACCCCTGAAGTCCACACTGATTTAGCCTTACCGGATACGCCCGGCGTAATGACCGGATATATTCCGGGCTGAGATATTATGCGCTGGTTGGATATATTCCGGCCGATACGTTATGGGCTGGCGGGATACGTTCCGAGCCATGGTTCTATGATGGGAGTAACAGTAATAACGGGTCAGGTATCAAAAGCAAAAATCTCTTTTTTCTTACTTAGAAGTGGGTTTACGTTTTAAAACCTTCTAAGGTAAGTGCTCTAAACACGGTATCATGGATTTTGTTTTATGTTAAAAAACCCAACTGAGTGCGCTAGTACTCACCCCAAAATCTTTTCAAATGTTTTTCACAGATGGAAGAGGGTTGGACGGACGACGCTGAGGGGTTGAGTTGCGGTTTCTTTCATGCCTTCTGCTTCCGCGATGCTGCATTATATATGTATTCTGTTGTTGATGTATTCTTTTCCCTTTATTTTGCTATCTGATTGGGACCAAGGTTCGCTATGATGTTATTATGTTGTAAGTCTCGATAAGAGCATACTATGTGGTTCACCGGTCTAGTCAACAGGATGTAATGCTGTTTTGTTTCTTTGCATTACTAGTATCTAATCCAGATCACGTTCATTGAAGTTATGTTGTCGATATATTTTTGTTGGTGGATTGTTTGCTCACCCATCCCTTTCAGGATATGTCCTAGTTATGGAGGAGATGCTGCCTGATTTTCTGGTCGTATCTTCTTATTATGTATATTTCATGTATCCCCACCTTGTTCCCCGCTTCTTAACCTCCGCCCCTAATCATACCCCGGCATTTGTGCCTTCCTCGGGAATTGGGGCGTGACACATCTGGATGTCCATTTACTCATAGGGACTAAACCTTTACTTCTTCCCATTCTTTACTGCTCCATTTAATCCTTTCAACAACAAAAAAAAAGAATATCTATAAGCACGAGAAGAAAGATAAACATAGAAGGATGTTCATCTTAACACACTATTCTTATAAGTCCTTCAGGACTTCTAATCTATAGGGCTTACTTGTATATATCCACTAATATCTAAATGATGACTTAGCTTACTAAACTCATATCTTATCATCAACAATATGTTTTAACTATTCACGATTCTTATCACATTCACAATCATACAAGACATCCAAGTTCCATGTCAAGTAATAGCTAACAAATATTTTCACATGTTTACAACTCAATACTCAAGCATATCATATTCATAAAATATGATCAAATATTCATCAAACATTGATGATTCACTATCTAAACAATATCAATCAAGTTTAGATATAACTTAGAAAATCTTGTGAGCTTAAAATAAATTTCGATAAAATTTTTGTAAGTTTTAAAAAATGTTTAAAACATGAATACAAGCTCAAATTATTCAAGAAAAATCGAAATCTTCTTTATTTTTTGTTCTTAAACTTTTGATATTTTGGAGATTTTATATAGGATTCCAATCAATTTCAAATTACCTTGTAATCATGCTCAATACACATCATAGACAAGATGTATACGTTCAATCTTAACATATAAACCAAGTTCATATGAAATCCCCAATTTGACGATAAACTAAAATTTTCCATCTTTGAATATCATGCTCTGAAAAATCCCATTAAATCACACTAAGCTTTATACATATCATAGAATCTAAATATAAAGTCAATTTGAACAAATAAAATAAAAAATACAACATTATATAAGCCCTAGGTTTCACCATTTCACCATTTTGATAGGGTTCAATTTTAATCATTTTTCTTGCTCAATTCATGCTTAAATCTACGCAACAATATGCATATGAAATCAATTCAAGCATATCAGTATCATAATTTCAAGATCAATGCTTTGGAAATTTTAAAAAATTTCAACTTTCACAAGAATGATCATATGCTCGAAAATCAAATGTTGAACCACTCGTAGGCGATAGGTCTAACATATAATGTAGAGATAAATAAGCAAAACATGCTATTGCATCTAACCCATGATGATCGAAAATTAGAAGTGTTCCAAATTTTCATGATTTTTCAAGCCACAATATGTTCTAGAGCTAAGAAATCACCTTATTATGAAGTCGGATCGATTCAACGGTTAGATCGTGCTAGAATCAAGCTTTAGTGAAGCAAATATGGAGTGCATGTGTCATGTGTGTTTTTCGTTCATATAGAGAGAGAAAGAGAGGTTGGAAGATGATGAATAGTATAAAGTGATATGCATACATCATATATATAGTAAAATACCCGATACACTGTTTTCACACTTTTTCTTCAGTTCATTTGCTCAAATAGCATAAAAATACAGGAAATAGACTCATCAACCTTTAGTAAAATTCAAACTCATTTTTATTATTAATGAAAGCCATTAATCACCGATAATATATCTGGTTTAAACATTGACACTGATCTTGTTTTAAAATTATGTATCGATAAATCACTCCCGACGTACTATTCATCATTAAAACTTATTCTTGAATCAGTAAACAACATATTTTGGCTATTAAAAACATTTTGGTCTCAAAATTATTTATGATATTTTATTCATGATATGGACAAAGAATCTGAAATTCTATAACTCTTAACTCATATAACACTCAATTATGAGATCTTGATATGATACTGATATGTTAAGGATTATCTGACATTAGCCTCTTATGAGCTCTTGTGAATATCTTTCAATTTTAATACCAGATTTTTATTATTAAACTTATGGTTAGAGCCGGCAAAATTGGCCCGACCCGATGGACCGGCCCGAGGTACCTAAAATTGGGGTCGGGTTGGGCTCATGAAAATAGTGGCCCGAAAAAAATCGGGCCTAAAAAGCCCACCCACATAGCCCATCGGGCTGACCGGGCTTTGGGGCTAAAAAGCCCGGGATTAACGGGCCTAAAAGCCCGCCCACACATTTAAATTTTTATATTTTATATTAGTAGTAATTACGAAATAGTAAATATTGAAAATAAAATTGATGTTAGTAGACATAATTTATCTTATTTATTTTGAAATTGATGTTAGTAGACTTAATTTATTTATTGTTATTATATTTTCTTGAAATTAAAAATAATATTTTTTTAAATTAAATATTGGGCGGGTTTGGCCCGATGGCCTAGATGAGGCTAGGCTGGGCTACCATATTTTTAGCTCGATAGCATTTCGGGCCGGGCCAGCCCGACCCAGTAAAAACAACAAGCCCGATGGGCTGGGCTGACCCGCCCCTTTTGCCAGCTCTACCTATGTTTACTATTAACAAGTTTTTCTCAAGTTTTAAATCATATGGATGCATAGCCCTGATCAGCTCTAATTACGCACTAATCCCTGCCACATAAATTCAGGGTATTACATTCTCACCTCCTTAAAAGAAATTTCATCCCGAAATTTCAGTATTCTTGAAAACAACTCAAGGCACTTGTATTTCATCTTTTCTTCTAGCTCACATGGAGCTTCTTGTACTTCATGACGTTCTCATCGAACTTGGTTAAAGGAATAGACTTATCCTGAATTGCTGCTCTTTACGATCAAGGAGACATTCTAGTTGTTCTTCATAGCTCAAGTCCGAGTCCGAATATTACTCGGATGATTCACATACTTTGAATCGAAGACATATTTCTGCAGTTACGACATACGATACTTGTTGTGAACGTCAACAAGGTATGGCGGCAACGATAGCTTGTAAGCTATCAGACTTACTTTCTCCTAAATCTCGTAAGATTCAATAAATCTAGGCTTGAGCTTGTCTTGAAATTCGAATATGTACACCCTTTTGGTTAGTATCAACTTTAAGAAAACTTTGTCTTTGATTTGAAAGGTTAACTCTGTCCGACGGGTATCGATGCACAACTTCTATCGGTCTTGAACTTCTTGATTCACTTCTTGATTTGCTATAAGATCTTGATCATTTCTTCAACTGCATCTGGTCTGAGTATTCTTCTTTCGCCAATCCTCTTCCTAGTAGGGCGACGATCTGCACTTCTTGCCGTAGAGGGCTTCATATGGTGCTACGTTGATTGTAGCTTGGTAGCTATTGTTGTAAGGAAATTAGATAAGTGATAAGGCTTTTCTCTCATGCTTTCCTTGATCTTGTATCACAGTTCTAGTTGTATCCTCAAGCGTTTTATAGTCCTTTCGGACTTTCCTGTTCGTCGAGGATGAAAAGCTTTGCCGAAATCCAATCTCATGTCAAGCTTTTTGCTGAAAGCTCCTCCAAAATCTTGATAAAATTTGGGATCTCTATCGATGTGATCGACATCGACTTCATGCAATCGCACAATCTCGATGGAGTATTTCTCAAACGGTTGTTGATACAAAACTTTAGCTTGTTGGAAATTTAAACAACGATCGATGAACGTCGGTGTGTCTTGCTTCATGCCGGTTCCCGTATTTCTCTTCTTCTGGTCTTGATACATCTTTGTGCTTCTGGGATGTGCGGTTTAGGGCATATCGTGAGTTTCACTCGTGATTTTCTTCCTCAGTTCTTCGTTGCTCGATGCGCAGATCTACTCTCTGAACATGATGGCGTTATCTTCCACTTCAAGATAACCTTCTTGCTTTTCGATTTGAATCTTCGACCGTAATTTCTCTAATTGCTCATCTTCTCGATCTCCTCAATTAGTTCTTTATCTTGAGTATGAAGAAATTTTAGCTTGATTTGGATTTCCTTACTCAACGCGCCTGCCACAATATTCATCTTGCTGGGGTGATACTTAATCTCGCATTCATAATATCTCACTAGCTCGAGCTATCTTCTCTATCGCATGCTCAGGTTCTTCTGCTCAAGGAAATGCTGGAGCCTTTTGTGAACTACACACGTGCTGTCTTAACATCTTCAGAGCATGAACTATTATAGCTAGCTCTAAGCCATGAGTAGGGAAATGAACTCATGTGGTCTCAATAGTCGAGACACATACGCCATTACCCTTCCTTCTTGCATCAGTACACACCCTAATCCATCATTCGATGCATCTGTATAGGGGTATACCATTCGTTCGATTTTTGAACTACATGAACTGGTAATATAGTAAGCTTCTTCTCAAGCTCTTGAAAACTTTCTTCATTTTTCTTAGCCTCATGATGCTTTGCTTCTTTCAAAGCTGCGTTACGGTTGTGCGATCTTGGGAAAACCTTCTATAAATCTTTGTAATATCCGCTAAACTTAAGGAACTTGGATCTCATTTGACATTGTAGGCGCTCTTCATTCGCCATCGCTTGCATCTCATAGATCCACTTTAATTCCTCTCACGACATGGAGTGTCCAAGGAATTCACTTCTTTAGCCGAATTCGCATTTGCTAAGCTTAACATATAGCCTTTCTTAAACTCACGAAACTTGTTTCACAAGCTTCGATCATGCAATTTGATTCCTTCTGCAGACACGATGTTTTCAAGGAACGTCACTTCTTTGAGCCAAAACTCACACTTACCGTACTTTCCATATGACTTTTCTGCTCTCGGTGTTCTTAGAACAGTCTCATCTATGAAAACTAAGAAAAACTTGTCAAGTTACTCATGGAAAAATTTGTTCATTAACTCCATGAACATTGTCAGGTATTCATCAATCTGAATGACATCACTACAAACTCGTAGTAGCCATATCTTGTCCAGATTACCATCTTTGGTATATCTTCCTGTCAGATCTTCAACTGGTGATATCTGGTCTTCAAGCGAACATGTTGGCTCTGCTCAGCTTATTTAACTCTCTGTAGTCTATGTACGTCCTCAACGTGCTATTCTCTTCTTGACGAATAATACTGGCACTCTCTAAAGAGAAACACTTGGTCGACTAAATTCTAAATCCAAGAGCTATTGCAGTTGAATCTTTAAATCTTGCAGCTCCTCTGGAGCCATTTGTCACGATGTCTTGGAGATAGGGGTTGCATCATGTTCCAGATCAATTAAAATCTTCAATTGTCTATCTAGAAAAAATCTCTTGGTAGCGTCTCAAGAAAGACATTCTAGTATTCTGTTACCATTGTTATGTCTTTCCTCATAACTCTATTACACTTGATGAGCTCGTGTTTCTTCAACTTCATCAGCTTCTTAGCTTGAATTCTAGGAATTATTGAAATTTTACTCTTCCTCCCTATAATGTTGTAGAATCGGGTAAAATCTCATTCTGATGATTGAAAAGAAATCTCTCGCTGCTCATAGCGGATCGCAGCATAGTTTTCTATCAATCCATTCTTGGAATGATATCTGCTAAGTCTCCATGCTCATTCTCGGATTGCTTTTGAATGAGGACAAAAGCTCTTTAATATAAAGATTGCAGTTGTTTAGAAGGTTACTGCTGCTAGTATCTATGGTAGCTGGGTTGACTGAGGTGGATATCTTGAAATGGTCGTTAGAACATGTACTGACGGGGATACCCAATCATTATTCTCAAACTATGAGTTATGGTTCAGACATTTATTGGAATAATATCCAACCTGATCATGGGTATAACAACTATTACTACCCATCTCTCAACGTCAAAGTGCGTTTAATTGCACCTAGGGCACATAAATGGTCTTGGCTATTTTTATAGAAATCCAGCTTGTCTTTGAAAATGTGGCCTAATCTGTCCTTGTCAAGACTGATTATTTCCTCACCACTGTTTCCTTTTTGGAAAAATTCTTACCTTCTCACTTCTACTTTCTTTTAAACTTTTGATCAGACAATCGTAATCTAGCAGTATCTGAATCTGGGGTGAAACTAACGTTGACATTGGTATTATATTCTCTAGTTATGTAGTCTTTTCCACATCAAGTGCTCTGAGGCTGGCTTATCAAGTCAACTCTAATCTTATATCACATACGAGTACGGAACAACTCCGTCATCTTCTCATCTATATCGACTTTAGGATGCTCAAAGGCTAAGTTGCAGAAATTACTATCATATTCTACAATTATTCTTCTTCCTTGCTTAAGCTTTGCAATCTCCATATTCTTGTGCTTACAGTAGCTCCTCGATCTGTATTTCTTATATAAATCAACCTTGAAATGTTCCCACTTTAAATTGTCTAGTTGTTTAGGCTTGAATGCCTTCTAGCGGTTTCCCACCATAAATCAACTGATCATTTTTGTTAGGGGAATTGCATAAAATGCATTTCTTGATCATTGTATCTCGAAAACTTGAAAATTCGCTCCATTGAACGAACCCCATTCTTCACCTTCATCTGGATTGTCAGATCCATCGAATATTGGTGGGTTCTGTTGAAGAAAAAGTTCTTCAATTTGGTTTCAAACTGATATAGAGTAGACGAGGATATCTGAGGTGATGTATCTTCATTCTCTTGATCATCTTCTTCCACATTACTGTTTTGACGTCTGAGTGGCATACTGGAATATTGCCACAGATCTTAAATACGCGGTTCGAACACACCAACTGAAAGTAAAAAAGGTTCATTGGTTGGTGATCAAAGCGACTGCTTTGGCTTTATCTTCTATATATACTTAGGAAGAAATGGCCTCTTTAAGGACTTCCTCAAAAGAAAAAAAAAGTTCACCAAACGTATGATGGGGTTGTATGTGACGAGCTTATCTATACTTCATTACTTCAAAGAATATACATATGTATAATTATATAATTACACATCATAGATATACATGTGTAATCAACTATTTGGCAAACTTTATCTTTAAAGCTGATGACAAAAATTCGCACATGATGAATTGCCATTGTCTGCTTCATCTGAATCTGCTATCTCTTGCTATCTTCAATTATAGGAGGTGATGGCTCGTAGACACGTCCTAGGTAAGTGTAATACATGTATTTCTCAAAGTGATAAACAAAAGGTCAATGAAATAACATCTGGCTGAGCTCACTGGCTGTAGATGAGCAGTGTCAATAATTAGTTGAAAATTTGTCTTATTCTCAAAAGATCTTTCAACACAAATTCTCAAGACATCTTCTATCGTAATTCGACTAATTAACTAAGAATTAGTTAAGCAATTTGACCATGGTTGAATAAGAAAGAAACATAGAAGCTATAATGAACAACTTGGCTCAACAGGTCTTCAAACTCAACAAAGGTATAACATGAATCCATAATCACAATCTAAATCTCCTTAGATAATTTCTTAACAATCAACAAGTTTGAAGATGCAACGGCAAAAGATTAGGTTCATAACAACGTAACATATCACATAATTATAATCGAAAGAATAATCAGAGTTTGGCTATGGAACGGGTAGCTGAATGATATATGTGATGACATAAAACTCGGGGCACAACTGAAATCAACAAATGAAGTCTTTGCTTAACATTCGACTTTAATACTAGTTTTGAGGAACTAGCCTCCAAAAATATACTAGAGGTAACGGAGACTCATGAGTGAGAGAATATGGAATAACTTGAAATAGAATAGGATTTAGAATAGCTGACAAAGGTTTTCCATATAATCCAGGTCAACTAGAACATCTCAGAGTCAAATATATGATACTCCAGAATCACAAGAACATAATCAATATCAAGAAACACAATCTGTAAATCTGGTGCAAATGGTTCTGAGCATCTAATAAGAAGGCTTCTGCAAGCTCAAAGATATAATATCATCAACAAAGTTAGGCATACAAGAATCGATATCATCGGCTCGAGATTATCAATTTCGGGTACAAGCATAAAAACTTTAGCAAACTAATGCAAGTAAATGGCTGAAATGAAACAAGCTTGTGGAGAGAAAGAATCAGGGTGGACTCAAGCTCAAGTAATACTGGACACCAATGGTAGCAATGAATCCAAAAAGGGTCAATCTGATCGAGAACCCCTGAAATCGAATCAATAAGATCAAATGTAAGAATTGTATCTCAATCTTGCCACTCATCGGGCATACAAGGAATCAAAAGAAGTATGACATCAAACCCAGATACGTCGTGTCCACAGGCCTCCGTCCATAAACGGTGATACTGTACAAGAAACTCACTGGATGTCTATTTCTTGTCTATCTTGTACTATTGAAACCTATCTCTGATTCTCTTGAATGCAATTATGCATGTAGCACTCTTTCATTCTATCTTGATTTTTCTTGCCATCTTCGGACATGGTATAGCTCAAATCACTTTCCACATCCATCAGTGTCATGCCCATAATATTCTTCATTCTCATCTCATAAGGCAACAATACATCATAAAAAAATCTCGTTATCTTAACAATTCCATCTGATATCCCATGAGCATATTTTATCATAAACTTCTCATATAATCAAGCTCAACATTCTCAATTAAAGCACATAAGAGAATCATTCTTTTATATAAACAAAGCTTAGCTCTTACATGGCTGAGCTTTGAGATGGTGGAGCGTTGATGAGGGAAGGCTTCAAAGGAAAGAGGAGTGAAACAAAATGGAATGCTAAATTCGACTTCCAAGTTGGGATGAACGAGAAAGTGAGAACTTGATTCTCAATTTTGATAAATGATCAATACAATATTCAACTCTGCTTTAAACTCCTCAATACCACAAGTATAAATAGGAAAAATAGTAAAATGACTTGATAAAAGAAACAACTTTCAAACTTCCAAATTAAAGAGACTTCCAAACTTCTGGTCGTGACTTTAAATGGCCATAACTCTTCCAATACGTTGAATCTGACGGTCCATAATATATGGATGGAAAGATAATCGAGATGCCTGTTCAATGCCGCAAACGGTGCATGAATCCGATCCTTTAGAGAAAGTTATGACTTAAATACTAACCTGCAACAGGTTCAGAGAATTGCACTACATCATCCTCTCCGGTGGGAAAGAACTGTCTCGAGTTCAGCTCGTTTCTCCATGATATGGGGTCAAATCACGGACATTGAAAGTCGAATGAGTGTGTAAATGTGCTGGTAACTCAATTTTGTAAGCATTGTCATTTATCTTCTTCAACACTTGGCAAGGACCAATCTTCTTTTCTTTGAGCTTGTTGTATGTTCCAGTAGGAAACCTCTCTTTCCTCAAGTAAACCCAAACAAGATCACCCTCGTTGAAGACTTGAGCTCGTCGATGAATATTTGCAGCATCTTTGTAGGATTCATAACTCTGCTCAAGCTTCTTTTTCATTTCTTCCCGGATCCTCTCCATTGACATAGCAAATTCTTCAACCTTCTTGCAAGAACTAGGAACCCGGAAAGATCAAGATAATGGTTTGGATTCTTCCGTAGACAACTTCAAATGGACTCCTTCCGTAGAGAACGACTTACAACAGAATTGTAAGCAAATTCAGCTCTTGATAGGATAGCATCCCATTGCTTTGGCCTTTTGGAAGTGAGACTTGAGCAGATTTCCCAAAGTGCGATTGACAACTCGGTTTGGCCGTCATTTTCGGGTGATATGCTTCTTTGTAGAGTAAGTTAGTCCCCAACTTCTTCCACAAGATCCTCCAAAAGTGACTAAGAAACTTAGTATCGCGATCGACACGATACTCTTCTGAAAACCGTGAAGTTTGACAACTTCTAAAATAAAGTTCGGCAATGTAAGAAGCATCCATGGTCTTCCGCATGGTATGAAGTGAACCATCTTAGAGAAACGATCAACTACAACAAAATTGAATCAAAACCCTTTGTGTCTTGGTAGCCCCACAATGAAATCCATGCTAATGACTTCCCAAGGAGCATCGGGAATAGGCAACGGAGTGTATAAGCGGTGTTCGACTTCTTCCTTTGCACGTTTGGCAAATGCGACACCTCTTCACAAACCTTGGAACATCTCGATAAAGAGTAGGCCAAAAATATTTTTCCTTGATTAACAACAAAGTTTTGTCTCGTCCAAAATGCCCACCAAGACCACCACCATGAAGTTCTTTGATGATATATTCCCTAAGAGAACATTTAGGAATGCACAAGCTCGTTCCTTGAAAAGAAAATCATCAAGCAACCGAAATTCACTACAATTACCTTGCTTGCATTTTTATAAACTCCCATGAAATCGTGGTCATCTGCATATAATTCTCTTATGTTGTCAAATCCTTCCGATTAGTAACTCTTTGAATTTAGCAGGTGATCCTCCGCTAAGTGCATCGACAACTTTGTTAAGCTTCCCACTCTTATGCCTCAAAACAAAAGTATATTCTTGCAGGAATGTTACCCAACCAGCTTGCCTCCGATTCAAATTTGATTGTGATTAATATGCTTGAGAGCTTCATGATCGTAATTAAGGATGAACTCTCTCGATCGGTATGGACGCCAATGTCAAGAGCTTGAACTATGGCATAAAGCTCTCACGTCAGACGTCAAATACTTCTTCCTTGTTTCATTCAATTTCTCACTAAAGAAAGCAAGTGGATGACCTTCGACTAAGCACACCGCCGATACCGACGTGAGATACATCACAATCAACTTCAAAGATCTTATCAAAATTAGGAAGTGCAAGAACAGTGCCTTTGGATAACCTTTCTTCGACAACATCGAAACTCTCCTCGGCCTCTTGAGTCCAATTGAACTCCCTCTTCTTCAAGCGATGCATTAGAGGAGCTGCAATGGTCTTGAAATTTTGATAAACCTCCGATAAAATGAAGCTAATCCATGAAAGTTTCAACTTCATGTAGCTCTTAGGAGTAGGCCACTCGTATTGCTTCAACCTTTTCCTCATCTACCATGATGCGGTGGGAGTAAGGATGAAACCAAGAAAACTAGATGATCAATCATGAAAGAGCATTTCTTGAGGTTCACATAAAGCTCCTCTTTCCTCAAAGTCAATAAAACTTCCTCAGTGATTGAAGTGATCCGACGGATTCTCGCTATAAACAAGGATGTCATCAAAGTATACCACAACAAATTTACCAATGAAATTGCGGCGTTTGATTCATTATCCACATGAAGGTACTTGGAGCATTTGATAAGCCAAATGGCATGACAAGCCATTCATATAAGCCTTCACGAGTTTTGAAGGCCGTCTTCCATTCATCTCCCGGCTTGATTCGGATTTGATGGTAGCCGCTGCGCAGATCAATTTTAGAAAATATTTGTGCACCAGCTAGCATATCGAACATGTCATCAATCCTAGGTATGGGAAACCTATATTTGATGGTGATTCGGTTGAGTGCTCGGCTATCAACACACATTCTCCACGAACCATCTTTTTGGAGTTAGGAGTGCGGGGGACGCACAAGGACTCAAGCTCTCTTATGAAGCCTTTGTTCAAGAAGTCCAACTCTTGTCGGTTCACTCCGCATGCTCGCTTGGGCTCATTCGATAATGTGACTTGTTAGGAAGAACAGCTCACGGAGTTAAATCAATTTGGTGTTGAATTTCCGGAGCTATGGAAGCCCATGAGGTAAGTCATCCGAGTAAGGTCCTCAAATTCCTTCAAAAGACCCTTGATGTTACTCGGTATTGGCAAAGTTTTCTCCACCTCTTTAGCCACCAATAGATACACAACACCACCATTTTGTGTCTCTTCAAACCGTGACAAGGTAAGCAAAGTATTTCCTCCTCTTCGTTTGAAGACTTGGGGTGAGCATATTTTGTAGGGTAAAAGTACAATTTCAATTTTTCCCATAAAGAATGTATAAGTATTTTCCTCCCATCATGTATAGCACTCCTATCATATTGCCATGGCCTTCCAAAAGTATATGGCCAATGTCCATAGGCACCACATCACACCGGACTTTATCATGATAATTTTACCCATCGAAAAAAGCAAGACATTTCTTATCGATTCGTACCTCATTATCCTTCTTTATCCATGAAACCGAATATGGATGAGCATGTGCAGTTGTTGTAAGGTTGAGTTTGTCCACCATTTCTTGAGAAACAAAGTTCTCAAAGCTCCTCCATCAATCACTAACGAGCATATCTTCCCATATGATTTACACTTCGCTCGGAAGATGTTATGCCTTAACCAAGATTGATTATTGACTGTTTTGGGGCTGCAAGAACTCTTCGTATTACCAAACATTCTCCATCTTCGGTTCAATCTCTTCACGTTCTTGCTCACCATCTTCGTCATAAATTGGACCATCATCTTCAAGTTGTGGCTCTCCATTTTCTTCGCTACCATTCGGTTCGAGCATCAAATTTTGATTGGGACATTCACTCATGTAGTGACCAGCTTGGCCATACTTGAAACATGACTTTGATTTGTTTTAGAAACCGAGACATCACCTTCTTTGTTTGCACCTTCTTCGTAACATTCTTACTTGATCCACTGTTTGAGGATAGAGACTTTGCACATCAACATATCTCTTTGCCCCACGCCTTTGCAATTTGGATTCAACTTTTAATGCAAGTCGATACGCATCATTAAGTCTCCACAGCTTGCTGCATTTCCACTTCGTCCTTGATCGAAGCTTTGAGCCCGCTGACATATCTCGCCACGAGTTGATCTTGATTCTTGGCTGCGACTCTTGCCATTAATTTGTAAAACTCTTCAAGATAATCAGTAACACTTTTGCTAGCTTGTTGCAAACTATTGAATTGCACAAAATATTTTGAGCAAAGTCTGCGGAAGGAAATTCTCATGAAGCTCGGCTTTCATTTTCTCCCAAGAATTAATTTTTGTTTTCCTTTACGCAACCTCATCTCTTGCGTATTATCCCACCAAAGTGATGCATAACCTCAAGTCGAGTAGCCACGAGCTTAACTTTCGATGTCTGTGATATCCTTGTACTCAAATAATTTCTACTGCACTAAGCCAATCGAGAAATTCATCCGGTCGGCGACCATGAAACTTAGGTATATCCATCTTCACAAAGTCGTAGAATGAATGAACCTTGAGAAGTTGTTAGCTCCTTTGTTGGCGAAAGGATTCACATACTCCAGTCATCTTTGGAAAAACCATGGCACGAACCACGCTCGCTCGCTTACGACGCCAAGACGTATGGTTAGCTCCTCGACTTGCCTCAAGTGCCCGAATTACAAGATCTCGCTCATCTCCGGAATTTCCATGTTGCCCTACCACGTCCGCCTCTTCTCTTCTTGCGCCATTGCAAAAGATGAGAATGCCAAGAGCGACGTTGGCTCGATACCAAATGATGAGGGAAGGCTTCAAAGGAAAGAGGAGTGAAACAAAATGGAATGCTAAATTCGACTTCCAAGTTGGGATAAACGAGAAAGTGAGAACTTGATTCTCAATTTTGATAAATGATCAATACAATATTCAACTCTGCTTTAAACTCCTCAATACCACAAGTATAAATAGGGAAAATAGTAAAATGACTTGATAAAAGAAACAACTTTCAAACTTCCAAATTAAAGAGACTTCCAAACTTCTGGTCGTAACTTTAAATGGCCATAACTCTTCCAATACGTTGAATCTGACGGTAGGTTTCCAAGTATGCTTTGTCAACAATAAAGATTTATCATCGTTATGAAGTATGGATTGTCAATGATTTAATGACATCTTATTGATTTCAATAACAACATCTCTGAACCTTTTAGTAAATCCTTACTCACATAGGCATTTCAAAACATAAAAGCAGATGAAGATCAAAATTCAGCAACAGAAGTGTGGCTGAGAATTATGTGAGATGACATAATTCTCTGGGCAACATAACATGTTAACTTTAATGAAATAACACCAACAATTTGAACATTTTCATCATAAATCAAGACATTTGGAGAAGCTCCTTTGCACAGCATTTGATTCCAAGATCCTCTCGAGCTCAACCTGCACGTTTAGAAATACATGCAGGGCGTGAGTACAAAAATGCATTCAGTGGGTATACGCCAAAAACATAAAACATTGCCCTTAGGGCTATAAGATTGACTTGCCATAACATTAGCAACGCACAGGGGTTTTAGTGAAATAACTTGTGCATGCTTTTCATAAATAAACACTTACTTGCTTTCATTTCATAACATCATCATAAAATATGCATATGCATGTCTCGTGTCGGCCGATAACTTTTAATTCCTATATCCACGGATTGTTTCTGCGTGTTGAGAAGTAGGTCTCCTTCTCAAACACTTTAACATCACATACCCGTATTGGACCCGAAGGGTATCAACTACGGTCATACCCGACGTCGGTACATTCTTTCATTCATACTTTCTTTCTTTCTTTCCGTGGATAGGTAAATGCATTGTGCTCATGCTCATGCTCAAAACAGCAAGTCATTTAACTTTGAAACGCTCATTTTAAAAATATATATCAAAGCAAAGCATATCATTATAGAAAATATTTATACCACCTAGTGTGATCACTCGGGATCAGTAACCTCGCTTTCACTTCGCTCTTCTTCCCACTGGGTCATCAATCCACATAAAATGGCATAAAAGCCTATCAAGAACCAAACAAGAACATAGCTTATCTTAGTCGTCGATACGACTATATTTTCTCAATACACAAAACGCTATGGTCTATAAACATTATGGTCATTGCATTCTCTAACGTCTTAAACATATAACAAGACTTAAAGAAGCCTCATCTGACTAAACGAGCATAGAAAACTCGACAACAAGCTTAAACCATCTAATCTTAGCCAAAAACCTAACAACCCCTTAAGACATAGCTTATGTCCGACGTCAAAAATCGCACGAGACGTCGTCTATTTTAAACGAACCTCTATACATGCTCAACTATCATCAAATATCACTAATCAACCATCAAAATCCAAATATCAAAGCTTTGGCATTGAAAACTCAAACTTGACGTCAAACTAAAATTTTCCAATTTTCGAATACGTCGGCCGAAAAATCCGAATAAATCATTATAGGCTTTATTTGTATCATAGAATCCAAATATGAGCTCAAAATGATCAAATAAAATAAAAAATCCAACATTATTAAATTTGGGGTTTTCGACCAACATAGGAGTTATTGCATATGTTCGATTTCAAAACGTTTTTCTTGCTCAAAACATGTTTATATCTATCCAATAGCACATATATGAAGGTAATACAAGTTTATCAACATCATATATTCAAGATCAAGACCTCTCAAATTTTCAAAAATCACATAATTTCAAAGAATGAACATATGCTCAAAATTTCAACGTTAAACAACTTTTCGGCGATTAATCTAACATAATATCAAGAAATAATTCAAACAACAACATATTTCTTCACAAATCTTCAATAAGACCGAAAATTATAACATGTACATAAGATCATATTTTTAAAAATTTCAAACCGTAGATATGTTCTAAAGATGGAAATATACCTTAATTCGAAGACGGATCGAAAATTCAACGGTTGGATCTTGAAAAATTGAAGCATGAAATTTCAAAAAATTAGTGTGTGTAGTGTGTGTGAGGCACGAATTTGGGGAGAAAAAAATGAAGAAAATGAGTAGTAATGCATATATATAGAAATCTATAATTTTATTTTATTTTTCCTTTTCTTTAATAATTGATTATTCATCCATTTTCTAGAAAACTCTTAAACTTTCTCCATTTTTCCTTTTTCTTTAATAAGGATGAATAATCATATTTCTAGAAAATTCTTATTCTTTATTGCTAGAATTTAATACTTGTGTTATAAATACATGCTATTAATCCATAACGTTTCGATTTCAAAACTCAATTTCTGATAAAATGTTCTTTGCTTGAAATTCTCTTTTAAAACTCAAATAACATATTATAAACATCAAAATTTGATTATAAAAATATTTTTGTCCTCAAAAATCATTTTAAATATTTTGCTCTTAATCGGAGCTTAATTGGCAAACGCCGATGTCACAAAAGCATAGATTTTGAAATTCTCAATTTTCTGAAATCAAGACTTCATTGAACATGTATCTATCATCTCAAGACCCTTGGAATCTAGGTCTTCTTATTCTAAACAAGACCTAAGAATCTTATCTTAGGTTCCATCTCGAATCGATCTCGGATTCTATCTTCTCGACTCGAAGCTTATCATTAAAGCTTCTATCTTAAACAAATCTTTCTTAAGGATGCAATGCCTTTCTTATAACTCTTAATCAGGAGCTAATCTCTTCTACAGGAATGCGGGGTATTACATTCCCACCCCCTTAAAAAAATTTCGTCCCGAAATTTAGTACCTATTTGCAGAGGTACTTCTTTCTCATCTGATCTTCTAGCTCCCATGTCACTTCTTATAAATCATAGTACTTTCTTCAGATTTTAACTAAAGGAATTGATTTATTCCTTAGTTGTCGTTCTTTTTTATCTAAGACGCATTTTCGTTTCTCTTCATATCTTTGATCTGGTGTAGGAACAACGTTCTCTTGATATATGATGTGTTTTAGATCAAATACATATCTTCGTAACTGCGAGATACGGAACACATCGTAAATATTATCGAAACTTGAGGGCAATGTTAATCTATAAAGGATTGGCCCAATCTTTTCATGAATCTCGTATGGCCGATAAATCTTGGTTTGAGCTTTTCTTTTGATTCCAAAGCGATGTATTTCTTTGGAAGAAGATATTTAACGAATACTTTATCTTTAATCTCAAAGCTTAGCTCCATTCATCTTGTATCTGCATAGAACTTCTGACGATCTTGAGCTTCTTGGATTCTTTTCTTGATTTATCGTACAATTAAGATCATTTCTTTAATCGCTTCTGGTTCAAGCACTTTTTCTTTCTCCAACCACGTTCTTAAAGAGCGGCGATCTACACTTTATGCCGTAAAGGGCGCCATATCAATCGTTGTTTGGTAGTTGTCGTTGTATGCAATTTCAATCTTTTACTCATCTCTTGTTGAAAACTCGTCCAAAACGAGATGTAAACTTGGAGTCTCTATTTGAGGTAATTAAGACGAGCACTCCATGCAAACTTACCATCTCTCGGACGTATTGTTGAGCTAACTCGTCAACTTCATACATGAAATAGATCTTAGGAAAAAGAACTTTCTGACGTGCTTCCCACCAGAATTCTGCGGACCCTCTTAATTGAAAAGATATACATATGAGACACTCTCGATCAGAGTACTCCAAAACTTGAGAACTTGCTTTACCGAGCGAACCCATTTTTTAGCATCAATTGGGTATCAACTTCATTGAAAGATGAAGGATTCTGATGTAGAAAAACTCTGCAATTCTATGGTCGGTTTAAAAGAAAGAAGGTACAGGGAAATCTTGAGGAGAATTAACACTTTCTTGTCATTCCTCTTCAAGAGAAGGATTTCTTTTTCGGGTAACATATCGCATTGCAAACTAATACCAAAATGCAACATTTCGTGTTTATCAAAAGCGGAAAAGGTTTTCAATCAACAAACATGTTTATATCTCAAGGATCTTCACAATTGTTTATCACAAGGTTAGGATATGAAATAACACAGATGAATATAAAACTTATCATATATATATCTAGGGAAGAAAATTTCCTCTTTGAGGACTTTAATAAAAGCAAGGAAAACTTTGCAATCTGAGGGTTTTCAGGCATATAGGTGCTTTAACATCTCGGGCAAAACATATTTGGTACGGCTTCTCAGGCACGCTACCGCATCAAAAGATATTTATAGGCATCACTAGTCTATATATACGTATCTATCTAATATGTATATACGTCCATACTGTCTACAACGATCAACTTCCACTCTTGCTAATACTGGCTTTACTCTGCCCACGAAAGGCTGTCATCGTCATCTTTCTTTTCTTTCATCTTTGCAACTCCGTCCCCACTGCCATCAACGGCTTCATAGGAGCTAACATCTCCATATCTTTCTTAATCTTAGGAGATAGCGGATCATTAGTACGATCGGAAATGAGTACAAGGAAACTATTCCAGGATAAAAGATGTCATGATCAATCACAAAAGACATTTGGCTGATATCTAGGGGCTGAAGCAGGCTGTGCCAACACTGGTAAAACTTAGGTTCATACATAAAATATTTTGAGACATCTGAAGCTTCGATGAATTAGCTTGAGTCTCTTCTCAAATCTCAAATGAGAAGTTTCATAAACATGAGAAAATAGAACAGACTGAATCAGTATAGGAATATCAAGAGATGCGAAAGACTGACCATACAAATTTAGGTCAATAGGAAACATCTCCGTATTGAGATAAATTAATCAAACTGTATAGAATTTACATCAGACTCGGGCATAAATAGCTGAGTATCTGATAAAGAAAACTCTATTTCTAGAGCATAGGTACTAGCATCATACTCAGGGATGGTAGGATCAACATCAATGGGTTCAACGTTCTCTTTGTCATCAGGTATAAAAGAAAAGTTACCAGCTAACTGAAGTTGATAAATAGCAGAGATGAAGTCGGCCATAGGCGAAAAAGAGCCAAAAGGGAATTCAAGTGTACATGATAATGAGAACTGATGATAGTTAGGAGTCTAGAAAATTAGTGAAAACGAGAGTTACGTTCCAATGGATGGTCCGGGGTATTTATTGTTGATGGGTCGAAACCAAAATTCTCATCAGGTCGTGGTGCCTAGCGGCCAGATTAACGATCGCTAGAGTGGTTGCTAGTCTCTTATTCCTTTTTATCTTTAGTTACTCCTTTGCTTGTGTATCGATCATCACCTCAAAAGCTACTCCTCAAGCAATAAAATAAACTGAAGTATTTCGTCTGGTCCCATTGCATCGTACTCATATACCTCTCTCACAAGCGATGGAATTGAGCGAGAAATTTCGCTCTAATTAAGTTGCTCATCTGGTGTACATAGATAGAAGCGCTCTCTGATCTTTACTGATGGCGATAAACGAAACGACGATAAACGTAGTAATGCAAACGAGATGATGATAAACGAGATGATGACCAACAAGTCGTACTCTTCCCAGCTGTCTGGACAATTCTCGCCATCCTAGATAAAAGAATGCTCGAACTCTTGCAGAAAACATATTCATGTTGCTCTGTCTTATTTTCTTAGGATTTCTTTTCAACTTTAGCTCATGAAGCAATAGCTTATTTCAAGCATACATTCTCATATAACAATTCATTCAATAAAGCATATACTCAATCATCAATGAAATAACATCAACAATTTGAACATTTTCATCATGAATCAAGACATTTGGAGAAGCTCCTTTGTACAGCATTCGATTCCAACATCATCTCGAGCTCAACTTGCACGTTTAGAAATACATGCAGGGCGTGAGTACAAAAATGCACTCAGTGGGTATACGCTAAAACATAAAACATTGCCCTTAGGGCTATAAGATTGACTTGCCGTAACATTAGCAACGCACATGGGTTTTAGTGAAATAACCTGTGCATGCTTTTCATAAATAAACACTTACTTGCTTTCATTTCATAACATCATCATAAAATATGCATATGCATGTCTCGTGTCGGCCGATAACTTTTCCTTCCCATATCCACGGATTTTTCTGTGTGTTGAGAAGTAGGTCTCCTTCTCAAACACCTTAACATCACATACCCGTATTGGACCCGAAGGGTACCAACTACGGTCATACCCGACGTCGGTACATTCTTTCATTCATACTTTCTTTCTTTCTTTTCCGTGGATAGGTATGCATTGTGCTCATGCTCATGCTCAAAACAGGCAAGTCATTTAACTTTGAAACTTTGCAAGTAAATGCATATCATATCATTTTGAAAATATATATATATATATATATCAAAGCAGAGCATATCATTATAAAAAATATTTATACCCACCTGGTAACAGTCACTCGGGACTGTACCTTCTGCCTTTCACTTCGTTCTTCTTCCCACTTGGGTCATCAATCCACATAAAACGGCAAAAAAGCCTATCAAGAACCAAACAAGAACATAGCTTATCTTAGTCGTCGATACGACTATATTTTCTCATACACAAGACGTTATGGTCTATAAACATTAGGGTCATTGCATCCTATAACGTCTTAAACATATAACAAGACTTAACGAAGCCTCATGTGACTAAACGAGCATAGAAAACTCGACAACAACCTTAAACCATCTAATCTTAGCCAAAAACCTAACAACCCCTTAAGACATAGTTTATGTCTGACGTCAAAAATCGCATGAGACGTCGTCTATTTTAAACGAACCTCTATACATGCTCAACTATCATCAAATATCACTAATCAACTATCAAAATCCAAAGATCAAAGCTTTGGAATTGAAAACTCAAACTTGACGTCAAACTAAAATTTTTTAATTTTTTAATACGTCGGCCGAAAAATCCGAATAAATCATTTTAGGCTTTATTTGTATCATAGAATCCAAATGTGAGCTCAAAATGATCAAATAAAATAAAAAATCCAACATTATGAAAGCTAGGGTTTTCGGCCAACATAGGAGTTATTGCATATGTTCAATTTCAAACGTTTTTCTTGCTCAAAACATGTTTATATCTATCCAATAGCACATATATGAAGGTAATACAAGCTTATCAACATCATATATTTAAGATCAAGACCTCTCAAATTTTCGAAAATAACATAATTTCAAAGAATGAACATATGTTCAAAATTTCAACGTTAAACAACTTGTCGGCGATTAATCTAACATAATATCAAGAAATAATTCAAACAACAACATATTTCTTCACAAATATTCAATATGACCGAAAATTATAACATGTACATAAGATCATATTTTTAAAAATTTCAAACCGCAGATATGTTCTAAAGATGGAAATATACCTTAATTTGAAGACGGGTCGAAAATCGAACGGTTGTATCTTGAAAAATTGAAGCATGAAATTTCAAAAAATTTAGTGTGTGTAGTATGTGTGAGGCACGAATTTGGGGAGAAAAAAATGAAGAAAATGAGTGGTAATGCATATATATTGAAATCTATAATTTTATTTTATTTTTCCATTTCTTAATAATTGATTATTCATCCATTTTCTAGAAAACTCTTAAACTTTCTCCATTTTTCCTTTTTCTTTAATAAGGATGAATAATCATATTTCTAGAAAATTCTTATTCTTTATTGTTAGAATTTAATACTAGTGTTATAAATACATGTTATTAATCCATAACGTTCCGATTTCAAAACTCAATTTCTGATAAAATGTTCTTTGCTTAAAATTCTCTTTTAAAACTCAAATAACATATTATAAACATCAAAATTTGATTATAAAAACATTTTTGTCCTCAAAAACCATTTTAAATATTTTGCTCTTAATCGGAGCTTAATCGGCAAACGCCGATGTCACAAAAGCATAGATTTTGAAATTCTCAATTTTCTGAAATCAAGACTTCATTGAGCATTGATAAGCCTCATTTTTACATGATTTATAAGGCTATATTCGTTTCGTTTCTAAGTGATAAGTGATCTTTTGAGTTGTCTTTTGATATATTTATGTTTACCTTGGAAGATATTATGCCGTGTGTACTTCATGTCATTTTAGCATAGGTTTTAATGTCAAAAAGGTGGATCACGATAAAGAGGAATCAATAGCCGGTCGCTTGACTCATGCGAAGAAGAAGCGCTTGAAAACGACGTTGAATATGATGAAATGGATTTGATGAGGATAGATGTACAAAGTTGACTATGTTAAAGAGCATCTCGATAGGAGTCCGTGAGCGCAAACGGATCACGATTCGGAGTCGGACGAGAGAGAACCGAGCGAAACGGTGAAGTCACGCGCAGGAATTACACCTCGCTGAACCCGAGCTCGCGACTTAGGTCGCGAGGATGAGCGAAATTTCAACATTTGACGCTCTCGACATGTCTTCGCGGAGGAAGGTTCTTTGGAGCGCCTCATGAGGCAATAGAGTTGCGTAATATATTTGAATACGCACACATCACAAAGGGAGGAGGATTTGGACGAGACCTTTAGGGGATTGAGTCCAAGTCAGAGAGGGACGAGAGAATTGAGGAGAAAGGAGAGCTTAGGCTTTATTATAAATAGGGAGATAGATGCAGTAGCAAAGGACACCATTCCAGAGTAGAACACAATTTCTTCTTTATTTTCTTTTACAAGTTCTTTTCCAGTTTAATTTAGTTTAGCTTTTACTTTCAGTATTTTCTTTCCAATTTCATAGTTTATTATTAGATTTCAGAATTTCTTCCGGATTCAAGTCGCTACAATTGTTCTTCGTGGATTCCTACGATTTTATTTATTTAATTCAGTTTATGTTATTCTTATTTATTTATTGTTTTGTTATTTTAACTATGCGTAGCTAAAGTTCGTATTGATCCTAGGGTTTGTATGTCTAACTAGATTTATATAATTGTCTGTTGATCTTGTTTTGCCGTCCCATTCAAGATTTATAATTCTTGGCTTTAATTCTCATGTGTTGGTGTCTGATCAATATTAATGCATGTTAGTTATGTGATTGATGTCCTGGCGGAATTAATTGCATAATCGATATCTGGAATTTATAATACGATTTTGCCTTGAGACCGAGCGGAGATAGGTGGTGCAGGAGGTTAAATCTTTGTGTGCTTTTGTAATTAGCTTACTTCTCTTGAGACCCGACGGAGATAGAGTTTAGGCTAACCTACTACTATAGGCTGTCCTGGCGGAAACTATAGTTACATTAGTGATCCTTCATCTGAATGCGAATTAAATTGGTAAACAGATTAATAGGTTAATTGTGTGAATCTGGTTAGGTTAAGTACATCCCTAGGATCAGTCTTTTATATCTGATTTTATTCATATCTTTATTTTCAAGTCTAGTTTTATATTCTCTCTTGATATTTTGTTACCTGGATAATAATAAAGATTATGTGTTAATTACTTGTTGTGTTCTCGAGTCGCAGTCCCTGTGGATACGATATATATACTTGCTGTTTTACTATCATTTATTTGGTAGGAATATTAGCGATCAAGCATGTATCTATCATCTCAAGACCCTTGGAATCTAGGTCTTCTTATTCTAAACAAGACCTAAGAATCTTATCTTATGTTCCATCTCGAATCGATCTCGGATTCTATCTTCTCGACTCGAAGCTTATCATAAAAGCTTCTAGCTTAAACAACTATTTCTTAAGGATGCAATGCCCTTCTTATAACTTTTAATCAGGAGCTAATCTCTGCTACAGGAATGCGGAGTATTACACCTTATTAGCTCTAATTACGCATTAATCTCTGCCATAGAAACTCGGGGTATTACTGTTACCTTGAGGAAGGTCAAGATATCTATATACAACAACCTGAAGATTATGTGAAGAAAGGTGATGAGCATCTAGTGTAGAACCTTAAGAAGTCCATTTATGTACTTAAGCAAGCTTCCCGACAATGGAACTTACGCTTTGACGGGGTGGTAAAGACATATGGTTTTATCCAGTTGCCTTGCGAGAGTTGGGTGTACCGTTTAGATATCAACGGTGATGTGGTATTTCTTTCACTTTACGTAGATGACATCCTTCTACTTGATAATAATGTGAAGTTGTTGATAAACGCGCATTTTACACGTTTATAGTTGATATTTAAAGATGAGTTTAGGTCATTTAATGTGCGTTTACGATCGATTCTTAATGTTTTATCTATTTCTAGAAGATCTCGCTCTTGGGTGTTCTTTTGGTGTTGTGTAGGTCCATATGTTGAAATTGAAGCAAGGAGCGAAGCACGAGCCAAAACTCACAACTACCACTTTCTAGCGACCAACCCAGCGGTCGCTAGGGCTGGCCGCTAGGCAACCCACGCGAGAACCAAGCGAGACCGCGACCACACCTCTGCACGCGAGCGAGACCAGGCCGAGAAAGTTCTTGTATGATTTCGCGCCATGGCTAGCAACCGCTAGCCGTGCCGCGAGAAACCATCGAAAGCAAGGAGGCGATCATGAGCGAAGATTGTGCGGCGTGAGACCGGCGGCGAAGAAAAATTAGGGTTTGGGGTGTGCTATATATGGAAACACCCTCGCGCCCCAACTTGGCACACACGATTCCAGAACCTCTTTTATTCAGTTTTTCATCAGTTTTTCATATTTTTAGCTTTAGCTTCCATCTATTTTCATTCTAGAGTTTAGTTGAGTATTGTTCTTCGTTTATATTACGTTTTGTCTACGATCCGGAACGTTTTCGTTCGGACAATCTTTGCAAATTTCCGTTCTTCGCTGAGGTTGGGATTCAAGCCCAACGATTGTTCATCAGACGCTTCAATACGGGTTTTATTTATATAATTTCTATTTTTATGGTTAAATCGTATTTTATTCCGTTTATTATGTCTGGCTAGATTTCTATTCTAATCCTAGGGTTTGCATGATCCGATCCTATATGTTGTGATTCCTGTTATCGCTATTTACCTTCCAGGCATTGATTCATGATTCTTGGTGCTTATTTATATGTGTTAATTTATGATCAATCTTGATGCATATCTAGTTGTCGGTTAATTACGTAATTGTATTAATTGTCAATCGATCTTGAATGCATGATACGAATAAGCCTTGAGTCGTAGCTGAGATAGGATATTCGTAGGAAGCATATTCTTTGTGATCTGTTTGGAGTTGCTTGTTTTTCACCTAGAGACATAACAATAATAGGGAAAACTAGTAATCTACAGCCGCAATTGTCGTAACAGAAGTTGTCGGTTATATATGTGATCTTCCATCTTGTCTGGATTAAAATTGGTTAATAGGAACAGGATAAACATACGTTGTGGATAGGATTAATGCATCCCTAGGGTTAGTCGTCCTTATCTGTTTTTACCATCCGAGTGTTTATTGCTTTATTTTATTTTCTGTTTTGTTACCTCTGCTTTGGATTAAATTCCGAAGCCCTAAAATCTTACCAAACCATATATGTTGCTTGGATAATGATGAATCATTGTTGAGTTAGCTTCTGTGTTTTCGCATTACAATCCCTGTGGATACGATACTCTGCTTACCTTCTATATACACCTTTACGTGTAAAAGGGGGCGATCAAATTTTAGGCGCCGTGTCGGGATTGTTAAGATCATATAGGAATAACTTGACAATTTGGAATTATTAATTCAAGTTGTATTTTTATTTTTTTTTTATTTCTTGCCAATCTGATTTCCTTCTTTTTCTCCAGGTAGTTTATGTTCACAAGGTCCGGGGACCTCACGAACTACACTTTGATCCAAAATCGAAAATTCACAAAGGAGAAGGAGGCGGGCAAGAAGAAAGGAAGCAATGGCAGCAAATCGAACAATCAACAACAGGCGTTCCTCCAAAGTAGGCCGCCGCACTGTTAGCGATTTTACAGAAATGCGGCGCCAATTGGCGACCATGGGACTCGTTGTCCCGCCTCGAGGCGAGACCGCTGAACTATATGTGCGCACCTCCCTCTTGAGCAATTTTAAGGAGGCGGATGGGGCCCAAGTAAACGCTAACAACTTTGGTCAAGCCGCCCTAATCGGCATGGTTCGAGGAGCAGTTCGGAGGAGGAGTCACAGAGGATCGAATGCCCATCTCGAGATATATCTCGATATTTGTGACACCATCAAGCGAATGGGTGCCACAAGACACAATCCGGATGCGCATGTTCGGATTTTCTTTGCAATCAAGCTAAAGGCGGTTCAAGACCTTGACCCTTGGTATCAACGGTTGGGCGACTACGTGAGAAATTTCTCTCAAAGTACTTTCCACCGGCTAAAGCACGTAAGATCATAGCCGAGATTTCCCACTTCTCCCGGTTAGCGGATGAATCTTTATTCGAGTCGTGGGAAGATTCAGGGGCCTATAAGGTGCCCACAACATGGATTTTCGAGGGAGCAGCTAGATTACGGTTTCTGATGGTGACACCTCACATAAGGAGCATTGTTGATGCATCAACGGGGGGCTGCCTATTGAACAGACGTGTAGACGAGGCCAGCCGCATCATAGAAGAGATGGCGGCCAGCAGTTATCGGTGGTCGATGGAGAGGACACCGGTGGTGAAGGTCACATCGTTGAAAGCGATTCAAGCACGATAATATTATGGAGCGATTCACTGTTGAGAAGCAATTTGAGAAAGAAAGGAAAGGAAGGGGTGGCTCGGATAAATCTGCAGAGTCGATATGAATGAGGTGAGGACGTGAATTACATCAATCGGAGGAACAACCGTCACAGGGGAATCCGTACAACCCAAACAATGTAAATCACCCAAATTTCTCGACGCCAACCCCAATTATTTTCAACACCTCGCCAGTTTCTCGATTCGAATGGAGTGATTCGAGAGCGAAGAAGCCGAGTCTAGAGGACATGATGCAGCAGATTGGTTTTAAGCAACCAACAATTGGCAACGAACGAGTCGTTTATAAGCAACACCGGCGAAGATTAATCATTTGGAGTCCTTTGTGACGGCTATGGGAAAGCATATGAAGATGATGGAGAATCGAATAAGTCGGATAGCCGCATGAATGGGCGACAAGTCGGGCCAATTTCCGAGTAATGTCTGAGGTAAACCCAAAAATCACCGTAATGCCATTCAATTGAGGTGGACGAGCCTATCTAAATCACGAGAAGATGAACGGTGAAAACGGGTAAAGAAAGAGGATCTCGCGACCGAGCTCGCGACCGCGCCCCGCGAGAATCCTACGATATGCGGAAAGATCTCGCGCGGCGGTTCGGTGGCGTGACAAGTCGGTCGAGAGGGCCTCGCGAGTGACCTAGCGGTCGCTAGTGATACTGAAGCGGCCGCGAGAAACAAGCGAAGCTTGAGACGCAAACCTAGCGCCCGAGAAAGCGGCGCGCGACACCAAGAGCGAAGGGCGATGGCGTCCGCTTGCTAGCGACCGCACACGCGGTCGCGAGGCTGATCGCGGCGGCTACCAAATGAAGAAATTTCCACGTCGTGCCTCCAATTCCGTTTCCAAGCCGTTTAGCCAAGCTCAAATCGATGAGAAGTTGACCAGGTTCATGGAGATGTTCCAAAAGGTGCACATCAATATTCCTTTACTTGATGCACTTCGAGATATGCCGGGTTACGTGAAGTTTTTGAAAGATGTCGTTGCCAACAAAAAGAAGCTTGGGAAATTCGAGACGATAAATCTGTCTCAAGAGTGCAGTGCTGTACTGCAGAAGAAGTTGCCGCTCAAGCAGAAGGATCCAGGCAGCTTCACCATAGCATGTGTCATCGGAGGACAGACATTCTCCAAGGTTCTGTGTGATTTGGGGGCAAGCATCAATCTGATGCCGTTGTCCATTTTTAACAGATTGGAGATTGGGGAGATCAAGCCGACCACCATAGCTCTTCAGATGGCAGACACATCGGTGACTTATCCGAAAGGGATAGTGGAGGACGTGCTCGTGAAAGTTCGAGATTTCATCTTCCCGGTGATTTCGTTGTTCTCGATATGCGGAGGATGGGAATACACCTCTTATTCTCGGCGACTGTTCCTAGCTACTGGCAGAGCATCGATGAGCGTGCAGATGGAGATCTCACCTTCGAGTCAACGGCGAGGAGATGAAAATCTCTATATATGATGCTATGAAGCGACTGACGAGAAGACCATGGAAGGCTGTCGAGTTATAGAGCATTGTCGCCCACTCACTTTCAATCACCGATCCGTGGAGTTTTGTATGCACGAACTCGATTTTCTCACCCGCAGACCTTGACGAGGCGTGTAATGAGATTTTAGAGTACCTTGAGTCCATCGATGAAGTCAAGGCCTCCCAGGAGTCAAGTGCCTTATTTAGATGTGAGGAAGCCGATTGGAGAGAGGATTTGTGGTGAAGAAGGAAGAGACTACACCCAAGATGGAGTTAAAAGAGTTGCCATACCACCTTCAATATGCCTTCTTAGGTGAAGATGAGACATGCCCGGTGATAATATCTTCGGCTTTGACAGATGAGGAGGCACGTGAGGCGATGGTTGTCTTTGAGCAAATACAAGTCTACGATTGGGTGGACTATTTCTGATATCAAGGGGGTCTGCCCCTCGATTTGCATGCACCGGATCCTGTTAGAGAATGAATACAAGCCGAAGGTGCAACCTCAACGCCGACTGAATCCGGCAATGCAAGAAGTCGTCAGAAAAGAAGTGTTGAAGCTCTTAGACGCAGGCATGATCTATGCCATATCCGACAATGAGTGGGTTAGCCCAACTCAAGTGGTATCCAAGAAAAGGATATCACGATGATCGAGACGAGACAAACGAGCTTGTGGCAACAAGACTCGTGGACGGGATGGCGAGTTGCATCGACTATCGTGCTCGAACACGACCACGAGGAATGACCATTTTCCCCGCCTTTATTGATCGGATGTTGGATGACTAGCAGGTATGAGTTCTATTGTTTTCGATGGATATTGAGGGTACAATCAGTTGCCATTGCCTCGAAGATCAAGACAAGACGGCGCGACACGTGCCGTATGGAGTTTTCGCCTATAGGCGAATGCCGTTTGGATTGTGCAATGCTCCAGCCACGTTCCAAAGGTGCATGATGTCCATCTTCCATGGGTTGATTGAAAATATTATGGAAGTTTTTATGGACGACTTTTTCGTGTTTGGCTCTTCGTTCGACCATTGTCTCCATAATTTGTCACAAGTGCTGCAAAGATGTGAGGAGACGAATCTTGTTCTCAAGCGGGAGAAGTGCCATTTCATAGTGAAGGAAGGTATCGTGCTTGGTCACAAAGTCTCGGCCAAAGGTTTGGAAGTGGATCGAGCAAAGATAGTAGCTATCGAAACTACCTCCGCCCACAAATGTCAAATCGGTGAGGAGTTTTCTCGGTCATGCGGGCTTTTATAGAAGGTTCATCAAGGATTTCTCGGCGATCACGAAGCCACCGTATGGATTGCTCGAGAAAGATACCAAATTGTGTTCACAAATGAGTGTTTGGGCGTTCGAGAAATTGAAGTTAGCCCCGATCTCGACTCGATTCGGTTTCCGATTGGAGTCAACCGTTCGAGTTGATGTGTGATGCGAGTGATTGGGCGGTGGGAGCTCAGATTAAGCGTAAACGAGACAAACTTTTCCGAGTCATTTATTATGCAAGTAAGACTCTCGACTACGCTCGGATGAACTACACCACCACCGAGAAGGAATTACTTGTCGTGGTCTATGCTTTTGATAAGTTTAGACCTTATTTGGTGGGCACCACACTATTGTCCACACCGACCATGCCGCCATTCATCATCTCGCTCGCCAAGAAAGATTCAAAGCCAGTTGGTGAGATGGATACTCCTTCTTCAAGAGTTCGACATGGAAATTAAAGATAGAAAGGGCTGCGAAAATGTGGTTGCCGACCACTTGTCGCGATTGGAGAAGCCGATCGAAGGAGAGGATAAGAAGATTGGGATCAAGGAGAACTTCCCGACGAGCACATCTTGGCGTCATTGATCGCACACCATGGTATGCTGATTTTGTCAATTATTTGGTGATTGAGTTTTACCTCCATCGTGCAAAGGTCATTTGAAAAGAAATTTCTCCACGATGTTAAGTTCTATTATTGGGGACGATCCTCATCTCTACCGCCGATGTGCCGATGGTCCGACACGTCATTGTGTTCCCAAGGAGAATGGGAGAACATAATCCACGAGTGCCATAGTTCGTTGAATGGAGGCCATTTTACGTGACGAGACAAATGGCAAAGATTTGCCACGATGGATTCTATTGGTCTTCTATCTTCAAGGATTGCGGTCTTTTATCAAGAGTTGTGATCGTTGTCAAAGAATGGGAACGCCACTAAGAAAGGCGAGATGCCACGAAAACCATCATGGAGGTGGAACTATTTGACGTATGGGGGATCGACTTCATGGGTCCGTTCCCCATGTCTTGTGGTTACACATACATTCTTCTTGCTGTGGAGTATGTTTCCCGTTGGGTAGAAGCGATTCCCACTGTCACGACGACTCCAAGGTAGTGATCAAGTTCCTCCACAAGAACATTCGACTCGATTTGGAGTCCCGAGGCGTTGATCGCGATGGGAGTCACATTTAATAATAAGTGGCTAGGCAACGTTCTAGCCAAATATGGTGTGAAGCATAGAGTCACCTCCCTTACCATCCACAAGCAAGCGGGCAAGGCGAGCTCGCCAACCGAGAGATCAAGCGATTTTAGAGAAATCGGTTGTTCATCGCAAGGATTGGGCAAAGCGGTTGGATGATGCTCTTTAGGCATACCGGATCGCTTACAAAGCTCCCATCGGCTATCTCCATATCAAATGGTATTTGGTAAATCTTGCCATCTAGGTTGAATTGGAGCACAAAGCATATTAGGCCACGAGGAGAATCAACATGGATTTCAAGGAGGCCGGTATGAAGAGAAGTGATCAATTGTTGGAGCTTGATGAGTGGAGGAATGAAGCTTTTGAAAATTCCCGGATATACAAGGAAAGAGCTCAGAAATTCCACGATCTCCACATTCGTGCAAAGGATTCTCACCGGTAATGAAGTTTTGCTTTACAATGCTCGACTCCGTCTCTTCCCGGAAAGCTCAAGTCAAGATGGTCGGGACCAGTATACCGTTTACCGTGCACATGCTAATGGGAGTTCTGAACTGCTAGACTCGGTGGTAACATTTTAAGGTGAACGGACAATACCTCAAATCATACTTCAAGTCACACTTGACCGAGAAGTCAAGGTGACCAAGCTCAACGAACCATGATAAGAGGTACCGTCGAGCTAGCGACGATAATTCTAACTTGGTTGGGAGGTAACCCAACAGTTTACATGCTTTTGTTTTGTTGTTTTCGTTTTTGTTTTTGGTTGTTTTTCTTTGTTTGTGTCGTGTCTCGTTGTTTTGTTAGATCCCAAAGTTTAATAGCTTTCATTTAAAAAAATAAAAAATTAAAAAAAAATACATGTACCTAGCGACCACCCTCGCGACCGCGAGGTCGCGAGGTGTGGTCGCGAAAAATTAGGCAGAACGTTTTTGAGCGGCGGCAGAGTCATGCCAAGCTCGCGATCGCAAGCTCGACCGCGAGATCCGTCATGAGCCGCATCCCGACCCGCGCCCGCCGTGACCAGCGTTTTAACACCCCAAAACCCATTTTTTAAACCTACACGCACACACATTGTTTTTCTGAGAAAACAGCAGCCCTTCCCTCTCAAGCACCCAATACACCTCTCTCTCCCAATTTTCTTGCGTTTCTCCATCAAATCCACTCAAGGTATGCTATATTTGCTTCATTCTTCATGGGTTTACGTTTCTTGAACATGATTTGGAAGGATTTTATCCATTTATTCTATTGATGTGGGTTATCTATATTTGAAAAACTAGGGCTTATTTTGTTAGATTTGTTTGGTGTTTGAGCATGGTTAGTCCAATGTTAGGTTTATTAATGTTTATACACGTATATTGTTAGTTTAATTTGCCTACATTGTTGATTTGGGTTCAAAAATTTGAGAAATATGCTTAAATTGCTGTTATCTTGTGCTCACGACCGCCAGGTGACGGTTTGGCGAGATCAAGGCGACGCGCAGCGCACGCGCTCTGCCTTGCGACCTCTCTGTGGCCGCTAAACCTTGCCTCGCGACCACCCTCGCGACCGCGAGGTGTGGTCGCGAGAATTCGCCCAGAACGCCCAATTATGCAATTCTTTGGCTGTTGTGTGTGTTTTCCCCCACCCCTTTTGGTCTTGCTAGATTATATAAAAATATGGGGGAAATAATTTGACCAAGTTGATGTTTGGGGGATCTATATTGAGCATTTTGGGTCGACGTTGTTTTGATAGTTGATACATACATGCGCTGACTTTGAAATATTTTTTAGGTACAATATGCCGCGTACTCACGGTCACAAGCGCAAGGGAAAGAGCATTGTCTCCACTTCCCACGACGAGCTACAAGATGAGCTCCACGACGAGCTACACGATGAGCATCACGATGAGCCTTACGACGAGCCACGCAATGCACCTCAAGATGAATTCGATCCGGTAATTTGAGTCGATCGCCGAATGACTCGCCCAGAAGCCGTTGGAATCGTTTGGTGAGATTACGCACAGCATTGAGGTTCATGTGCATCAACACTGCCAAGAGACGGGTATAGGCAATGACGTGACATGGTTGGCCGAGAGATCCGGGCTGTACACAGTTATCACGGCCAACTATCTAACATACCGGATCCTGACGCTGGAATTCCTGTCGACTATCCATGTCCACAAGACAAACGGAATGCCGGATTACATCACGTTCCAGCTTGACAATGAGCCCCGTCAACTGTCCGTGGACGAACTCAATGGAATAATCAATGGAAATCCAGAGGGAAACTACATCGGGGATGTCGAGTACACGGTCCAAAGTGTATGGCCAAAGTTCATGGACTCCAGACTCGAGCACACTCCGTACTATGATGCCTCGAGATCGAAGGCTAGCTCGATACGGAATCCAGCGGTCCGTTACTTCCACCGGCTCATCACGTTCACCATACATGGCCGTTCGAACGCCGGCACTGTTCTATCACAAGACATGTGCATCCTGATTGGAGCCATGTTCAACCAGAAGATGCATGCCGGCATGTTCCTAGCTCAGCACTTCCACATGCAGTCCACGGTTTCGGGTAATTCAAAGATATGCATAGGGGGATTCATCACCCCCATTGCTGATTTTTTTGGGATAACGATTCGAGAGAGTCCGATCTCTCACGACATCTTCCTGGACAAGCCGTGCCTATACGTCCAGACATTCCTGAAGAGGCACCCCAGACGTTACCTGTGGCTGTTATATGATCAAAACGGCCAATCAGTTTTCCGCCTACCCAATCCAGAGCTCACCAGTATAAGCCGCTACTTTCACGCGGATGCCAATTGGAATTTGAGCTCCCCTGCGCACTATGCATGGACGCAGCGCGTGAACGCGTAAGGCGAGGTCGAGGGCGAGCCACAGCATGAGAACAAGCCGGGCGGAGTGGCTCCGAGGCGGGTGGCATATCGCACCCGCCACCCGCTCGAGGCAATCCCGGATTTATGATCGATTAGATCAAATAGATGGTCGTCTAAACCACATTGATGGGAGCGACCTCGATGATGGAACAAAGAAGAAGCCCTCTTCACCCAACACCGTGCACATCTCGAGCAACAACGTAAGATGATGGAGATGATGCGGCGATGGGATCGATGGCGCTGGATTTTATCCGCCACCGAGTAGGCATTCCATAGGTAAGTTTTCTCTCCCAACTACTCTTTTCTGCAAACCTTATTGCTTCCACATGTTCACAATAAGTTTGGGGGGAGTAGACGAGTTTGGTTGGTTGAGAATCCTGTTTATGTTTCTGTGCTTTATTGTTAAGTTGTTATGCTTTGGGGTCTTTTGTCGTGTTTTTGTTTTGTTTTTCGTTTTTGTGTCTGTCGATCAACGAGTTAAGTGAAGTGTGTTAATCCATGTGGCCAATGAAGATAGAAATTTTTGGTGAAATTTAATGATAATGCACATGATATGTTAGAAAATGACGCATGAACGACTTGAGATTGCTTAGGCTTGTTGTTTTTCACCATTTGCTTATCCTGTGAGACTTGAGCTTCACTGTATACATATCTTGATATAGTTTCTTTTAAATTGTGTGATATCGTGCATGTGACTATCTTCTAGAACTTGCCATTTTTCTGTGTCGAGACTGCAATATGTGTTTCGAATTTGGAAAGGATAAAAGGCCATCTTTGTTAACCACATATTCACCCAAACACTAACCCGATGATATATACCATTTGTCGCCTTCTTTGAGCCTTTATTAGACTTTTTCTTTCGATTAACCGGATGATAGGAGGTGAGGATGGATATGGGAATCAAAAGGGGTTGAAATTTTGATGTAGTTATGACGAGAAAAGTTTCTTTTAGAAAAATACATCTATGGTGAAGATTAGTACCTTTGTTGTCAATGATAAACCCTATAAGCTCTAGAAAAGAAAAGAAAAGAAAAAAAAAAGCAATGATAAATTCACTATGCGTGTTGAGCATAAAGGGTCTTTAATCAAAGTATAGGTACCTTCTGTGGCATAAAACGTTAATTTAGCACGTTGGGAAAGAAGAGGAAAATGGACAAAGTCCATATGTGTCGAAAAGTATAAATGGGGGTGCTTGGAATATTCTTGAGTCACTTAGCCATATATTATCCTACCTTAACCAATGTGCCTACATTACAACCTATGAAAAGACCTCTTTGATCCTAATTTGAACACATTTGACGTGGTGGAGATATTAGAAAGCAAGCCTATGGTAAGATGTTGCATTGCATTGATCGCCGAGTGTATACACGCCCTACATTTCTTTATGAGTTGAGTGTATCCTATATTTTACACACATGCCGTTGTGAGGTTGAATTAAATGAGTTTTGCCACCAATTGTTGTTTGTGTTGAGTTGACTAACGTCGTCATGTGCACTAATGTTTTTGAGCGTTGATATGTTTCTGAGGCTTAGAATGGTTACCATCTTTGCTACGCTCGTTGATCTTTTCGTTGTGTCTTTCTGTTTTGGTTTTGTTTGAGGACAAACAATGATTTAAGTTTGGGGGGTTTGATAAACGCGCATTTTACACGTTTATAGTTTATATTTAAAGATGAGTTTAGGTCATTTAATGTGCATTTACGTATCGATTCTTAATGTTTTATCTATTTCTAGAAGATCTCGCTCTTGGGTGTTCTTTTGGTGTTGTGTAGGTCCATATGTTGAAATTGAGCAAGGAACGAAGCACGAGCCAAAACTCACAACTACCTGCTTTAGCGACCAGCCCAATGTCGCTAGGCTGGCCGCTAGCAACCCAGCGAGACCGCGACCGCGACCTCGCGAAATGAGAGACCAGCCGAGAAAGTTATCAGATGATTTCTGGCCACGGCTAGCGACCGCTAGCCGTGCCATGAGGAAACCATGCGAGCTAAGGAGGCGATCATGGCGAAGATTGTGCTTGTGAGATGAGCGTAAGAAAAATTAGGGTTTGGGGTGTGCCTATATATATGGCAACACCCCTCGCGCCTCTAACTTGGCACACACGATTCCGAACCTCTTTATTCAGTTTTTCATCGGTTTTCATATTTTTAGCTTTAGCTTCCATCTATTTTCATTCTAGAGTTTAGTTGAGTATTGTTCTTCGCTTATATTACGTTTTTCACGATCCGAACGTTTTCCGGATAATCTTTGCAAATTTACATTCTTCACGAGGTTGGGATTCAAGCCCAACGATTGTTCATCGACGCCTAATACGGGTTTTATTTATATAATTTCTATTTTATGGTTAAATCGTATTTTATTCCGCTTATTATGTCTGGCTAGATTTCTATTCTAATCCTAGGGTTTGCATGATCCGATCCTATATGTTGTGATTCCTGTTATCGCTATTTACCTTCCAGGCATTGATTCATGATTCTTGGTGCTTATTTATATGTGTTAATTTATGATCAATCTTGATGCATATCTAGTTGTCGGTTAATTACGTAATTGTATTAATTGTCAATCGATCTTGAATGCATGATACGAATAAGCCTTGAGTCGTAGCTGAGATAGGATATTCGTAGGAAGCATATTCTTTGTGATCTGTTTGGAGTTGCTTGTTTTCACCTAGAGGCGAATAAAGAATAGGGAAAACTAGTAATCTACAGCCGCAATTGTCGTAACTGAAGTTGTCGGTTATATATGTGATCTTCCATCTTGTCTGGATTAAAATTGGTTAATAGGAACAGGATAAACATACGTTGTGGATAGGAATAATGCATCCCTGTGGTTAGTCGTCCTTATCTGCTTTTACCATCCAGTGTTTATTGCTTTATTTTATTTTCTGTTTTGTTACCTCTGCTTTGGATTAAATTCCGAAGCCCTAAAATCATACCAAACCATATATGTTGCTTGGATAATGATGAATCATTGTTGAGTTAGCTTCTGTGTTTTCGCATTACAATCCCTGTGGATACGATACTCTGCTTACCTTCTATATACACCTTTTACGTGTGAAAAAGGGAGCGATCAGTTGTTATCAGACATAAAGAGTTGGTTATCCGATCAGTTTCAGATGAAAGTCTTAGGAGATACAACGTATATTCTTGGGATCAAGGTTTACCGAGATCGCAAGAGAAAATATTGAGCTTATCTCAAGCGTCTTACATTGATATTGTGATTACTCATTTTAGCATGCAAATCGCTAAGAATGGATTGGTACCCTTCAGACATGACATTTATTTATCTAAGGAGCAGTCACCAAAGACTGCAAAGAAGATAGAGGAAATGAGACACGTTCCATACGCTTCCTCCGTAGGAAGTCTCATGTATGTGATGTTGTGCACGACACCCGATATCTATTATACGGTAGGCATAGTTGTAAAATATCGATCTAACCCTGGACATGCTCATTGGATTGGGGTAAAGCATATACTCAAGTACCTGAAAATGACTCGAGATTAGTTTACTAGGCAGACAGTCTAATGCATTTGGGTTATTCAAACTCGAATTTTCAAGCTGACCATGATGAGAAAAAGTCTACCTCAGGCTATGCGTTCACTTTAGGAGTTGGAGTGTATTTTGGCAGAGTGCAAAGCAGCGGTGTATTGCAGACTCTACCACGGAAGCCGAATATGTAACCGCATCAGAGGCTGCTAAAGAGGCAGTATGACTCAAGAACTACCTCTTGGATTTAGATGTTGTACCTCGTTTTCCCAAGAGTATCACAGTGTTCTGCCAAAACTCTGGTGTAGTAGCAAACTCGAAGTAATCACGGACCCACAAGGCGATGAAACACATAGAGAGAAAGTACCACATCATACGAGAAATCGTACGACGAGAAGAAGTGCTTATTGAGAATATTGCAACTACAGACAACCTAGTTGATCCATTCACGAAGAGGTTGTCGCAAATAGTCTACGACAAACACATTCGAGGACTTGGATTGATCAAGATAGCCCCCAATTAGAAAGGAAAATTTTGTATAAGTAAGAGAAGCAAAATGATGGTGTTGTTTATAACAACTAGTAGGGAGACACATTTCTAAAAGTTTACTTTAGTATAAGTGGGAGATTGTTGGATTTGTATACTGAAACCAGAATGATTGAACTTGCATACAATGTTTTCTGTTATCACTATTTCAATCTCCTATCTGAATTGTTTACTTGATTACATATGTTGTCCCATTATCTCATACAAAAGTTAGATCATACGGTGTGTAGAAGATCACAGAAGTCTGTATAATTGGTTAAGTTAGTTGAGATATAAAAATGATCACAGCTGAGACAACCTGAGGATGGGTTGTTGGTATAGGTTGCAGTATAGATAAGAAGTAACTTGACTTGGTTGCTTACCTATGCTGGTATGTCTTGACGTATTGATGGATCACAGTGAGATGAGTTCTTATATCTGATCGTCGTGAATAACCTAGATCCCGGTGATTTTACGTTGATCTAAACCTCGATAAGGTTTTATGTGAATATGAGTTACTAACCATCACTTTAACTTGTTATAGGTGATGATTACGTGAGATAGCCCAAGATTCTCCACTTCTTAGGTGGTGACAGTGCTTATATGTCATACTAGTTACATGTATCGAGTCACTGTATCCGTTTAGGATGATGATGCCCCCTTAAGGAGCTCAAAAGTTTATTGTACTAAATCTTGCATGTTAAGTTAGCTCAATTACAATAATAAGGTTGAGTAGTACTATTTAAGTAATTAAAGGGATTAATCATTTTAAGCAGTCAGAGTGCTATAAATAATTAATGGACGTGCGATATCTTAACTTCGGGGATTCGTAGGTCTAAGTACAAACCCGACTCAATTTTGATAATAAAGGGGTAAATCAACATTTATAATCTAGTGGAATGAATAAATGTTTATGAATTAATTTATGCTCTGGGCTGAATATAAAATAATTAATTCATTTTAGATCCATCTTTATTTATTGTATTCGATCCTTAGGCTCGGCCATCAAGGCTTGTAGCTACTGTAATTTTCGTCCATCCCCTAACATCCCACTAGAATTTTTTTATTAATGTATTATTTATTTAATACATCTTCTATATCTAGATGGATATTATCTGATATTATTGGATATCAAGAGACAATTATTCTAGATAAGAATTATCTTCAGAGAAGAAGATAATTATTGTATGTATTAGATATACCAGAATCTTATCTCTTAGGGTTTTAGGGAGATCACAATAAATACAAGGTATGAAAAAATCAAATTATCCCAAATTAACTATGATTTTCGAAAATCATTAAGAAAGATATAAGGGACAAAAATTTATAGTTTTCTCCATAGAATACTTCCACTCAGTATTGGAGATTATGCATCTGGAAACAGTCCAGAAGATCAAAGCTGAAATCTTCCATTGATCTCTCGTGTCGTAAATTATGCGTAAATACGAGAAAATCCATGTGTGTTTTAATTAATTATATAGAAAGACGTCTGGAATATAATTATCAGATATCAATTAAATATCAAAGATAGATCCTTGCAAGCACGGATAAATTCATATTTCCCATCAATTGCATATAAGGTCAACCAAATTACTTTTACGATACAAATCTTACAGCTCTAATTATACTAACATGATTCATGAATTCATGCTCAATTGAATCAAGAAAAGAAAATCTAAAACTTCATCCTACTTCATCATCATGATCGGCCAACACAGGATTTTCTAAAAGTTTAGAAATTAAATCCCTAAAAACATATACTGCTACATATTAGCCATAGAATATTAATTAATATGCGATCAGTTTGCCCAACAAAAATCAAGACTAGAAAACCCATATCTTAAATTCTCGAAAGTATGCTGACAAAATCAAACTTGATTGGGTTTATATGAAATTAGCAATGTAGACGTACGCCGACTATGCGAACATAGTTAATTCTTGATTTTTCTTAATTCTGGTTCGATTACTACCTGAAATCGAAAAGGGCAGCAGTTTTTTCACACATTTTTATGCTAAAAAATCTAATTTTTAAGCCTTGATAAGGTGAATAGGAGTCGTACGATTCGGCTCGTAATCGAAGATTGAGATGATTGGCGAACTGAACTGAACCGAACCTTCAAGTTTAAAGAGAGGCTTTCTCCTTCCTTCTCTCTCTCTTTGCTCATGTTTTTGTGGCTGAAATGGGGATGAAAGGGCTGACTTTGGTCTAACTTGTTCCAAAAGAAAAGCTCTTCCCGAAACCCCATATCCCAATACCATGAGAATATGAAAAGGTAAATCACGTTAATTCAGTGAGATTAGTATCCCTAAAGAGCTTAAGAAATTAAGAGGACTTTGACTTTATCTAATATTCAAAAGGAGCTATCCTAAAGAGGGTGAAACTTCCACACTTCGACTTCTAGGATTCGATCTTTGATTCTTGTTCCAAATCTGTTAGTTCTTAACCAACTGAACTAAGTCCGTGGAAGCAACTTTGGCCTAATTATGATATAATAAAGTGTTCCCAACTATTAAATTAATAAATTGGATAGTTACTAACTTTTTCGAGTACTTTTAATTAATTGGCGCTGCGATTAAATAGGAACTTTGTCATTTTTATTTCGAGTCACATCTAATATTATCTAAATAATCTTTTTAAGTTAGGGAATTAATCTTATAATTTTTCATGATTAAATCGATATTGTATCGCGTATTAACTCTAATTCACTAATTTATATTTGTAGTCAAAACTTTTGATTTTCTCACTAATTTCATTTCTATTGATTTTTAGACTCTTCTAACAATTTATAAAGTTGCCAAAAATTAAAATCTAGGCTCGAAATGAAAAGTCGAATTTGAACTCGATTTGCAAATCGAGACGAAAATAAATTCAAAAACTGATTTTGAAAAACGAGTTACTATTCACTCGCTGTCAAAAATAAAATTATGTAGCACAAGATGCAAACATCAAAATAAAAACGAAACATTAGAATACATATCTTGTATTTCAGAAGGACAAAGGTCTTGCTCCAAAAAACAAAAAGGACAAAGGTCTTAAACCAACCAATTATGTAATCCAACAGCTCCAAAACCTATAACTAATAAACCATAAAACAAATTTCCTTCAAAATCTAGCACAAATAGCAGGTTACACAATATGTGGGAGAGGAAGAGAGAGAGACAGTTCATAGTAGTTTGAACATAATAACTATACAAGATTACTGCTAGTAACTGTCTGCATTACTTCTCCTGCAAATCTCAGACAACAATATGCTTGTCAAAAAGTCACAAATGGATCGGATCAAGAGCTGCATTCAACATATATAGGACAATGAAATGAAATCTTAAAAGTTTTCATCATGTTGTCTACCTCTGCCCTTTCTTCAACAACACACCAATCTTCTTCAGCATGTTCCCATTTTTCTTCTTGGGGGATTCATCATCTGTATCTTCAGTGTAAGGCAGGCCTAATTTGCCACCAATTGTGTGGTAGTCCAAGGATCCTGTCCTTTCGACATATTTCCCGTTGTTGTTGCCAGTGGAGAGCATGGCGGCAGCCGCCTCGGCTGCCTTCCTCCACTGGTCCGACTGCACCTTCAGCCTTCTCAACTCGTCCTCTATCTCAAAGTTTGCAGCCTGAGCAGCATCGAGCTCGTCAGTCACCCTCGTGGTTCTTCTGCAGCTTTTATCAGCTTCCTCAGTTAGGTATCCAAGCTTCATCAAGGCCTCTCGCTCAGCAGCTCTTGCTGCCTCTGTTGAAGCAAGGGCCTCGTCGTTCTGCTTGTTTCTCTCCATCTCCCTTTTCAAGATTTCAGATTTGAGCATCTCATTTTCTTCAGTGATGGTTTGCATCTGCGTCTCCTTCTCCAACAAGCTCGCTTTCAGATCTTCTAGGATGGATGCCGACTTGTTTAGCTCGATTTCTACATGGTTTTTGTCAACATCAAGATTCATTGCGTTGTTGTTGTTTTTGTCGAATGGAACACTTTGCAATGCCTTTTCCTTTTCAGTCAGTTTTGTCTTCAGCTCCTCAAGCTCAACTTCAGATTCTTTCAACTTTTCCAACAATTCGGATTCCTTCTGCAGTGATTCTGATTTCGAGTGCTTCACTAGCTCGAATGCATCTCTAATCTGCAACGTGGTCTGGAGGTGCTGATCTTGATACCTCCTTTCAGCAGCTTCAAGTGCGTCTCTCAACTCATCTGATTCACATCTCAGACTATCAACCTCATGTTTCAACATCTCTGGATGCTCGTGTTCGTCACCATTTTCACACAAGGACTTAACATCGCCTTCACTTTTAGCAAGATCAGCCCGGAGTTTGCTGACAAGTTCCTCAAGTGAATTTGCTTTCTTCTTCGACTGCTCCAGCTCAGCTAGCAACAAGCTGTAGGATTCCCTGGCGTTAGCATGTTCCAACCGTAGTGCTTCTTCAGTAGTCTTCACAACTTCCAGCAGTATTTGAGCTTTACCAACTTCCTCCATAGCTTGAGCTTCAGATTCTCTGCTATCATTCAACTGGTTCTTGAGCTTCTCGACCAACTCAAAAGTTTCTGTGAGCTTGATTCTCAGGCTCTGAATCTCAACATGAGCCAATTCAGCATGCCCAGCTTGAGAAGCTTCGGACTCAGTCACCCTATCCACCTGGAGCTTGAGCTTCTGCATCTCATTCAGCGCAGAAGCCAATGCAGCAGAGTCCATCGAGTGCTGCTTCTGAACAGCCTCCAGTTCTGACTGCCAAACTCTGTCTCGGTCTTGAGATATCTTACGTAGCTCTTGCACTCGAGCTTCCTCAGAGTCGGAGAGTTCCTTAAGTTGGTTCTGAGTTTCTTCGAGTTTAGCTGACATCGCTGCAAGCTGCTTCTTGGCTTCCTCCGCCTCCTGCTGAGCCTTCCTCTTCCATGACTCGGACGAGCTCAACTGCTCCTTTGCCTTCTTCAGCTCGTCTTGGAGCTGAGCCAGCTGAGGCTCCAATTCGGACACTCTGCTCGGTGCTCTCGTTTTCTAAGACGCGACAACGGTGGGTTCAAAATAACATCAAGAAAAGGACAGCAAAGGAGCAGCCAAGGTAACAAATGGACTATGAAAAACAAACAAAAGTAAGGTATGGAGACACCATTTTGTAGGATATATTTCAGTTTGGAACAGAATATTTACATAGATTTATGTCTAGAGTTCATACACACGGATATAAAGGTCACTTGACATGTAATGACAAAAAGTTGCAACTACTTGCACCTACAGAAATCATTACAATTATCAGTGGCTAGTTATCATTCAACAGCAAATATAAATAAAGGCATACTACTGCATATTATAATCAAAATTCTTGCATCTTGTCATCTAACTAAAAATGTCTCCTTCCAATGAAATTTGGATTTTCCAATCTACATGTACATGTACCTCTATTGCTGGGCTTCGTGGAGATCGCCCAACAACTTTAGGACTTTTATCTTTAGGTGTCTTGCTCTTTGGTGATGAAAACGAATCGGGATCTGATCCTGGAGTTTTGAGCTTCCGGGCTGTACGAGGCGTGGCAGGAGAAGGTTTTGGAGGCACGTCGAGAGAGCCAGGTCTGCACTCAAAAAAACATACACAAGAAACCATAAAAAACACTCAACTATGACCTCTTTATTCAACTATGTTACGGTTATGCAATTGCAAAAGATGATGTTCTCAAATATGAGAATCAACCTCATCAAACACTAGACGAACCACCGTTCATCATGAAACATGCAAGATGAGAAAAAACAGTACAAATAATGCTTTCACGGTTTCACCACAGCATATGCAACTTGATTGATGGATACTTGTGTTTAAGACTGCAAGAATGGAATGATGAAACTATACAAAACACATTCATATATAACATCAGCCACAATTACCTTGCCTTCGTGGTCTGCATATTGTACTATCTCAGCAGTGAAGAAAATGAAGCTAACTAAGGCCCGCCCAACTAAAGAACCCTGCAATCTTTTCAGAGTCTCGGTGAGAGAGGCACATATTTATTGATATATGAAACAACGAACAAAGATAACCATCACTCAGAAAATGCAACCATTAGTCTGTTTTGAGTCGAACCGGCCAATCAAACTACGAAAGAGAGAAGCAATACTATCCCTTTAAAGGAAAACTAGAGAAACAACCTCCACTCCCACCAGACATACCCAAAAAGCAGGGGGGGGGGGAAGAAAAGTGTGAAAATAGTAAAAAGCAAAGAGACAAATGAAGTAACAATCAGATCAGATATAAGATACCAACAAAGGCCAGTCTATCACTTTCCAAATGTTTTCCTTTATTTTCACTCCAGAACTAAGAACTGATAACAAAGTAACCCACAAGTCAGTAAAGTTACTGTAAATCTTAACATTGTAAGGCAGATAGAATGTGATGCATATTTATAAAATTGCTTTATGATAAATGACAAACGATAACTTCATTATTGTTTTTTTACAAGTTGCATAAGGGAAAATAAATCTACAAGACTACAATAACGCATAATACCATAAATCATTTAAAATTTGACACATTCAACTAAAATGTTGGAAACACTACGAAAAGGATATGGAAAAAGAAATTCACTGAACCATAGAGAGAGAGAGAGAGAGAGAGAGTTATTGATGCCTAAAATGCTCAACATATTGATAGCGCGCCATCATCAATGAGGTACTGAGTTGGCATATAGTAACTTGCATTTACTCCCATGTTTATTCTCAACTGTTTAGATCTGCAGAAACAAAATTTTCACAGCCCAAAAAAATATAAAAGGAAAAGAAAAATAATGATCAATAAATCAAAGAGCACAAGCTTAATTTGCAAAGACAACCACAACAGAGAACTCACGTTGAATCCAACAACGACTATTTGAATGCTTCAGGACCAACTCACATTGCAAAATCAACTACAAATTTCCCCCCCTTTATTTAGAAAAAAGGAAAACACACACACTCACTCACTCACTCACTCACTCACACTCACACTCGCCAGACGAAAAATGCTCATTTGGAAAAGAAAAAGCTCTCTGCAACATCAAACAAAATGCAGAGGTGGAAAAACAAGAGTCGCAAACAACATAAACAAGCAAAACTTGTCGCATTGCTGAATGAAAAAACAACAAGACATCAGACTTACCCTGTTCGAAGTTTGAAGTCTATCTCTCTCGATTGACCACAAGTTCCAAGAAAAATGGTGAAAGGAAGAAGAGAGAAAACCCTAGAGTGTGTGAGCTCGAGCTCGAGAGAGAGAGAGTTGGGTTCGTACAACGTGTTCAATCGCTGCGCAGCCTGACGTGATGCTGCTCCCGAGTCTCTGTCTCTCTTCTCCTTGTTTGTTTTTGTTTCTAATTTTTGAAGTACATAAAATCACAAGTATATTTCAACGTGGAATATTTAAGTACTTGTCCTACTATAATAATTGTATGGTATTAGAATTAAATGTTAGTACAAATTGATGACAAGAAAATACAAAAGGGGTGTTTGGAAATAAAAATAAATGAGCTGTAAGGTATCTCCAGTTGTGAAGTTGATTTTTAGTTTTTAATATCATATCAAGTTTTAAAAATTTATATACTTTTTTTCATATTTATTTCCAATTATATATTTACAACATCAACTTTTATATGGATCGACTGTAATATATATATATATATATATATATAGAGGATAGATCATATAGACTGTAATCGTGATAAGATGTAAGACTCAATCTCATCCACTCATCTCATAGATCATATGGTTGATTTTTTGGACTTTTTAAGCTTAATTTTGCCGATTTTCGCTTCATTAAGGGTAGATTAGTAATTTGATTTGTTATTTGATTGCGAAAACAAAAATGCATGCGGTTGAACCGCATAATGCATTTAAATGAACAAAAAATGCATCTGATTGAGCGATAATGCATGTGTTGGAAGCTTCGCGTGGGCGCGCCCGATGCATCGCGCTTAGCGCTGGCGGGCGTGCCTCAACAGGCTTCGTGTTTCATGCGTCGCTCCGGTGCTCGTTCGCGCACCCGTTGGCACTGCATTTTTACGTTTTGTTAAATGCATGAACATGCTTTGTTAAATGCGTGAACATGTTTTGATCAATGCGTGAACGTCTAAGTTAAATGCATATTTACATTTTGTGAGAACATACATTTTATGTTTTGTTCAATGCGGTTTCATGTTTTGTTCAATGCATTTTATGGTTTTCGACACCAAATCTATCATCCATCATTCTATAACAATTTCGCTGCCTCTTTCACAGATTATCGGTATTCGCGTGAACCACCGTCATAACCACCATATTTCTCGATTCTTCAATCATCTATCAAATTGATCTTATATTTTTTCTCAAAATCCATCAATTTTGTTCCTCGCTTTTTTCTTCTTTTATTTCTTTCAAAATATGTTATTTATAGTTGTTTGTGTATCTTGTTGTCGTCGCCGGAGTTGCCGCCATCACCGTCTCAGTCTGTCTCCCGTCGCCGCCGTCGTCTCGGTCTCGTCTGCTGCCGTCGAGGAGGAGAAGAAGGGTGATTTGTTTTTCCCATTTTGCCCTTGCGAAAATTAAAAGAAAAGAAAGAAAGGGTTGCCACGTGTCGACTGTGGTGTGTGCGTGTTCAAAATGTGTCTAGATTGAGACTACATACTATCGGCGACCAGATACTACTTTAACCCAACCTATATATATATATATATATATATAAGATAATTATGGGATCCAAAAAAGGATAAAAGGAATGAAAGACTGTTGTGGGATTCGAAAAAAGCAAAAAATCAGCTTTTATCTTTAAAAGTTGGCTTTGTAGAAAATATCAAATAAACCTATCTATAATGGTAAAAAGTTGGTTTATCCAACTTGTTTTTTTAAAAAAAACTACCATTGAAGGAGTTGACTCTTAACCTTTGTCACGTCATTTTCATACTTATACTAAAAAAATTAGTTATTAATTTCTTAAAAATGAAAAAAACCTATCATTGGAAGTACCCTAATCGTGTGTTGCCCGCCTCCACACAAAAAAAAAAACAAAAAAAAACTATTTCCACGAAGACATAGTTTTTTTTAATATATTTCATATGAAAAAAACAAATATAATTAAATAAATCATACGTGACAAATTCTACCATTTATATTGAGAGTGAATTTCAAACTTTGTAATTCAAAATTACAATAATAAAGTTTTAATGCTCCTCCGATTGTGCATATTTTACGTATATTTTGGCTTATTATTGATATGTTTTGGCTCTGAGTAGGGATTTAATTATACTTATATTGATAATTTATGTTTCATGATTTGCGTTAGGCATTGGAAGTAATATGAAAGGGTTGACCTCAATTTGGAAAAGTTTGGAGTATTGAGTTGAAGTTATGGCCCAAAAAACCGAGCAGTATGGCCACACCCATTCAACCGCGTACTGAATAGTTGAAGACAAGATTTTTAGCGTCAGAAGCCTTTCAAAATTTATGTGAACGTGATTTGGACTGAGGAATGAAGTTTTATCTTAATTATGGGCTTAGATATAAGATCTAGGGTTTATATTATTATTTAATACATTCATTATTTTATTAGAATATATTTTCTTTTATTTCCTTATTTTATATTATAGGTAGAGCTGGCAAAAGGGGCGGGTCGGGCTGGCCCGGCCGGCCCGATGGGCTTGTGGTTTTACTGGGTTGGTGGCCCCGAAATGCTATCGGCTGAAAATGTGGTAATCCCCAATTTATCTCCAGCCACGGGCAAACCCGCCTAATATTTAATTTAATAAGATATTATTTTAATTTCAAAAATATGATAACAATAAATAAATTAAATCTACTAACATCAATTTCAAAGTAAACAAGATAAATTACGTCTACTAACATCAATTCCAAAATAAATAAAATAAATTAAATATACTAACAAGTCTAATATCAATTTCAACGTAAATAAGATAAACTTAAAGTTACAAATATCATCAAATATCGACCTTAAAGAAATGTAATAGAGATAAGGATGGACAAAAGGAGGAGTTTTTAATAGTCATTCCTTTTATTTTTTATATTTACTATTTAGTATTTACTACTAATATAAAATATTAAACTTTAAATGTGTGGCGGGGCTTTTGTCTAAAACCCGGACTTTTAGCCTAAAGCCGGTAAGCCCGTCGGGCTATGTGGGTGGGCTTTTTAGGTCCGATTTTTTTTGGGCCACTATTTTTACGAGGCCCAACCCGACCCCAATTCCGGGTACCCCGGGCCGGTCCACCGGGTCGGGCCAATTTGTCGGCTCTAATTATAGGTAATGGGTCTTATATAAAGAACTCATTACACTTATCTGCAATCTTTCGAATGAGAATTCAGTTTGCTTATCAAAGTTTTTTTTTTACTTCGTTCTTTTTTCTCTTTCTCTTATGACTTTTAGCTTGAATTTAAATATGAGTTCTAGCTAAACCCTTTTCATTCTAGCACGACACGTTCCATAAGATCTAATCGATTTTATCCTTTAATTTTTTGCAAACATATGTTATTCTTTGTGTTTATTGTCATTAATTATTTCATTTCTATTAGATAGTTGCAAATATTTAATAGTTCAAGATTAATTAGTAGCTCATTGAATAGGTCATCTGTGCTTGTGGTTTAGATTTAATTAGTCGTAAAGTGATTCATCAGAGTAAATGGAATAACAATCTTAATTCGATAATCATGTGTCAGAGTTTATTGGTTTTGAATCGAATTTCTCTAATTGTTAATATTGTGAACTCATTAAATCTATAGAGTGTCTCTTATGATTGTTAGTCGATTATGGAAGTAGTTAGTGAAGTGTCTTCCTAATTACTGAGAAGTTAAGGAGAAACAAGATCACATCATAAGTGTCTTCGGTGATCATAACTAGTTTATTTACATGAATTAAAATTATATTTGTATCGATGATCTGAATTGTCTAAGCTAGGGTGAAATTAACTGGAACCGAAATATCTTTCGTCATATTTGTCCCAAACAAACGTCTGGATACTTTGCTTACTTTTAGTTTTCAAAACTTTATAGTTTTAGTCAATTTTAAAACTTATTTGCAGGTGAAAAATTGTAAAAATTCTCGTCAATCTTCTGAGAGACGATCGTTCTTACCGTTGTTTGAGTAATGTGGGATATTGACCGAGTGTCAGATTTTTTTTGTGAGAAGCGACGCACCAAATTTTGGCGTCATTGCCAGGGATTGGTTTTAAGTAGTATGTTTTTTTTTGAATTAATGTCGGGTTTCATTAGTACTTTTTTCTAGTTTATGCCTTATTCTTCTTGTACAAGACAATTAGTCTTGGATCCAGAAATTAAGAAAATTGTGCGCAAATTCACGAAAATAGCTAAGGAATGAAGGAAAGAAAGCTACTGCAATCATCATGAATGCGGGAAAGAATGTTGACGGGAATTCTGAAAGAAATCCACCGTCGTTGAATAAAGAGTTGGGACGTCACATGAGTAATCGACCTTTGTGCATTGTGCTGTCTACCATCAACCAAACCTCTGAAATCAAGCTTGGATTTATTCAAGTTCTTCCCAAATTTGGGGATATGCTTGGAGAGAGTGCACATAAATATCTTGTTGAGTTTGATTTAGTTTGCTCTACTTTACCTCAACAAGGATTTACTAATGGTAATTTAAGATTACTAACTTTTTCTCTTACTTTACAAGACAAGGCTAGATATTGGTTCTTCTATCTTTCTCCTGGCTCAGTTCGAACTTGGAATCATTGGAGGAACAATTTCTCCATAAATTCTTTCAGGTTTCAAAAGCTGTTAATTTATGAATGGTTATTAATAGCATTAAACAAAAACATGGAGATAGCTTGGCTAACTATTGGGAATGATTCCAACAATTGGGTTGCAAATGTCTTGACCACGGATTTTTTTATTATCAGTTGCTCACTAATTATTTTTATCGTGGTATGCCTTCTTTGATTGGAAAATTGATTGATGCTTCATGTGGAGGATCTTTGAAAAATAAGACGTTGGAGGATGCAAAGTAGCTCATCATTGGTATGGTTTCGAATGACCAACAATATGAAGACGATGATGATGATAGATAAATTCTAATGAAAGCGATGGAGAGATCAAAAAGCTTGAATGTGCATGACAATATTGATGCTCTAACATCGCTAGTTCGAGAACTTCTTTTAGCTCAAATTGAGAAGATTCACTGTGGTATATGTTTGGAAAGTGGACATTTTATTGATTCTTGTCCAACTTTGCAAGATCCTCTAACCGAACAAGCATTTTTTGGTTTGGGTGATGCTCAATATGATGCACAAAGATAGATAATGAATGATCCATTTCCAAGGTAGAGAAATTATTCATTTGGAATCAAGGAGGACCTAGAGTTTATGCACCCAAACAACCATAGGGTGGGCATTATGCCGATACCTACAGTTCCGAGCTAAACATGAGTGTGAAGTTGTAAAAAGTTTATCACAGATGAGTGGGATTGTGAATTATGCAAAGCCAGCAAGCATTCCAGTAGGAGACACAAGCTACGTTAGGTAGTACGGGCAGACAGATCACGCAACTAGCTACTCAAGTGAACAAGTTGTAGGTTTTGTAAGCAAAGTTTCATCTCAAACAGAGATTAATATAAGAGGGAATGTTTGTGCATTCACGGTAAGGAAAGATGGAGAACTGGTCGAGCACAATCCTACGAAGAACGAAAAGGAGAACGTCGATCAGGGAGACGTAAAGTACGATGGAGCCGCTCATGAAATGCAAAATCCAAAATTTATCTCCCTTCTCAGGTAAGTGTCGATTATATTATTTTAAATTCTAAATCACTAACTGCTACATCTTTTCATTCCAAGTTGCTTCCAAACAAGAAGAAAGATGATGAAAAAGAGATCCTAGAGGTATTAGAAAAGGTGTAAATCATCGTTCCATTGATTGATTCCATCAAGCAAGTTCTCAGGTATGCAATTTTTTTGAAAGAATTATATGCTAAGAATATGAGACATGGGAAAGATGCAAAGATTCAAGTTGGGAAGAATGTCTTTGCTATTATTCAAAAGAAATTACCTCGGATCCACCAACGTTAAAAAAGGATAACGATCGGATCCATATTAGTTAAGGACTAACTCGGATTGTGTACACATGTGACTGTGTGTTAAGGTTAGCTACCTCGACAGTCATGACGACTATGTGTAGGTGGCCACCTCCATAGTGCGCGAATGAATGAATGATCAGATATGAAACAACGTGGATGAAATAGTCCGGCCGGACACTTTTGGAAAATGATAAAATATTAGGTAGACATGAGTTTTTCAACTAAAATCCTCGTGCGCTATTGTGGGCAGTTCAATAACTTTACAAAGAAAATATTTTTAGCAATGAGTCCACTGAGTACTTTTTTACTTAGCCATGCATCTCATTTTGATGTGCAGGTTGAGCAGGGATTGACGATTAGTGCGAGGTGGTGCAAAGTGGCAGGTGTTTTGTTGCTATAGTAGAAAGGTTTCTAAAACCTTGGGCATGTATCGTCATATACATGTCCACACGTTTATTGTTGCTAAACTCTGATATTGTTTTAGTGTCTCTTAATTATAATTGCTATTCACTTTCGTATTGAACTTGAGGTCGTACCTCGTTCCTTGAATTGCGCCCTGATTGAGTTATATTTGGATATTGAACCTTTTAACAAGTCCTTCTGTGACTTGGGTTTGTATTGAAACAGCTTATTCCTTTCAGTCCATGCATTCATGAGTAGTTTGATGGTTAATTGCATTGATTAGTTATATATATATATATCCGCTACATTACCATACCAGTGACGATCCATTTGATCCGTACTTATTTGAGAAGTCGGGTTGTCACAGTATTGGTTTTGCTCTTCAATAGCAAAGTGCTACTGATGGAGGTTTCAAAGAGTATGTTATGATGTATGTGCTGAGTGATGTTCAGTTCAATAACATGTAAAGTAAGAGTACTGAAGTAAAAGAGCACGCTAATTTTTTACGTGGTTCAAAGAGATTAGCTCCTACGTCCACGGACTAATAAATCATTCAATTTACTACTTGGAATTGGTCTTGCTTATATGGTTGCAAGAGAAACCAAGATACAAACTTCACCTTATATGTACCCCGACTAACTTGTCGTAGCTTCATTTGCTTACTAGTGCAAGAAAACATCTGATTGCTCACGGGTAGGGCTGGGTATCCGGTTCGATTCGGTTAACCGAACCGAATTTTCGGTTACCCGAAACCGATTATGCACTTTGGATACTAACCGATAACCGAACCGATCGGTTATTCGGTTAACCAAATAACCGATCGGTTTAACCAATCGGTTATTTGGTTAACCGAATAACCGGTTTTTTAAACCCATTTTTTTTTAAAATATTACTCAGTTTTTTAAAATATTCTCAGTTTTTTAAAATATTAATTATAAAATAAAATTAATATATTCAGTTTTTTAAAATATACTCAGTTTTTTAAAATATTAATTATAAAATTAAATAAATATATATATTCAGCTTTTTAAAATATTCTCGATTTTTAAAATATTAATTATAAAATTAAATAAATAAATATATTCAGTTTTTAAAATATTCTCGCTTTTAAAATATTAATTATAAAATTAAATAAATATATTCGCTTTTTAAAATATACTCGCTTTTTTAAAAAATTTAATTATAAAATTAAATAAATATATATATTTATATAATTATTTTCGGTTATCGGTATACCCATTTGGTTATCGGGTATACCGATAACCGATTTTTTTGAAAATCACATACCAAATACCGAACCGTATCCAATGATATCGGTTATTCGGTTAACCGATATCCATTGGTTCGGTTCGGTTATATAGATACCCAAATATCCAATACCAAATACCCACCCCTACTCACGGGTGCAATCGACCTAACTTTCTTGCTTACGGGTGTAATAAAACCTAGCATTCAGCAACTAACACTCCATCGATTACTAACCAACTCCTACTTCGAATACTAAACAGGTGTTTTGTAGAAGGTGGTTTTAGTTTTTCCAAATTCTGATTAAGTTGTTATAAGAAACAACTTAATCAATTCTAGCATAGAATATTACAAGGTATTAAGCCTAGACTCTAAGAGAATGTAAGCTAAAACCCTAAGTAAGTAAATATATGTTTATACTCTTGAAATCCCTTCTTCGAAAATATGTTGTTCGTATGTTTACTAGTATTAACTTTGAAAGTTTTTTTATCTTTGGGTGCTCAGCATTTTCGGTAACCTTCAAAGGTTGAACTCGTGGGTACTTATAGGAGAAACGATTAATAGTGTCATTGGAGGGAACACCAATCATATTCATTCCATTTGTCATTTGAATTCTCCCCCGTTTGAATCATCGTAAGTCGCTTTAAATGTCTACAACATCGCATAATGTAGCTTTGTAGTATCTTTTGCAAGTCGTGGTCCTTGCGATTCTGCTCGACATGTTGAAAATCAAATACCAACGGTTTAAATATTATGTGTTTCTTTAGTAGGGTTGAATTCATGTTTCTTCAGTACATTGACCTCGGGTCTCTTCAGTAGAGTCTGCTCCGCATTTCTTCAGTAGAGCGGACTCTATCTATCTTCTTTATGTTGACTCCAAGTCTTCAGTAGACACTTCAGTTGACATAGATCTTGAACAACTTTGTATTCTCTTCTGCTGAAATGACACTGGGTTATTTTCTTGTCTTCTTCATCTTTAGTCTTGTTAAGTCTTCAGTATCACTGAGTCAGTGTGACGGTACCTTAGGGTCGTACCTGTGTGTGGAGGGAAGTACACTAGTTAAAGTAAATTAAATTTTTATCTTCAAACAAGACTAGACATTCTATTGGTCAGTAGATGTCAGGTTACTGATGCAGTTCAATATTGATGTCAGTACTGCTAATACGTTCACGTTAAATGAGTCTTATAAACAAAATGAATCAGTTAGCAATCCTATTGACTGATTTGAGTAGCTGGTCAGTTGGACTGATAACTAATGTGCGTGCGAAAGTTGGTGGTTAAGTTATGCCTTTACGGAAAACTGATACTGGTAAAAACACTTAGTCGAATGTTGGCATAGTCAGTTTCAGTTTTCTCAAGATGTCTGTGACGACCCGACTTCCTAATGGCACGGATCATATGGATCGTCACCGGTATGATAAAGCGTGAAATAAACATAGCTAATCAAGGCAATCAACCAATCAACTACTTAATAACGATAGGTTAAAAGGATAAACAATCCGATACCAACTCAAGTCGTAGAAGGACTTGTCAAAAGGGGTTCAAGGTTCAACATAACCCAATCGTATGTAATTTAAAGTACGAGGTACGACCTCCAATTCAATACGAAATAAGCGCTATAATCAAAACATTAATAATATCGAGTTAGGCAAAGAATAAGCATGTGGACATGCATATGACGATGTATGTCCGTTCTAGAAACCTTTCTAATTAAGCATCAAAATAGCCGCTACTCGCACCACCTCGCACCCATCATCAATCCTTGCTCAACTCGCACATCAAAACGAAATGCGGGGCTAAGTACAAAAGTACTCATGGACTCGTTGCAAAAATATTTTCTTTGTCAAAAGTTATTAACTGCCCACAATAGCGCATGAGGATTTTAGTTAAAAGACTCATGCCTATCAAACATTTTATCGTTTTCCAAAAGCATTCGGCCGAACTATTTCATTCACGTTGTTTCCATATCTGATCATTCATTCATTCATACGCGCACTATGGAGGTGGCCACCTACACATAGTCGCCGTGACCGGTCGAGGTAGCTAACCTTAACACACATCACAACCGTGTACACAATCCGAGTTAGTCCTCAACTAAGTCGGATCCGATCGTTACCCTTTTTAACGTTGGTGGACCAACACATTCTCATACCACATTGATATACCAATCTCAGATAGGATAACAACAAAACATAAACATTTGGCAGTCAATAACATTTATGTGATAATATTTCATAAAGCTTTGTAAAACATGTTTTGAGATATGCATAACATTTTCGTTTCAAAAAGCCCACCCGCTAATCCAAGCTAGTGGTTCTAAAAGCGGTGTGATGTTCTTCCTCACGACCACGTGCGATCAAACCCTTCATAAGAAAATAGCGTTTCTTAGATTTTTTATTGATCAAGGTCGTTTATAAACTACGACTTAAAGTTCCCAATTAGGGTTTCTTTATGATTTTATGTGATTGTTTTAAGATAATTTCTATTATCTTACATCCCCAATTCCCAAGCTATATTACCTCATTGTTCATAGGTGAACTTCAATTATGAATCACATATTCCAGTATATCCTCGACTCTTAACCTTAGTTTTATTATAACGTTATTACGTTATAGGTTGTCGATAATCAAATTATGATTGGTAAATTAGGATATTCTCAAGCCACCAACTAGACTTAACAATTTTAGTTACGTCTTAGTAGGTTATGCTCGACGATCATCATATTAGCACGATAATTAAAGAGGAATATTGACTTACAATTCAAGTGGACATATGCTATCATGTAAGTAATTAGTACTTAAGAATAAATGAAGTACTTCGGGAATATTATCTCGGCTTTTGAGGCATAAGGATCGACATCTTATGTTCGAATCGTTGCTTACACATTACGACATTGTGTATTTAACTTAACTCGCCGGAGGTTACATATGTCGTATAATCGTTATTCATTATCGAGTTGTGTTTACGCCCAACTAATATCGTATTGAGTTGTCGTTATTGAATATTAACGTTGTAGCTCGACTTTTGGTTTTTCTAACGAGGAACTCACATTTGAGTATCCTTCATTAATAAAACCCTAATTTGTGTCTAACTCGATTCTCGCTTATTCCGCCTTAAGTTATCGAAATTGGTCGATTTCTTTTGGATTCTCGTTCATATAGTATTATGTTGTTTACGCCCGTGGTTTTGGTTTTTCGTTCAACATAAACATAAACATTCAACATCAACAAAACCATACACAACATAAACTATACTAAAGCATTAGAAAACCCTAATTTCTAATGTAATACACCATCATTGTGTAAGTGTGCATAAGTGTTCCATTCATCCACTCTAATCACAACCATTCATTCCAAGTTTATAATTTCACTATCATAGCATTATTTAACATTAGAATCGAACTCATACTTAGCCATTTTGTTACGCTTTCGATAATTAGCAACAATTAGCATATGTATCCAATAAATTCAATAAAATCATGTTATACTCCTATCATACTATAGAAGTTAATTATCAACCCAATATCATCATATAAAATTTTAAACCATAGGTTAAAATTGTCCAAAGTTTTCGGTAATCACAATTTAGTGAGCTTTGGTGTTCAACAAATTCCACAAAAATTATATCATGCTTATACCATATACTAAACATGAAATATCACTCCATATCATGCATTAAAATTTTAAAACCATGCTTTTCATCTTTAAATCATTTCGTAATTCCACATTTATATATATACATATTCAATAAATTCCAATCTTGCACAATATGTTTATATATGAAATAAACATGTAATATTAACATTAAATATCAACTAATATTTATAATATGAACCAAATGCTTGGAATTCTTTTTGTCCTCACACATATTTTACATATGTGTTCAATAATTCCCAACAATGCATATTAGGTTCATATTATTTCTAAACATCATATATCCTATTATTTCCAACAAATGAAATCAAATAATGGCTTAAAAATACTAAAATATATTCTGCCCATTTTTGAAAAAAATAGAAGTAGTGTTTCAAAATTTTCAAGATTAATGTATGATGTTCATATCATATATTAAACACTATATCTCAACTATTTCTCAACAAATAAAATCAAACAAATACAAGAAAATTCCAAAAATATTCTGAAAATTACCATATTTATTATACATGCTTATAATACATTAACAAGCAACAATATCAAATAATATTCATAAAATCATGCTTTATCATATTTAAAAGAAATAAAGCATAAAAAAAAAAATCAAAATGCTCCAAAAATTCTGAAATTTTACAGTAGCCTTAGAACATCATTCTAAGAATTTTTGATTCATGGCTCAAGAGCATTTGGAGGCTCTAAAGTCACGAAAATAAATGGGAGCAAACTAGGGTTTTAAACCCAAAATTCAAAATAAATATTCCACTCCATTAGGATGGAAGAGGATGATGAATAATACCTTCCTATAGTCTTATAAGGATTATTTGAGTGTGTGAGAGGTTGGGAAGGAAGATTTAGTGTTGGGAGTTTGAAAAGTGTAGAGAGAAATTTGAAAATGAGAGCAAAATGTAAAAGGGTGAATGAGGTCTGACCATGAACGTTTCTCCCTTGTTATTGCAGACCTTAGAGCTGTCATTGCCCATTTTGGGGTGGTCTTGGTGGTAGTTGGGAGGTGGATTGGTCAAATTACCCGTTTTGGTATGTTAATACCGACTCTTTAAGTTTTAACGCACTTTCGATCGATTTCTTGAACCTTAAGGTTCTATCTTATTAAATAGCCTTTAAAGACTTATTTTAATGTTCATAAAATTTCACGAAGTTCGGACGTCGTTCGATAAGTCAATTCGAGTTATCGCGGAAAAACTGCGTTCACGATTAAAATATGCCCATTCAAAATTCTATTGAATTTTGAGCTTTCATAAATAATTTGAGTCTTATAAAGCATATTTTATTGATTTAGACCCTCGGTTCGAGTTTCGGATCGTTCGGATCAATTTAGGGTTTTCGGTATATTTTACCGGCTGTTCGGTTAAGTTCTTGAGAATTCCTTGAAATTGATTCTTATAACTTCTAAATTCATAATAAATTATTCCTTCATGATTTTGGTTGCTATCATCATTTATTACGATTAGCACGGATGGAAGTTGTTCGGCTCGTAAATAGTGTTTTTAAGACTAACCGCAAGTATGCCGAAAATTCTCATTCTTCGCATTCTCTTTGTTGCGTGTGAGGATTCCAAAATGAAATCTGTTCGTGGAGATTCATTCTTGATCTTTCATTCTATGTTCAAAGCTACTCGAAAACCCTAATCCCAGGTGGGACTAGTTATCGCTGATTTCTTTAGTATTCGATCTCGAATCGATTCTAATTGCTTCATTGGTTTCCTTAAACATAATTAAGGTCTAAGAACCACAACTAAGTGATTCAAACATCACTAATAAAAGTTTTAAATTTTTCGGGTTATTACAAGATCAAAGTGATTTGATGGAGGGTTTTGAATAATATGATGTGTTGCATGTGATTAGTGATGTTTCAGTTCAACAATATATAATTTTAAACTTTATTGAAAGTAAATAAAACACTTAGTTTTTAACATGGTGTAAAGAGATCAGCTCCTACATTCACGGACTAATAATAGAGTAAATCCAATAGTTGGGACTAAATCTTGATTACGGGTAGAAGAGAAAATCTAGATATAGACTTTGACCTGCTTTGTATCCCGGCTTACTTATTATTCCTTCCTATGCTTACTTGTGCAAGAAAACCTTTGAGTACTTATGGGTGAAGTCCACCTAATCTTCTTACTTACAGTGCAAGAAAAACCAAGCTTTCAGCAATGAACATTTTATTGCATACGTGCCCAACTTCTACTTCTACACCTGGAGATGTTTAGGTAAATGAGGGTTTTCTAATTAGGATTTTAGCTATTACAAGCAACAACTTAGAGAGATTGCCAAGACTCTAAGAGAGTGTATGTTAAAATCCTACGTAAATAAATATATTTAAGCTTTGAGAATTTTCTGAATACACTTAGAGTCGGAGGATATTTTTCAATTCCTTATGGATAGAGTCAATATTGCACAATTTGACATTCTCTATATATTGTCATCTATTTTCTCATTTGACACTCGAACAAAAGATCATATCATTGTTAACCTATTGAAAGCATAATTAACATAGCCTAATAATTTTCTTTTTTAACAAGCAATGATTCATTATAATTATTTAAGTTTACACAAAAACTTGTGAGCGCTCTGACTCACGGTGCGCTCCTTTGAAATTTTTATACATTGTTTTGTTTTCTTTAATTTTTAGTATTTTATTATTTAATGTTTTGTCTTTTGTTTTATGACAAAAACTTATATTAAATATAGTAATTAAGGATAATTAGATTTTTTAATTATAATTTATTAATTCATTATGGTTTATTAATTCATAATTGAGGTTTATTAATTCATAATTAGGGTTTATTAATTGAAAGTTAGGGTTTATTAATTCATAATTAGGATTTATTATTTAAAATTAGGGTTTATTATTCAAAAATAGGGTTTATTATTTTCAATTAGGGTTTATTAATTCAAGATTAGGGTTTATTATTCAAAATTAGGGTTTATTAATTCCAAATAGGGTTTATTAATTCAAAATTAGAGTTTTTAATTCATAATTAGGGTTTATTATTCAAAATTAGAGTTTATTAATTCACAATTAAAATTTATTAATTCAAAATTAAGATATATTAATTTACAATTAAAATTTATTAAATTAATTAATTTTAATTAAAATTAATTAAATTAATTAGAATTAATTAACTACTTAATTAGGATTAATTAACTAATTAATTAATTAGGGTGGTCCTTGCTTGGCGAGCATGTGAGACCACCCCTTAAGTTTATTCTTCCGAAGGCATTAGACTCAATATAGATTCCTTTTTTAGTAAGATTAAGAGGTGTTTGGAGCTTATAAGCCCCAAAACAAATTTATATGTTCGCTTTTTCAGCAAAAAAAATTATAATTTGTTTTTGGGGCTTATATGTTCTCACCAAACACCTCTAAATAGTTTGAAGCTCATCAACATCAATATTCAGAAATTGCGTGCTAAAGGAAAAAAGAAAAAAGAATAAGGCAAAATTCACATAGGATACATGCAAAACAACTCTCCCCACCCCACCCCACCCCCACCCCCATGTCAAGTATACATACACATAAATGTATTTATAGATTTACCACCTTATATAAACAAGAGACCCTCACCACAATCTTCTACTTTCTATTTCTACATCAAAAAGAGAAACAAAATACCCTTTGAACGGATTACACAATCCCCAATCATCTTTTTTTCACTCTCATACTCTCCGAGCATTATAGTTTTGCAAAAGATACACACATTACGTAAAATCACACACAGCAAATTAAACATGTCTTGTTGGTTATATTTTCATAATTTCTTTAGATGTTATTCGATTTGTTAACCATAATCAGTTTAGAATTCAGAAAAACAAATAATATATTCTATAATATAATATAACAAAACTAAAAAAAAAGAATGTTCAGAATTCAGAAAAATAAATCATATTTTCAGTCATATAATCTAAAATAGAGATTGTTGAGAATTTTCCACGAAAGTATACAAATATGGATATGCCTGTGAACAAATCTCCCATCTCCAGTGTAGAAGCTAGAATTCATAAGATCTAATGTGTCATTATATGCATTATATGTTTGTATACACATACAGCTTATGTTTCTATAATGAGACCTAGATTCAGGATAGCTACTCATTTTTTAGCCAAACTAAAACACTATAAAAAGATGAGTTATTGATATATAAATACACGAACTTTGATGTGATTTTAGTTTTGCATACGAACTTTAAAATAAATATATAAAGACACGAACTTTGATATAATTTTGATTTTGCACACAAACTTTAAGAATATATAAATACACAAACTTTTTAATTTCAGTAAGTTTATCATGATTTATTTTTTCGACCAAATTGAAACTGACATGACATCAGATATGATAAGTTGATAACGATGTGAAAATAAATTAATAAATAAACTATAAAATAAATATTTATACTTGGCAAAACACGCACATTGACTCATTAACACACACAAAACATATATACACTTCACAAGAAAGAAAGAAAAAATAAAAAAAAATATAACACAAACACACAAAACGAAGAGAACACTTCAAATCTTAAACCTACCATTTATAAATTGAGTAAATGACGAACAAATAGACTACTACAAATGTCATATTCTTCTTCACACACGAACTTTAAGACTTCCACATCGTTGTCAACTCATCATATCTAATGTCATCTTAGTTTCAATTTGACCGAAAAAATAAATTGTTGTAAAATTACTATAATTAATAAATTCATGTATTTATATATTTCTTTTAAAATTCGTGTGCAAAATCAAAATCAACCAAAGTTCATGTATTTATATACTCCTTTTAAAGTTCGTGTGCAAAACCAAAATCACATTAAAATTTGTGTATTTATATGCCAATAACCCTAAAAGATTACTTCAACTTTCAGAAATACAAATCACATCTTCTCTTATATGCTATAACAAGCCTCAAAAGGGCTCAAACAAAAGTCATAAAAATAAATCGAGAAATAAGAAAATCAATCGAGATTTTTTATTGAAAAAATAAAAAGACAATCTGCAAAAGATGATGATTCATGGCACAATCATTTAAGAGCACCAAGTAGCAGATTCAGATCAACTCCCACCAGGAACTAACAAGACAAGGCACATTCTTTGATTTAGGTTTAGATTTTTTACCAATCTGAACAATAACGAACTTGCATAGCATCAAACTTCTTAACACTCGAGCACATAAGCATCTAGCAAGTACTAAGTTGAGCTCAAAATGCACCAACATCCAAAAATAGCTGAATAAGAAACTAATTTGCATAGCAGAATATAATTAATCAATCAAGGAAAGCTCAAAATGCACCAACTCTTGTAGCATCACAATCGTTTTGGTCAATTTGATGGTGGCAACTTAGACAATGCCCACTCTGGTGAAGTGCAAAGCCACAACACCTTACCCGTCTCTTTATGCTTAAAGTCGGGTGCTTTAGGGTTTCGCTTGTTTGTTCTATTATCCCACCAGTTGCTTGGATTCTCCACCAAATCTTTCCAAGAATCTTCATCCCTACCATTACCCTTCCTCTGACCATACCCCTTCCCTCCTCCTCCCTGCACGAACTTCGCGCTAACAACTGGGACATCAAATTCCAACTTCCCGATCCCCTGCAAGACCCACTTCGGAGCACTGTCCAACCACAGCGCATCACCGGCCTCCTTGTGCTTGAAATCGGGATATTTCTCCTTAACCAACGCCTTCGCCTTATGATCACGATAATCCCACCAAAGCAGGGAGTTCTTCACAAGATCTCTCCACAAATCCATACCCCGATCCCCGTCTTTCTTCTTGACACCACTCTCCTCGCTTCCTTTCTCTAGTTTCGCCTCACCAGATCCCGACATTGCTCCTTTAGAACCTACATTCGACTCCTGACTAACAGAACTTAACCCCCAATTCGTCTCACCCGAAAATTTCTTCACCTTGGCATCTTCCAACGCCTCTTCCCACTGCTGATCAAACTTCTCATCACTCCCAACCTCTCCATCTTCAGACTCGTCATTTCCCACAGAAAAATCTGACCCCTCTGATTTCTTCCTAGAAACCCCCCTTGTATACCCTTCAACGAAATTGAGATTTTCCCCAAAAATGTGAAGCTTTCCGAAACCATCGGTCTTCGCAAAGCGTAGCAACGGCTCTGAGCTCAACTGCCCCGACACGAGGACGCAGTCGTTCTGCTTCACGTGAGCTGCCACAACGTGGGCTAAATCGCCCTCAAACACAACGGCTATAAACACAGGAGGATCCTTTTTACTGCTAGTTTCTTGAGAAATGGCGGTTGTAGCATAATGCTTCCCGTCAGGAAAAGTGTCGAATTGAACAGGGGCCTTTACGTATCCGATCAATTTCACGAAATTAGCAACTCTTGCTTGATACGGAATCTCTCTCGGCTTGGGCCAGGCTATCGCGTCGCCCGTCGGTTTCTTGATTCTCTCATAAAAACTCGACGATGATGGTGCGGACGATTTTGGGATTTAGGGCTGGTTGGTTTTGAAGTGGAATACGAATTCGATTGTTGAAGGGAAGAGATGGAGGAGAGGGAAGAAAGTTGATTCGGCCGGATAATTTTGCTCTACAAAGTAAATTCATGATTAGTTGATTCAGAAAACTAATTGAACTAGGGTTTATGAAGGGTTTTCGGTGGGAATTTATACATGGTTCTCTGTTATGGTGGGTTCACGGTTCACCTAGTCATACAAGCATAACACCCTATTTAAATTGGATAAATGTTAAAGAGTCGAATTTAAGTTGCGCCTCATTCTCAAAATGTATTACAAAAAATAATATATTTTTAAAATCAAATAATACAATATATTTATTAAAATCGAAAAATTTGTAATTGCTATTTTTCGAAATATTGCAATTAGGGGTATAAATGAATCTAGCCAAGCTAATTACTATCATGTTCAAACTTGTTTCGTTTATATCGAGTTTAGCCTCAAGTTTTATTTACCGAATACTTCGAGTTTTATGAGTTTAATCAATCCCGCAAGAGATTTTTTGTAATTTGAAAGTGTATTTATATTATTAATCATTTTAATCACGATAACATCATATATTCATTATTTTATTAGAAAAGTTAAGTTGTTTCTAGTTAATAAATTTAAAAAGTAATTGATCGATCTTAATTTCGTAAGGGAATTAAATACGCAAGAACACCAAGGATTTACGTGGTTCGATCTATGAATAAGATCTACGTCCACGGAGAGAGAGAGTATTTGATATTGATAATATGAGGGGCGATTACAAAGAATGTAGATGATCTTTTTCCGTCTAATCTAGCCTCTATTTATACATGATTATAATGACATAGATCTCGAATCCGAGATCTATTCTAAGATAGGATTTGAATCCTATCTCTCTCTAATTAGGATTCTCCTAGATATGACCGAATCTTCTACGCTCCCACCGGGTTCAGAGCCTTGGGCGGACTCGTTTGGCCGAGCTCATGTCGCTTATTTATATTGGGCCCGATGCTTGGGCCCGGAGTTGGGCAGATCCTATCATATCCCCCCCCCAAAAAAAGACGCAGAAGCGAGGTCGTGATGGGTTTGGGGGATCGTAATTTACCATAGATGAGTCTGTGACGAAGTGGAGTATGGTCGATCTAGTAGTTATCCTTCTATCTTGACTTCGTATGTCGTCGGCTTCACCTGATGAGGCGTTTTGCCGAGGTCTTAGGGTTAGCTTCTCTGGCGAGGCATTTTCCGAGGTCTTCGACCGCATCGCTCGACGAGGCGTTATACCGAGGTCTTCTGACTGGCATCGCCTGACGGGGCGTTATGCCGAGGTCTTCGGGTTGGCTTCACCTCTCGAGGAGTTACGCCGAGGTCTTTTGATTGGGTTCACCTAACGAGGCGTTATGCTGAGGTCGTTGGATTTGCTACACCTGCCGAGGCGTTTTGCCGAGGTCTTCTGACTGGCTCCGCCTGATGAGGCATTACGCCGAGGTCTTTTGACTGGCTTCATCTGACGAGGCGTTATGCCGAGGTCTTTGGATTAGCTTTAGCTCGCGAGGCCTTATACCGAGGTCTTTGGACTGGCTTCGCCTGATGAGATATTACGCCGAGGTCTTTGACCGCTCACCGACGAGGCGCTAAACCGAGGCTGAACATGGGATGCCTTATTAGCATTTAATGCGCATTTAATGTGGCGGTGGATTCCGATAAAGTGCATATTGGGGAATAACTTCCATGATACGCCTTTCGCCTATCACTTTGCACATTGCTAAATTCAAATCCTCTCAAACTCTTTGTCGTCGAAAATTCCACCGCCGCCATTATCGCTTTCTCAAGGTTCAACGCTATCCTCCTCGATTCTAAAACCGTAGTTATGACTTTCTCTCGCTTCTTCTTCCTCGATGAATCTCACGGCCGTGGTGGTCGCGCTTTAGTTGAGTATTCGCGCACATTACATGGACATGGAAGTTTATACTTTGATGTCCTCCTCCCTTCATAAGTAAAGTTTGCTTTCCATTTTGATAGATCTTGGTAGGGTTTCTTGGTTTCTTCAATTTTAGAAGCCTCCGTTAGACTAGAGCTCGCTCTAATTTTCATATTCAAATCCTTGGCTTTATTGCTCCCCGCGGAGGATGGGCTTATGCTCCTCCGGACGGTTACGCCATGATGTATGAGGATAGCCTGCAAAATGGCCTTCGTCTTCCTTACCCTCCCATATATGTTAAGTTGCAGCAATTGTTTGCCATTCCTTTAGCTCAGTTGACGCCGAACTCCTTCCGGCATTTGACTCGCCTAGGTGTCTTTGCTCACCGCCATAACTTTCCTCTGACCTTAGGACTCGTCCTTAGGTTCTTTCAGTTCAAGTCCAGCGGGGGGTGGTATTATTTGACACCTCGTCGTAATTTTAAATTAAAGACGAAGTCGAAAATCTCCGGTGGCACCGTAAATTTTCTTTTGTCGTTTTCTGGGTCACCCGGTTCGCTTGAACCGTGAGAAGTCACGACATGGCCACGGATCATGACTTGGGTAGCTTTGAGCAATCCTTAGATAGATCGGCACGGTAGACGAAGTCTTTCCGAGGCCGAGCTTATGGATGCGGGTCGAGCCCTTATGACCCTCTGCGCAGTGGAGTCGGCGAGGGCGAGGCCCTCTTTCTCATCTCCTTTTTTGTGCTTGGATGTTTTCCGTTGATGTACTTATGTATTGTTTTCCTCGTTGTAGTGAATTTGGTCGCAGGAGGGGAAGAAGAAGAGGAAGGGCCGAGCTCGAGGCGGAATGCCCTCTTTGGCGTTGAAGGATGTCGCTGAGGAAACCTGCGAGAGGGTGGAGGCGACGAAGTCCCTTCGCCTCAGCCTTTGAAGCGCCTGAAGAGGCTTAAGCGCGATCATTGACGCCCCGGCTGCTTCCGATCCCGAGGTCGAGATCATTGGTTCTCAACCTGCACCTCGCACTTTCCCCGAGGTTGCGTATCTGTTTGTATATATTTAAGATAGCATAATTATGGTATCTTCTGACTTGGTTGGTCATTACACAGGGGGTCGAGGCCGTATCGGCCGAACTGGCTAAAGCGTCTGCCTTTGTGACGGGAGCGTCCACTCTCGTGACGGAGTACCGCAGGCGCCGTTACCCGCCTCGGACGGAGTGGCTCGTTACGTGAAGAGATGCGGGGCGAAGACTCTTCTCGTCCGTGAGGTTTCCGGGCCGGGCCGGCTCGGGATTCGTCCGAGGAGGCGGCGACCGTGGCTGCGGAGACGGCTGAGGCGGCGAGGGCTAGGGCGGCAGAGGCAGCTAAGGCGGCGGAGGCGGCAATGGCCGAGGCGGCGGAGGCTGAGGTCAGTTGTCTGAGGGCCGAAGCAGAGGGAGCCCGGCGTCGGGAGGTCGAACTGGCGACCTCGCAAGGGGAGATGCTCCGCTCTTTTGCGGAGAGGCTATTCTTCTCTGGGGGCTTCACTGGGAGGGGGGCGATTACAAAGAGTGTAGATGATCTTTTTTCGTCTAATCTAGCCTCTATTTATACACGATTATAATGACCTAGATCTCGAATCCGAGATCTATTCTAAGATAGGATTTGAATCCTATCTCTCTCTAATTAGGATTCTCCCAGATATGACCGAATCTTCTCGCTCCCACCGGTTCAGAGCCTTCTTGGTCGGACTCGTTTGGCCCGAGCTTCATGTCGCTTATTTATATTGGGCCCGATGCTTGGGTCAGATCCATCATATCCCTCCCTCCCAAAAACGCGGTGTCGAGGTCGTGATGGGTTTGGGGGATCGTAATTTACTAGAGATGTGTCTGTGACGAAGTGGAGTATGGTCGATCTAGTAGTTATCCTTCTATCTTGACTTCGTATGTCGCCGGCTTCACCTGATGAGGCGTTTTGCCGAGGTCTTAGGGTTGGCTTCTCCTGGCGAGGCGTTTTTTCGAGGTCTTCTGGCTGGCATCGCCTGACGAGGCGTTATGCCGAGGTCTTCGACCGCATCGCTGACGGGGTGTTATGCCGAGGTCTTCGGGTTGGCTTCACCTCTCGAGGCGTTATGCCGAGGTCTTTGTTGGGTTCACCTAACGAGGCGTTATGCCGAGGTCGTTGGATTTGCTTCACCTGCCGAGGCGTTTTGCCGAGGTCTTCTGACTGGCTCCGCCTGATGAGGCATTACGCCGAGGTCTTTTGACTGGCTTCATCTGACGAGGCGTTATGCCGAGGTCTTTGGATTGGCTTCACCTCGCGAGGCCTTATACCGAGGTCTTTAGACTGGCTTCGCCTGATGAGGCATTACGCCGAGGTCTTTTGACTCACTTCACCTGACGAGGCGTTAAACCGAGGCTGAACACGGGATGCCTTATTAGCATTTAATGCGCATTTAATGTGGCAGCGATTGGATTCCCGATAAAGTGCATATTGGGGGAATAACTTCCATGATACGCCTTTTCGCCTATCACTTTGCACATTCCTAAATTCAAATCCTCTGAAACTCTTTGTCGTCTGAAAATTCCACTACCGCCATTATCGTTTTCACAAGGTTCAACGCTATCCTCCTCGATTCTAAAACCAGTAAGTTATGACTTTCTCTGCTTCTTCTTCCTCTGATGAATCTCACGGCCAGGGTGGTCGCGCTTTAGTTGAGTATTTGTCGCACGATTCTGTGGACATGGAAGTTTATACTTTTGATGTCCTCCTCCATTCATACGTAAAGTTTGCTTTCCATTTTGATAGATCTTTGGTAGGGTTTCTTGGTTTCTTCAATTTTAGAAGCCTCAGTTAGACTAGAGCTCGCTCTAATTTTCATATTCAAATCCTTGGTTTTATTGCTCCCCGCCGGAGGATAGGGCATGCGCTCCTCCGGACGGTTACGCCACGGTGTTTGAGGATAGCCGAAAAATGGCCTTCGCCTTCCTTACCTCCCATATATGTTGAGTTGCGGCAATTGTTTGCCATTCATTTAGCTCGATTGACGCCGAACTCCTTCGGCATTTGACCGCCTAGGTGTCTTTGCTCACCGCCATAACTTTCCTCGACCTTAGGACTCGTCCCCAGGTTCTTCGATTCAAGTCCAGTGAGGGTGGTATTATTCGACACCGTCGTAATTTTAAATTAAAGACTAAGTCAAAATCTCCACCGGCACCGTAAATTTTCTTTTGTCGTTTTCCCGGTCACCGGTTCGCTTGGAACCGTGAGAAGTGTCGATATGGCCACGGATCATGACTTCGTAGCTTTGAGCAATCCTTAGATAGGATCGGCCCGGTAGGCGAAGTCTTTCCGAGGCCGAGCTTGCGGACGCGGGTCGAGCCCTTATGACCCCATCACTGTAGTGGAGTCGCGAGGGTGAGGCCCTCTCTCTTCTCCTTTTGTTGCTTGGATGTTTTCCGCTGATGTACTTATGTATTGTTTTCCTCGTTGTAGTGAATTTGGTCGCATGGGAAGAAGAAGAGGAAGGGCCGAGCTCGAGGCGGAATGCCCTTCGACGTTGAAGGATGTCGTTGAGGAAACCTTTCGGAGGGTGGAGGCGACGAGAAGTCCCTTCGCCTCGGCCTTTGAAGCGCTGAAGAGGCTTAAGCGTGACGATCATTGACGCCCGGCCGCTTCCGATCCCAGGTCGAGATCATGGTTCTCAACCCGCACCTCGCACTTTCCCGAGGTTGCGATCTGTTTGTATATATTTAAGATAGCATAATTATGGTATCTTCCGACTTGGTTGGTCATTACACGTGGGTCGAGGTCAGATCGGCCGAATCGGCTAAAGCGTACGCTTTGTGACGAGAGCGCCCACTCGTGACGGAGTACCGAAAGGCGTCGTTGCCGGCCTCGACGGGAGTGGCTCGTTACGTGCGGGAGATGGAGGACGAGAAGACTCTTCTCGTCTAGGAGGTTTCCGAGGTCGAGGCCCGGGCTCGGGATTCGGTCCGGAGGGAGGCGGCGGTCGTGGCGACGGAGGCGGCTGAGGTGGCAAGGGCTAGGGCGGCAGAGGCAGCTAAGGCGATGGAGGCGGCAAGGGTTGAGGTGGCGGAGGCTGAGGTCGATTATCGAGGGGCAGCAGAGGAGTCGGCCGGAGGTCGAACTGGCGACCTCGCAAGGGGAGATGCTCCGCGCTTTTGCGGAGAGGCTATTCTTCTCTGGGGGCTTCTCTGGGATGGTCGCCGACGTGGCTGCGGTGCTGAATAGGCGCGCAGTGGCGGACGTCATTGATGAAGTCGCCGAGGATTACCCAGAGTTGGATAAGTCCAAGTATGGGTATGAGGCGACAGAGGATGACGCCCTGGTTCGAGCGTATGCCGAGGTCCTGGGTCGCGGTGATCGATCTTAATTTCGTAAGGGAATTAAATACGCAAGAACGCCAAGGATTTACGTGGTTCGATCTATGAATAATATCTACGTCCACGGAGAGAGAGAGAGTATTTGATATTGATAATATGAGGGGCGATTACAAAGAGTGTAGATGATCTTTTTCCGTCTAATCTAGCCTCTATTTATACACGATTATAATGACCTAGATCTCGAATCCGAGATCTATTCTAAGATAGGATTTGAATCCTATCTCCTCTCTAATTAGGATTCTCCTAGATATGACCGAATCTTCTGCGTTCCCACTGGTTCAGGAGCCTTCTTGGGCCGGACTCGTTTGGGCCGAGCTTCATGTCAGGCTTATTTATATTGGGCCTGATGCTTGGGCCGTATCCTATCATATCCCCCCCCAAAAAGACGCAGAAGCGAGGTCGTGATGGGTTTGGGGGATCGTAATTTACCAGAGATGTGTCTGTGACGAAGTGGAGTATGGTCGATCTAGTAGTTATCCTTCTATCTTGACTTCGTATGTCGCCGGCTTCACCTGATGAGGCATTTTGCCGAGGTCTTAGGGTTGGCTTCTCCTGGCGAGGCGTTTTTCCGAGGTCTTCTGGCTGGCATCGCCTGACGAGGCGTTATGCCGAGGTCTTCTGACTGGCATCGCCTGACGGGGCGTTATGCCGAGGTCTTCGGGTTGGCTTCACCTCTCGAGGCGTTACGCCGAGGTCTTTTGACTAGGTTCACCTAACGAGGCGTTATGCCGAGGTCGTTGGATTTGCTTCACCTGCCGAGGCGTTTTGCCGAGGTCTTCTGACTGGCTCCGCCTTATGAGGCATTACGCCGAGGTCTTTTGACTGGCTTCATCTTACGAGGCGTTATGCCGAGGTCTTTGGTCGCGGTTTGAAGGACTTGCCCGTGCTGCAGAGCTTGACCTCATCCTCTGTTTTGCTGACCGCGGAGTCTGTCTGTGCTTACCCGGTGGATCGCGATCCCATGATTGAAGCCTTGATGGCTGACCTTACGAAGGGATCCGGGGAAGCGGTAGCTAAGGCAGCGGAGGGTGCCGGGGCTTAGGGAATCCCCGAGGGAGAGGTGGTCAAGCAGCAGGCAGGCTCGAGACGGCCACCGCGGCCGAGGTCGACGCTTCCCAAGATCGGCCGAGCTAGCTCGGGTCAAGGCGAGCTTGGAGGGCCAGTTGATCCCTTTTTTTTTTAGATCAACTTGTAAATACGTCATCATTAGGATGTCACTTTTGATTTGCCTTAACGGCTTTAATTAAATCAGTCGTTCATCGAAGGAACTTGTCTTTTGTGTTCGCCTTCTCCGATATGCCCGATGCTTCTTGGTTGGGTCAAATCAAGCTTTTGACGCTCTCGAGTTAAGGAGGCAAGTCCTTCGCTTGGAAGTCAAGCTCGGTCATTTTGAGGAGGAGGCGAGAGTTGCTTAGGCTGCCAGAGAACTGTGACGAGCTTCAAGCTCGCCTTTTGGAATCGGAGGATAAGCTCGAGATCGCTAAGGCGACGGCTAAGCGGGTTGCTGAGGAACACGCAGAGTATGAAGAAATTGCACGCCGAGGTGGAAGGATGACCATCTCCGAGGCTGAAGCAAAAGTTGAAGAGCTCGCAACCCTTTGTTGGAGATATAGGAATGAGTACGACTCAAATTCTTGGCAAGATCGAGAGCAATATGCCGAACTTAAGAAGGTCGGCGGCTTGTACAAGATCGTCGTGGCTCGTCATTCCTTTCTTGAACGGGTGCTTCGTTCGGTGACCGAGGCTTCTACTTCTGCTGTGGCTTCTTCGTCTGCTAGGACTTTTGCCATTGCCCCGGTGCCTTTTTCTGCGGAGTGGATAGCTCAAGAGAGGCATTTCATTGCCGAAGAGAGACGTAGGCCCTCGAGGAGCCGAGGTCGGGTGTCGTCGAGAGGCCGAGGTCGTCTTGCAGGACCTAGAGGTCGGGCTGGCAGGGCTCTCAGCATTGATCGAGGACGAGGTAGAGGTAAGGTTAGTATAGACGAACTGTTGAATCCAGATTTTTCTAGGGATTGGCTCAGTTTTTCTCGGCCTCCTGGGCCCTCTTCGTCCTCGTAATGTATAAACTGTATACTTTGAAATAAGAATTATTTTTGTTTGCTTCGTGTTAACTCTTCGAGAACACTATCTTTTATTACCGTAACCAATAAGAAGGTAGGTCGTCCTCGTTTAGACAAAGGTAGCTCGTCCTCGTACAAAGGTAGTCCGTCCTTGAAATGAACGAAGGTAGTTCGTTCTCGAAATAAACGAAGGTATTTCTTCCTCGTACGAAGGTATTCATCCTCGAAATAAACGAAGGTATTTCGTCCTCGTACGAAGGTAAGGGTTCCTGTTTTGGCAAGAAGTATTGCTCGGGGTGGTCCCCTCTTCCTCGAAGTGAACAGAGGTATAGGTTCCTTTTTTGGCAAATTTTATCGCTCGGGGTGGTCCCCTCTTCCCCGAAATAAACGGAGGTATTGGTTCCTTATTTGGCAAGTTTTATCGTAGGGGTGGTCCCCTCACGCGCGTTTAGTTTGTCCTCGTATTAAACGAAGGTAGTTTGTCCTCCGTCGAGGGTATAGTTCGTCCTCCGAAGAGAGTATAGTAAAATGGAGAGGATATAGTATGCATAAGTGACAAACAAAACATGCAAGAAAAAGATTTTATTGATAGAGACCGATGTAATAATAAAACAAGACTCACAGACGCAACTGAACAGACTCGATAACACGACCGAACAGACTCAACTTTTGACACTTATGCAAAATATTTCTTCAGATGAATGATGTGCCACGTACTGGGTATTTGCTGTCCGGATATATGGGCGAGCTTATACGAGCCTTTTCCGAGGACTTCTTCAACCCGGTATAGTCCTTCCCATGTGGCTTCGACTTGCCGAGCTTTGCGGCTTTTATCGATATCATTGTTTCGAAGTACGAGGTCGCCTACTTGAAATTGTCGGTATTTGACATGCTGGTTGTAATACCGAGCTACTTGTTGCTTATATCGAGCTTCTCTGATGTAGGCGAGGTCTCTTTTTTCTTCGAGTAGATCTAGAGCAGATCGTAGATTGTCGTCATTGGCTTCAGCGGAGAAGTGAATGGTACGGGGGCTCGGCATACCGATCTCTGCAGGGATCACTGCTTCGATTCCATATACCAAGCTGTAGGGTGTTTCTCCGTTTGATGTCCGAGGTGTAGTACGATACGACCATAGGACTTGCGGTAAATTTTCCACCTAATTGCCTTTTACTTGGTCAAGGCGAGTCTTGAGTCCTTTCACGATTGTCCGGTTGGTGACTTCGGTTTGACCATTTGCTTGAGGATGAGCTACCAAGTGAACCTGCTTTGGATCCAAGCTCTTTACACCATTCTTTGAATACTTTATCCGTGAAGCTGTCCCATTATCGAAATAAGGATGTGAGGGATGCCGGCGACACCCACGCTCTTCCGCACGAAGTTGAGGCGTTTTGCTCGTGATCTTTACCAAGGGTTCGGCTTCCACCCATTTCGTAAAATAGTCGATCGCGATAATTAGGAATTGAAACTGTCCTGGAGCTTTGCAGAAAGGGCCTACGATGTCGATCCCCCATTGCATAAATGGCCAAGGGCTTTGCATGCTGGCGAGGTCGGTTTGAGGTAGCCTCGGCACGTTTCCATGGATTTGACACTTCGGACATTTCTTCACGAGATCGATTGAGTCCTGGAACATTGTCGGCCAATAGTATCCCCATCGCATGACTTTCTTCGATAGGGCGCGGGGTCCGATGTGACTTCCACACGATCCTTCATGTACTTCTCGTGAGCACGTAGTTAGCTCGGTTCGGACCCGTGCACCTTAGGAGAGGTCGAGGTATGATTTTCTATAGAATTCATGTTCAAGCATATATCGCAAAGATTTGCTCAAGATCTTCCTAGCCTCGAGCTTGTAATGGGGTAGCTCGCCCTTTTCCAGGTATTCTTGAATGGGAGTCATCCAATTAGGTTCGTAAATCGGATACTATGTTGACCTCGGTTCAAATGTCGCCATCGCTATGCTTCGCTTGGACTTCTTCTCTCGGCGAGTTCATCGACGACGGTGCTAGTTTGCTTATCGTCACTCGGCTATTTTGCTCCCATGGGATGCGAACTAACTGGAAGTGTGAGGAAGCTTGTTGTAGGCTTTTGGCTTTTTCAAGGTATTTCTTCATCCTGTTGCCTTTTGCCTCGTACTTTTCCAACATGTGACTTACTATGACTTGAGAGTCACTGTGAACTTGCGCGACTCGTATCTGAAGGCTTTGAGCTAGGTGAAGTCCCACAATTAAGGCTTCGTATTCCACTACTGTTCGTATTTTTAAACGCGAACTGAAGTGCATATGTGATCTCGCCATCCGGTCCTAAAGTAGGATACCGCTCCGCTACCGCTTCCCCAAGCCCGTCAACGTAGACTTGCCAAGAATCCTCCGGAGTTTTATTTATAGGTTCGACCGCATCGTCGACACGGACTCGTTGGGCTTCGGTTTCTCGCGGTTAGCCTCGACAAGGAAGTCTGCTAAGGCTTCGACTTGATGGCTCGACGGGGCAAAAGATATGTCGTGTTCGCTTAATTCAATTGCCCACTTCGCGATTCTCCTCGAGGCTTACGCTTCGTCAATACTTGCAAGTGGGTGATCGTGAGGACCTGTATGGGATGTGCATGGAAGTATGGTCGTAATCTTCTTGCCGCATTTATTAATGCCAGCGCGAGCTTCTCCAAAGGTTGATACCGTGTTTCTGGTCCTTTCAATGCTCGGCTGATGAAATACACGGGGAGCTGGCGTCCTTCCTCTCATACCAAAACCACACTTATGGTTTCGTCCGAGGCGGCGAGGTATAAGAGAGGACCTCCTTCTTTCGGGACGGATAGAGTGGGAGTTTGGCGAGGTAGTTTTTGAGATCCTCGAAGGCGGACTTGTGTATGTCATTCCAGGAGAACTCCGGAGCCTTTTTGAGTATTTTGAAGAAGGGGAGCTGCTTATCCGCGGCTTTCGAAAGAAAACGGCTGAGTGCGGCGATGCAGCCTGTCAACTTGTGTACGTCGTGGATTGTCTTTGGCATCCTCATCTCCACAATGGTTTGAACCTTGGACGGATTGGCTTTTAAACCCTCTTGTGAAACCCAACACCCCAGAAATTTTTCGGACCGAACTGCGAATGTGCATTTACGGGGTTTAGCTTTAGGTCGACCTTTACGAGTAGGTCGAGGACGATCCCGAGGTCGGCAACACATACGGCTTCCTCAATGCTCTTGACGAAGATGTCATCTACGACACTTCCACATTCCGCCCTATGTAGGGTGGAATATTTTATCTACCATCATTTGATAGGTAGCCCCGCATTCTCGAGTCCGAATGGCATCTTCTTGTATGCGAAGACCAAGTCTCGTAATGAAGGCTGTTTTGGCTGCGTCTTCATCGTCCATCAAGACCGGTGATATCCTTTATACAGTCCGTAAAGTCAAGACTTCGTACCACCAAAGCGCCAACCTTTTGTCGATGTTGGGGAGGGGTACGATCTTTAGGCAATGTTTGTTGAGATCGGTATAATCGATGCACATTCGCCATCCTCCTCCGCCTTTCTTCACCATTACCGGGTTGGCTATCCATGTTGGATACCGACCAACAAGATGTCGTGCCTTTAATAATTGCTTCACCGTCGTGGATGACTTGATTCCGTTCGCCGCAAAATCCGTTGCTTTTGCCGAACCGGTTTTACATCGTTGTCAATGTTGAGACGGTGTGTAATGATAGATGGTGAGACCCCGGTCATATCAAGGCGACCAGCGAACACGTCTCGAATTCCCTTAGGAGTTGGATGATATGTTTCCTTAGTTGAGGTACACGGTAGAGCCAACTTTACGACCTTGGATGGTTCATTTTCATACAATGCGACCTCCTCCACCGAAGTTCTCGAGGCCGCGACGCCCTCTCCTGCCCAACTCCTCGGGTTTCTTTGATTGCTATGCTTGCGGTTCTTCGGACCAAGTCCCCGCACCTCTCAGGCGACTTGCATGCATTCTTTAGCCTCGCTCGTCTCCCGGATCACGGCTATCCCTCATTTTGTGGGATTTTCATTGTCGTGGTAGGTTGAGCACACCGCCTTACTACGTTAGCCGCCTCGCCCAAGTATAACGTTGTATGGCGAATGGGCACCGACCACAAGAACTGCACCACTTTGGTAGAGCTGCGTCGGTGCCCTTCCCATCGTGATGGGCGGTCGATCACCCCGCCCGGGCGTGTCTCTTCCTGCACTGTCTGCGGAGTGATAGCGGGCTCACGCGAGGCGCGCGCCTCTACTCCTAACTTGTCAAAGCATTCTTTCAAGAGGATGCTTCGCGCCACCTTGTCGATATATACGCATCTTACCAACTTGTTGGCGATCCGCACTGGATCGCGGTAGCGTCTGGTGGGCACCACCGCAGTACGGGTCCTCCTGAGAAGGTAATTGCCTCGTCCTCCCGAACCTCTTGTTGACAGGCTCATTGGTATGGGCACTTCGGCCTCGACCTTGTGGAGGACTCAGAACTCCCTGGGAGACCGTGATGGTAGAGATGACCCGTCATCTGGGGTTCATCATCTCCTCCTCGTCTTCGTTGCGCTTCATCTTCTTGTGAGGCACAATTCCCCTTCTCACTGCTTCCTCTTTTTACGGCCTCGACGGGGCCTCAGTGTTAACCCACTTGTCGGTCCGCCTTTTGTATTTCTTAAGGACCCATCTGCATACTAAGATCTCGATGTCTCCCATGAGGTCTCGGCATTCCTCTCGTGTCATGCCCGTAGTCCTCGTGAAAAGATCAAGACTTGTCCTTGGTTCGACGTTTTGACCCTCACCGCCATTGGTCGAGGCTCTCGAACTTGTCCATGTGGAGCTCAGATATTTACGGCCTTGGCTTCGTCGAAGGAGTGTATTGAGGTCGCCCGAGGGTGCCATGCGTCCAAGTCTCGACTCTATGGGCGGCGATCCTCTCCAAAGCACTTCACGCCGGCTTCGCCTCCCGTCCTTCATCTCTTCTTCCTTTTTGAGGGCTCTCCTTTTTCGCCGCGCTTCCTATCTCGCCTCGTCCGCCTTGGCGAACCGATCGGCTATACGACATAGATCCGTCGCAGACGGGCTCAGATTGACGATTTCTTTATCTGAGGCCCCCGCAGATGCCGTTTGAAGGCCGAGATGATGAGGAGGTCATTTATGTCTTCGATTTTCAGCACTCCTTGTTGAACCCGGTCATAAAATCGCTTACGGACTCGTCTCGCTTTGCCTCACGGTGAGGAGGTGTCGACGACGTCTTAGATCGCGCTTCTAGAAGAACCTTCGATGGAAGGTCATCATCGTCGCGATATGATCCAATGCTCCTGCGAGGTAGTCGTCGAACCACCGACGGGCGTTGTCGACCAAAGAACTCCGGAAGAGTTTGCACATATGAACCGTCCGAGGCGTTGGTTGATCATATTGTCTCGAAGCTGCGAGAGGAAGTTCTCTGGGTCCCTTAGTCCGTCGTAGGGGGCGATGCTCGGCACCCGATATTTGTCAGGGAGCGGGGTGTCAAGTATTTCGTTTGAGAACGGGGTGACTATATTCCCGTACCCGTCGAAGCCGCCCTATGGAGAGTGGGGTGGAGTTCGTCGACCGAACTCATTTTGGTTTCCAGGACCGGCCTCGCGGCGGTCGCGACGTCCTTTCCCGCGCTGTTCGTCCCTTGCGCGATTGGTTTGGGCCCCAACGCGTGCAGAGGCACGAGCGCCCATGACCTGGATGCTGGGGGATCCACCTCGCTGCGGTGCCTCGTGTTTAGACGAGGCTTCGGCGTTCCTTTCTTCGGGTAGCGGCCGACCTTGTGCTTCGCTGAGGTATTGGAGAAAACTCTCCTTATTCTTCTCAAGAAACCCCTTAACGGCGTCGTCAAGGTTCATTCATGAGCGCGAGGTTCATTTTGTTATCGCTGCGATCTCCTTCGCTTTGGTATTCTACTTCTTCACGCAGGATGGGATTGCCTCGCTCGTCGAGGCTCTGGATGTGCCCTTCAGGGGTCGAATCCCTGACCGGGTTTTTCCCAAGCAGAGCTCGGCGTGTTTCGTCACCGTTGTTGCTGTTGTTGCCGGCAGCGGCCCTGGATGCAAGACTTCTTGTTCTCATTGTTGTGATTGATTCCTCAGAAAAACTTTGATCGAAAACACGAATTTCGCTTTCCCATGGCGCCGGTGATCGATCTTAATTTCGTAAGGAATTAAATACGTAAGAACACCATGATTTACGTGGTTCGATCTATGAATAAGATCTACGCCCACGGGAGAGAGAGTATTTGATATTGATAATATGAGGCGATTACAAAGAGTGTAGATGATCTTTTCCGCCTAATCTAGCCTCTATTTATACACGATTATAATGACCTAGATCTCGAATCCGAGATCTATTCTAAGATAGGATTTGAATCCTATCTCCTCTCTAATTAGGATTCTCCTAGATATGACCGAATCTTCTGCTCCCACCTGGTTCAGAGCCTTCTTGGCCGGACTCGTTTGGGCCAAGTTTCATGTCGCTTATTTATATCTTGGGCATGGGATTTGGGCCTGGGAGTTGGGCCGTATCTTATCAGTAATGATACCCAAGTGAAACAAATTCAAAGACGAATTTTGCATAAAAAAAATCAACCAAAATAGAGTTAAGTATACTTAAGGAATGACTTGAAGCTAGAAATGAATAATTTAAACACGAATGTTTCACATACTCGATGTTTTGATCACTTGAAATTTCAACCTAAAATTCATTCTTTGTTGAAAACAAAATTTATAAATTGATTCGTGTTGAAGATAGACAATTTAAAAGTTTTTCCCTCCACTCGATGTCGTAAATCATAGCTTCCATGAGTGGCTCAGCAGTTAGGATATATGGTTTTTGTCCAGGAGTAGGGGTAATGGTGAGTATTCGGTTTCGGACGAAAAAATAATCGAATTGAATTAATCAAATTTCTCAAAAAAATAACCGAACCAAACCGAATTTTATTCGGTAAGTGAACCGAAATATATTTCGATTATTTTGGTTAAACCGAATTTTTAAAAATATGTGTATATTTTTTAAATAAACAAATAAATAATAGTAATATATATTGATATAATATATAAAAAATACATTTTTATATGTTATATATACAAAATATTTTGCAAATTTTTTTTAATAATATTATATAATAAATAAATAATATTATATTTTAAAAATATTATATATTGATATAATAGTGAAAGAGAAATGAATAGGATTGAAGATATTGATATATATTAAAATTATAACTCTAAATAAATAAGTAAATAATATTACATGTATATATAATTCGGTTTTCAATTATTCGGTTCAAAAAATTTCGAACCGACCGAAAAACGAATTTAACTATGTTTTAACCGAATTAATCAAATTAACCAAATCAAATTTGCTTTTTCAATTTGATTCAATTCAATATTCAATTTTCGAATATTTTGCTCAACCTTATCCAAGAGACCCAGGTTCGATTCTCGACAACGGAATTTGTATGTTTTGGTTATTAAATGCCATTTTGAATTAAAAGAACTGCTTATTTTCTTCTTTTTTCTCGAGTGTAAAAGGAAAAGAACTTATTGAAGATTCCTATACTATTCTATTTCGAATTTGCATTAGAAAATAGGAATCACTAACAAAAAAGAAATGCGAATTTGAGACACGTTCCCTTTATTTTTATTTTTATTTTTATTTTTATTTATCCTTTGAAAATTCAGACACACAACACCAAAGTTACAAATCCATACACAATGACCATCTACAGACTACAGAGAATCATCCAAACTAAGACCGATTGATATACATATAAACGATCACTGCTGTACAATGTTATATGCCTGCATTCGGCAAAAACACTATCAACTCGTATATTCGAAGCATCCGATGCAACCAAAAGGCATTTACTAAGATAGGAACACATTACACGTTCTCTTGCATAACTGAAAGGTCATGAGTTTTGAGTACCAGATATCATTTGTCCCCGCATCTGGGCTTGCCTCTAAGAATCGAGTCCATAGTCCTCACCAAAGTACTTGTCGACTAGCTCATTAGCCATGTTCCTCAGCTCTTCATTTTCGTGAAACTGGAACCTTTCCATTGCTTCAATTCCATCTTCTGCCTCGACAAGCTTTGGGCCCTCACCATTTGGCATTCCCCTCAGAACCTGTGGAGCAGAAGCGCTATTTAACACAATCACAAATTTCATAGGTTGAATACGTCAAGAAAATAAGTTAAACGAACATCTGTTAAGATTAATGGTAACAGAAAAGTTTGCTTACCAGCTCCATGAATTGCAGGCCAAGTCTGGCAGCCTCAATATCTGCAGACCTCACCAAGTTGGTGAAACCACTAAGGCATCCTCCGCCAATGAGAGAAACCAAGTGCTCGACAATCAATACAGGTCTTCCAGATTCAGAGGGAGAAACACATAGGTTACCAAGAACATATGCAACTTCTTTTCTTATATCAAATGGAGAAGTTGAGAGCAGGCGTATGAGTATTGAGACAGCCCCACTTGAATGAATTAGTTTTTTATGCTCGACAGAACCAGCAGCCACGTTTGATAGCGCCCAAGCAGATTCCTACAATAATATGCATACAAAATATCAATCCTGACCCAAAGATGATAGCAATCACATTCAGGTATTCAGGATAAGCATGAAACTAGGCTAGTAATTAGTATACCATCATAATGGAAATTGCCACACCTTTTTCAAGACACGGTGTTCACTTCCCAAACATTTGATCATCGCTCGAATTACACTCACTGCAGAACACAAAACATTCAAAAATGTTTCTGCAGGATAAAAGGATTATGCTTCACACCAGCACTAAAGAACTCGAACTAACCCGTGATCTCATTTCCAGCGACAAGGACATTGTCGGTCACATAAGAATCACCAGCTACGAGATTACCCAAACTCCTTAGAACCTAGATACATGCAACACATTAAAAGGATGGAATAATTGTGATACAAATGCACCTAATTTGTAGTGCATATAATCTACTTGTATTGCCCATTACCGGGATAAGCAGTTGCAAGCTATTTGATGATTCCAGTCTATCTACAAGTATTTGCAGTAGATCACTTTTTGCTAGCATACTGGTGGCAACATTTGAAAGGGCAGTGAGGTACACAACCACCCATGCTACTTCAGTCGCCAGTTCTTCATCTCTGATAAAATTTGAATAAAAATTAAAGTAGACAAAAGACAAGTGAGAAAATAAAATAAACACATCAGTAACTCACAAAATTACAACATAATCAGAAGATGCATCAAGAAAATCTCATTTAGGCCATTACATGTGTGTGTGTGTGTATGTATCCATGTCTATTTACTTCAAACTATGGATGTATCTTCTTTTCGTGTATCCTTCTGTTGATAATGAGGGCAAAATTGGTCATTCGGGTTGGTAGAAGTGGTTCTGGATCAGTAATTAGTTAACCAAACTTAAAAATTGCAGCAATCATTACACTGCATTCTATAAAATTGCATGTAGAGAAATAAATATGATACAAATATTTATCATTTCCAGTTCGTTATAATTTATTTTGTCTAATCTTTAGCCTGAAAGCAGCCACTCTAGTTAGTAGTTCAGGTGATGCTTTTATTACCAAAATTCTACCTATTACATTGTGAAGAAAACGCAAGCATAGGGCGAAAGTGATACTGATCGCCGTCCATTGCAGATTTATTCAAGTGGAAAGTGTGCAATCGTTAATTATCATTGAGTTTATTATTTGTGTTTAGCGTCTTTATTTTAATTATTGTTGGTTCTGGCCCACAGTTTGCATGGGCTTAGTAATTAGGGTTTTATTATTTATAGCAAATAAGAAAGATAGGAGCGGGTCTTTTGTCTTGGTGAATTCTGGAACGGAGAGTTCTCCGTTGGCCTCGTGAGAGGATTCCTATTTAGTGTTATTTCTGTTGAGTTTTCTACAGGATCCGCCTTTACTCTATCAAATTGGTGCGGTGAACGATGGTGGCTACTCGAAGTATTGATTCTCGTTTAGAGGGTTTAGAGAAGGCAGTTGAGGATTTGTCGAGTGCTGTACAGAACCTTCGAACCTTCCAGACGTCAACGGAAGCCAGCAATGCATCCATGGCAGCAAAGCTCGATGCCTTGCTAAAGAAGTTTTCTATCTCTGTAGAAAATCTTGATGCAGAGGAGTCCGAGGGCAGTCATCCGACTGGGGAGGAACAGTCTGCTCCCTTGCCCGTCCAAAAGATGGATCTCCCAGGGTTTGACGGCTCGGAGGCGTTGTCCTGGTTGGCTCTCGCTGAGCAATACTTTTTAGTGGATAACATACCTGTTGATCAACGCGTGAAGATTGTGCTCATTGCTATGTCAGGGTCTGCCATGTCTTGGATGCAGATTTTACTGCGTCGTTGCCCTAAACTGACTTGGTCTCATTTTTCACAACAGTTGCTGACTCGTTTTGGTGATGGGTCCACTGTCAACGGCTTTGAAGCCCTATTCACTACGAAGCATATGGGGTCTCTAGAAGAGTATGTTTCCGCCTTCGAGCTGTGCGTGTCACGGTTTCCGGTGCTCTCTGATGAGCTATATCTCGGTTTTTTCTTAGGGGGTTTGCAGAAGGAGATTCGGGTGCGACTTCAGTACTCTACTCTTACCGACTATCCTGCTGCGATTCACATGGCTAAAAAACTTGAATTGGTTCAGCCAACCTCCTAGAGCTCATCCTTTTATAGGCCTGGTCCGCTACGTTTTCACCATCCTCATCACGAATCCTAATTTCCCAACGGTATCCTCCAGTGTCTTCTACAGCACAGGCCACGCCAACAGGTTCTTTTCAGGCTTCCTCGGCATCACGACCTCCCCACCGTTTTCATAACATGACTGATGAAGAGGTCAAGAAGCATCTGGCTGATGGAACTTGTTTCTGCTGTGGACTTAAATTTGGACCCACTCATCGTTGCCCTTCAAAAACCTTGCACGTTCTGGTGGGTGGCACAGATGTCGACAATGATGAGGACGAACTGATTCTGGAACAGACACATTTAGCTGTGCATGATCTATCCGAGCATCAAGTTTTTTCCTCTCTATAGCTGTCGGAGCTGACATCATTAGGTTTTGATGGACCTCAAACAATGAAATTGATTGGTTGTGTGGGAGAATCGCGCCTCAAGATTATGGTGGATAGTGGCGCCAGCCACTGTTTCGTAGCGGACCTCATGGCAAAGAAACTTCATTGGGCCATTGAACCTTCAGAACGTTTCTCGGTGGTTTTGGGGGATGGAACCCGTGTTTACACCAGCGGCATCTGTAAGAACGTTTCTTTAACTATAGATTCCGAATTATTTGTCATCTTGTGTTATGTTTTCCCTCTTAGCCGTGTGGATTTGATTTTGGGGGTATCGTGGCTGGCCACCCTTGTCGATGTGAAGGCTAATTGGAAAACGCTCACTATGGAATTTATGGTTGAAAGCCGCCAATATTGCCTTCGCGGCAATCCTACTCTTACCCGAAGGCCTACACCTATCAGGAGCTTAGCCCACTTGAACCACATGACGAGAGTTGGGTGTTGTGGGTTATGGACAGAGCTGCTCCTCTAGAAAGTTACGGAATGTCAGATTCATTGTCGGAGGCTACCCGACGAGACTTAGCAATAGTCTTGTGGAGTTTCTTGCGGTTTACGCCCCACCGACAAAGCTTCCTCCTGCGCGCACCAGTGATCATCGAATCACTTTGCATCCAGGGGCGCGACCTATGTCGGTGCATCCCTATCGCTACAATCACTTGCAAAAAGATGAAATGGAGTGCTTGGTTGTTGAAATGCTCGCAGCAGGTATCAGACGGCCGAGCAACAGCCCTGCCCAGGGCTCTTGGTTCGGAAGAAAGATGGCTATTGGCGTTTCTGTGTTGACTATCGAGAGCTTAATAAGCTCACCGTTCCCGATAAATACCCAATCCCAGTACTCCAAGAATTATTAGATGAGCTGCAGTAAGTTGGATCTACGGGCAGGTTATCATCAAATCCGCGTATCCTCCGCGGACGTGCCCAAAACGGCTTTTCGAACTCACTCGGGCCATTATGAGTTCCTGGTCATGCTATTCGGCCTCACGAATGCCCCAGCTACATTTCAAAGCTTGGTGGATGACATTTTTCGACCCCACCTTCGCCATTTTGTATTGGTGTTCTTTGACGATATTTTGGTATATAGTCGCTCGTGGTAGGAACATTTGGGGCATCTTCGTCAAGTTTTGCAGGTGTTGCACTCTCACAAACTAGTTATCAACCCCAAGAAGTGCCTTCTTGGTCGCACCGAGGTGGAGTACTTAGGGCATATCCTCTCAGACAAGGGGGTTCGCATGGACCGCGCCAAAGTGTCAGCGACCCTCCGATGGCCAACGCCTATAGCTTTTTGTAGCATTAGATGATTTCTGGGTCTCACGTGATACTATCGGATATTTATCCGAGATTATGGAAAAATCGCCGCACCCCACGGCCTTGTCAAGAAGGATGCTCAACGATCTTAGTCCGGCCTCCGGAGGTCGAGGCGTTTTTCATCATTGAATTCAAATTTTAACTAGGTCGACATTTTCGACACGACACGACGAACACATACACGAACACGCACTAAATTAACGGGTTAGTATTCACCTTATCGTGTTCGTGTCCTTATCGTGTCGACACGATAAGGACACGATAATTTCGTGTCGTGTTCGTGTCGGTTTGTGTCATTTTCGTATAATTCGATAATATTTTATATATTTAATATTAATTTAATTATATGTTTTATATTTTATTTCTTTTATTTATTTATTTTCTAATTTTGATTTAAATTTATCGCTTTCGTCGGTCGTTATCGTGTCGTGTCAATAAGAAAAAAATCGTGTCATATTCGTGTTCGTGTCGTGTCCGTGTCAGTACATTTCTTGTCGTGTTCGTGTTTGTGTCGGACAGATCCTTAACGGGTCGTGTTCGTGTTTGGCCTTATCAGGTCGTGTCGTTATCGTGTCGACACAATAACGACCCGACACGCACGAATTGCAAGCCCTAGCCTTAACCACAACTCCGGTGCTACGTATGCCTGATTTTCCAAAAGAGTTTGTAGTTGGATGTGATGCCTCCGGCCGTGGGATCAACGCAGTTTTGATGCAAGAGAAATAACCAATCGCTTACTTCAGCAAAAGCCTTTCCTCCAATTTATTATCTATGTCTGCATACGAGAAGGAATTGATGGCTTTGGTCTTAGCGATGCAACATTGGCGCCTTATCTTCTTGGCCGCCAGCTTATCAGACGCATTGATCACCGAAGCTTGCGCCACTGCCGACTCATTTTTGACTACACCAAAGACAAAGAAAACTAGGGTGCAAATTGCTTGGTTATGATTTCACTATTATGTACATGAGGGCTCTTAAATCGGACGGTGATGCCCTATCGCACCAAGCGGAAGAGGATGAAGTTGTGGGTGATCCGCGATTATTTCATGGCCATAGTGGGTGGACTAGTCATCTCTTCAATGAGAAATGGGGCTCACCTGTGGTTGAGCAAAATAGTGGAGGATTTACTGAGCGGAAGGACAACACCCAAGCATTACACCTGGTACACGGGATTCTTATGTATAAATATCTCTTAGTGGTTCTGTTAAGTCACCATGGATTCCAAATTGCTACTAGAATTTCATGCTACACCGCCGGTGGTCACCAGTGCATATCGCACTTACCGTCGCTTAGCCGCAAGTGTATATTGGCCCGGAATGATGAAACACGTCACTCAGTTCGTGGATGCATGTGTGACCTGCCAAAAGAAAAACTATGAGCCGAGGACTCCAACGGGGTTATTGACTCCTTTGCCCATCCCGACTCGGGTCTAGGATGATGTTAGACTAGATTTCATCTCCGGTTTGTTGCGTTCTGGTGGTGTAGATTGTGTGTTAGTGGTGGTGGATAGATTCTCTAAATATGGCCATTTTTTAGCACTTCACCATCCTTTTACGGCAAAATCAGAAGTTTTCATTCGGGAGATAGTTCGGCAAGTTTACATGGAATTGCCACATGGAATTCGAGTTCAATAGTGTCGATCAAGATCCTATCTTCCTTAGCTCGCTTTGGCAAGAGTTATTCCGCCTCACTGCACTACCTCAAGACGAGCTCCGATATCACCTTGAGATCGACAAATGCACAAAAGTTTCAATAGGTGCTAGAGACTTATTTATGATGTTTTCTTCCGAACGACCCAAACAGATGGGCAAAGTGGTCGATTTGGGCCGAGTAATCGATATAACACCTGTTCTACTCCGCGGGGTATCGCACCATTTGAGGCGGTCTATAGTCGCCCCCACCTATGTTGCGTCCTTTCTTGTCGGGGGAGTCTCGAGTGCCGTCTTTGGCATAATCTTTAATTGCTCGAGATGAAGTCTTATCTCATTTACGTTACCACCTGGAGCATGTGAAGCAGAGAATGGTGTGTGAAGCCAATAAACATCGTCGTGATGCGGACATTGTTGTCGGTTCTCTTGTTTATTTAAAATTTCGACCTTATCGGTAGACGACTTTATTCAAGGCTGGTAACCGTAAGTTAGCCCCACGGTTCTTCGGCCCATTTGAGGTGGAGGCTAAGGTAGGTCCTATCGCTTATCTCATGAAGCTTCCTGGGCTCAAAGATTCATCCAGTTTTCCACATTTCTTTACTGAAAATAGCTATTGGAGCAGAGTGTGCTGAACCGGTTCTACCTGAGGATCTCATGGCAGAAAAAGTGTTGGTCCGTCGTTCTGTGGAGCATAGTGGGCAGCTAGTGAGCAAGTCTTGATCAAGTGGGAGGGGTTAGATGTTGAGGAGGCTACTTGGATGCAAGGTTTAAATATAAGTTTTAAGCATCGAGGTCTTCCAATAACACCACGAGGCGTAAGCCTCGAGGCGGTCCGAGGCGTAAATCACAAAAACACATAAAAATTATAACTAATATAAAAGAACACGTAAAAACATAACAAATATATTACAACACATAAAAAAACATAAGTTTATAATTGAGTACTTATGAGTCTTTTAAAATCTTGAACTCAAGTCCAATAATTATTCACCATAATCAAAAGTATAAGAAACGAGACTATGTAGACAACTTCAACCTCAAATTGTGACAACCAAATACATAATTAATTAAAAGTTACTGCAATTAATAAAATAATAAAGCGTAATCGCAAATAAAGGCGTAATCAGAAAGACATTTTGAAATCGAGAGAGGAAGAGAGACCCGAGAGAGGGAGTGAAGAAGAGCGTAAAAGCGAGAGAGAGAGAGAGATAGAGTTCGGGAGAAATTAGGTCTTAATTCAATCAATTAAGGCTATTTTTCTCAACCCATTAGAAATTATCAAAAATAATAAAAGTCCATGCAAAACATAATAAAAGTACAAAACCGTAATAAAAATGAAATTTGATGATAAAGTGAGGCATCCGCCTCGCACCGCCTCGACCGCCTCGCCGCCTCGGTGCGCCTCGACCGGTCGAGGCGCCCTCCTCGACAACAGCGAGCGCTACAAGGCGATTTCCGATCGCTCGACCGAGGCACGCCCGAGGCGAGCCTCACTAGCGCTTTTTAAACCATGCTTGGATGAATGCAGTTGATGTTAGGGGACGATTTCCTTATTTTAGCCTTGAGGATAAAGTTGTTTCGAGTGGCGGAGCAATTGATACCGATCGTCGTCCATTGCAGATTTATTCACGTGGGAAGCGTGCAATCGTTAATTATCATTGAGTTTATTATTTGTGTTTAGAGTCTTTATTTTTATTATTGTTGGGTCTGGTCCTCACAGTTTGCATGGGCTTAGTAATTAGGGTTTTATCATTTATAGCAAATAAGAAAGATAGGAGCGGGTCTTTTGTCTTGGTGAATTCTGGAACGGAGAGTTTTCCGTTGGCCTCGTGAGAGGATTCCTATTCAGTGTTATTTCTGTTGAGTTTTCTACAGGATCCACCTTTACTCTATCAGAAAGCCAATATAGTTTCCCCTTCCAATTTACAGGAGATGTAGGTCAGATGATTTTGCCTTTTCTATTCATCACTTTCTAAGCCTTCCATTTAAATCCAAGACATTGTACACAGAAATATAACAACAAAATAATTAAGTAAACCCCAACAGAGAGTAAATGTCTCCAAAAGAAGATGCATATAGGTCTGACCTGTGCTGTCAGTCAGTAACCCTTTCACCTACAGTCTCAAGATTTAAACTTGCCCATATGCCAAGCATAAAAATTTATCCATTACTAATTTTTCGAATATTTTCCCTTGCAGTATTGAAACAGTATTGAAAGCTCAGGAGTCAGTTTTATACAACTTTTTTACAATGTTAATGTCACGTCTAGTTTTGCAAACATGACTAAGAAATAGCTTACAACTACAATAATAACTACTTACCCTCTTTTCAGGTGTCGAAGAATTGCATCAAGAACTCCATCAATTCTGATTAATTCTGTAGCAGCTCTTGCATGTCCCTGCATCGAAAATACTATATTACACAAAAACCATAGAAAGTATTGAATCCAGAAAACTTTTCTGGCTAAGTAGTCTTCATGCACTGTTTAGAGAAAATCCAAGACAAGCTGATGAAACAAAATTGTTACAAGCCTTAAAAATACAAACAAAATTAATTTTCCCTACCCTTTAACATTAAAACCAATTAACCAAATCAACCTACTTTTAAATTTTGAAGTAGGAATATGCAGCTTAAAACATGTTTCAGCACCTTGATTAAGTTTGATAGTGCCCAAGCAGCTGTTCTCACAGTTGAGCCCTTGTTTTGTAGCATCATCCTTGCAAGATGTTGTAAAGCTCCTTGTGATAGCAGAATATCTCTTAGCTCCTCTCCTTCACTAGCGACATTTCCCAATGCCCAGGCACACTGCTCTGCAACAGGCAGTGAGCTCTTTTCTGCAAAAGCAAAATAAATACTCAATTAGTTCTTGATTGAGATGGAAGTACAGTGTATAAAAAAGAGCTATCAGTGAAGTAAACTTCAAAGCATTGATTAAGGAACACTTCTGGAATACCATAGTATAATTAAGTCTAAAATCTGTATAAAATATTAGGCTGATGAAGCCAACTTCTTTTTATTCATGCAAGAAAGAATAGAAACCAAAAGGCATGTGGCAGTAAGCCAGTTCAAGATATGGTGTGGCAGTGCTTTCAGAAATCTCCCTTTATTGCATGAAATAGGGTCATCATTCACCATTAATTAACCATAAGATGTACTCAACCAGACTTGATTGAGAATACTAGCAAGAAAATGAAAAATAGCTGGAGAGTTCAACATAATAAGTTTATGTAGTTTCCCTATACAAGCAACATGGTGTAGCCTTAACAGGCCACAGTAGAAGAGTACTATTAACAAATAGATGTTTATTTAACAAAGGGGGTATGAAAAAGGTAAACAAGCAGCAAATCATGATAAATTGAAATCAGACTCAGTGCATTACACAAGATTTTCAAAGCATAGAACATTAAGAACCTACATTTGCCTGCCTGTCAAACGATAAGTAGACACCACTCAATAAGAGAAAAATTAGAATTAAATTTCAAGCAATAGATCTGAAAACCTATAATAATTCAGTGGCAAGGTCAAGAATCAAGACCGAACAAACTATATATGAAGGAGGTAGAGACTAATTGCAGCCACACACATATTATCCCCAGCTCCTGCCTAATAAAGATACCTTACTCCAATACTCATGCACAAGGACAGATAAGAGAGAGAGAGAGAGAGAGAGATGAGACTTGAGAGAAAAGGAAACACATGGTAACTATTTCTGGTGACAAAAGAAAAGCGTTTACCACCAATAGTACCCCATTCTACTTTCTTTTTACTCCATGAGGTTGGGAAATCATCTACTAGAAAAAGCATGCAGACATATGTAATCTCATGAAGGTGTCCTAGTAGTGATCTATGAAACTTGAGGACATAGAATACTTCCCAGAGAATATTGAAAGATACAACCGTGTTCTTCAACGGTCGGTAGCAATTAAGTCAAAGCTCAAATACCTAACAAATGAGGAATGATTTGAAAAGAATACTAAAGTGAGCTAAAATGAATAAAGCATAACAAAAACACCAACCTCCCATATGAGCAATAAGTAAAGGTAATGCAGGCAACAAGGCTTTCGTTTCTTCTGGTTTTCCAGCTGCTATATTCGTTAGACACCAAGCTGTCTCAAGCAACTAAAATATTGAAACCCCCATTTTGCAAAATTATATTAGAAAACTTGTCCCCATAAAATCATCAGAATGTTATCTTAAAATGAAAGAAAAAAAAACATACAGAACAGCAGAAACCCTTTAACTAAAATTAGCAAAATCTTCAAACCTGCTCATCAGGTGAACCAAATGAAAGGCATTGTGCCAGAGTTGGCATAGCTCCAGCCTTCAGAGCTGCTTCAACTGGAGGATATTCTGATTTTGACAATAGCCTTCGTAGCTCACGAAGAACATTGACCCTCTTTTCATTGCTCCTTTTCCCCTAGAGCAGGAAGTCTAATTTGAGTTGCATTTTGAGTGACAAACTTTCAGTTCAATCTCAAAACATATACATAAGAATGATGGAGCCAAACACCTACCACATGACATGACACATATACAAATACAAAACTGCAGTCTTAGCTGAAGCTAATGAAACTGATATCAATCCTAAATGTCTAAGTTCCTATTAGGCCACTAATTACATACACAAATAGAATTGATTGTATTATCTGAAGTAGTCATCACATAATATCAATACATTAACACCAGATATATTAAGGCAACAGAACTTCAAACCAACTCAAAACGGAACAAGAGTGATATGGCATACTGATAGGCAATGGCCTGCTTTAGTTCTTCAACGAATTTCACTGTCTGATCCTCCAAAACCAACGGTTCTTCATCCATCCCGATGTCATCTTCAACAGAAACATCAGCATCGTCGGTGCTAACTCCTACTCTGCATAAGCGCTTGGTCCGCATTATCGCTTCTCTTATCTCCTTCCGCACCGTGACTGCATGATCTCGTCTCCTCTGTACCGCAGCACTTCCAACTGAAATAAACACCCAAAACAAGCTCAATTCATCAAATCATAATGACAACCAGGAAAAGAAAAGGGCAAAGTTGAAGGACAAAAGTTTCAATTCGAGCAACTGAAATCAGCTTCAGACTCTTACAAAGCAATGTCGTCTCTTGCAAAAACCATCAATGAAATAAACGTAAAGATACGACCAAGAGAAACAGAAGAACCCAGCATCTTCTTCACCCATCACACACACACACACTAACTAACTCTTCCCATTCGTCAAATGTTCGGACTCTTGACATAACATAGAAGTGCACAGACACAGTAAATGATCAAAACACTTCCATGCGTATACACACACACACACACACACACACACACATATATATATATATATATATATATATATATATATATGGAGAGAGAGAGAGAGTGATTTGCCTGATGATTTTATCGGTCCTCTTTTATGCGGTGTAGAGTTCTCATCCGCCATTGTTCCACAATATACAGCTCTTTTACGGGAATATTTCGATTGATTGAGGTATAGAGCGAAGCAAATATGGGTTGACGAAAATAAAATCCAGCAGTTTCCAGGAGGAGGGAATCGAAAATTTATTGAAGTTTGCGCCACTGGTTGGGTTGTGCAAAATTTTGGGGGTTTCTTTGAAATTTGGGAAAGTGTGTTTAATTTCTCTCGTGTCTGGTTTTTGGGGTATTCTCATCCCGCGAGCGGATATGTTGTTGATGGCAAAGTTATATTCGAAAGTATATTCACTTAATTATGTTTTGATTTATCTAACTAGTTGTTGGTGTTGTTCCTGAGTTCTGAGTTCTGAGTTAACATCCAATTTTTCCGATTCGACGATTCGATCTATGATTTATCATTCATTTATAAAATTTATTCTTTAATTTTGATAACACGAGTTTTAATGAATGTAATAAATATAAAATGAATAAAGAATGAATTCATATTATAAGATATATTGTGAGTATAAAATATAGATTATAAGTGATTTTTTTTTAAATAAATAGATTGATAGTACAAATTATAAAATTTATGTAGAATTATATCGATAAAAAAAAATTTATATTTTTTAGAATTTTAAAATTTTTAATAACAAAATTAATCGCTAATAGATCAGTCCTTTTTCTTCTTCTTTTTTCTAATATTTCTTCCTGGATTAAAGTTTGCCAATTTTTCTCGAATAATAAATAATATTTTCAATATTTGATAGAAAATTCCACTTTTTCGATATAAAATAATCATGTTTGCAATTGAATTTGTGTGGAATTAATTAATACTCGCAAAAAATAAGAAAGCGGAAAAAATTCCACATCAATTAGAAACGAGAACGTTTAGCTTGATTTTACGCAAAATTTGGTTGCCAACGTGGCCATTTAATACCAATATAGTAGGTCTAGTCTAAATTTGAAAATAAAATTAAAATATGGAAAATACACAATATTAGCTTAATAAATTAATTTGTGATTAGCTTAATAAACCAATAATATCTCAATCAAGTCTAATGAATTGATTTAGTGATAATTTTAACTCGTAAGTGATTTTTTGCACCAAAAAAACAAATGGCACCAATAAATGACATATAGAGAGCACAAATCAGAAACATTATTGGAAATGACTTACGGATTACATATTATTTCCATTGCCAGTTGCGTTTTTTTAAGTTGAAAAATCACTTAATTATAGGCCAAAATTATCATAAAATCAATTCATTAGGCTTAATTAAAGTATTATTGATTTACTAGACTAAAATTATCACAAAGTCAATTTATTAAATTAAAATTATGTCAATATATAAAAGTACGTTATATCCTTTAAAACAAATATATTAACCCATACTTTGTTATCATATACCAAATTTTCTTATAAGAAAAATTAATCTTTATAAATCTTTATCTAACCTCTCATAACACCATTAATAAATTTCAAAATTCTCGAAATACAATTTAGTTGATAAGATGATACACCCCTAATCAATATATCGAGGTTCGAATTTTTTAGAGAAATTAATGTGTATGTGTGAGTGTGTAACTCTAAAAAAAGACCAAAGTTGTCATGCTATGTATGTGTGGTGGTATAATAAATGAGAAATCCTAAAGTTTCCAAGTTTAGTTTGGATTGATTTGTTTTCTCTCTTAAATTTTCACTAAAAAACTTGCTTTTCAAAAGTCTTCTGAATTAGGAATTAGGAATTAGGAATTGAAAATAAAATTTAATTCTTATAGTTGTTAAATTACTGATCCAAAATCCATCTAGGTTGATTTTTGAAGGTGTTATTTAGTTCGAACTAGAAGTTTTTTGAATGTTAGGAGTCCATTTATTTTTTTCTTTCGACTCAATATATTCATGTCACAACCTGACCTCAATTTCAATTTGTTAGTACCAGTGTGTAGAAAATGAGGACACTGATAGTTTAAATGAGAATGAAAATCGAGCCAAGAGTTAAATTTTTATTTGCAAGACAAAATGCTCTGTTATAGTATAAGCGATTACATAACATATGTCTCCAAGATATAATAGTGTTGGAAAATTTTGTAAATTATTGGGAAATATTATGTCCTAATTGTATTTTGATTAGATCCTAAAATCCTCTGATGAATGTTTTATTGATGTAATATAGTATCGCTCACATGTTCGGGAGTTAACCTTTTTGGTCACAAATTTCAAAGAAGAACTCGTAAGCTCGATGCACCCAAGACCGGTGGAGTTCGAGCAAGACTACATCGAGGAGTATCAAGACAAGAGCAATCAAGAGAAGACCGACTAAAGATCACGATCAAGATCAAGTCAGTGGATTGAAGACTAAACGGATGTACAACGATGCTGATCAACAGAGCTATTGAAGAGTGAAGTCGAAGACTAAAGACCGACGTAGGAAGACTGAAGACTGAAGATCAGAGACTGAAGATGTAGGAAAATCTGATTTAAACCCTCTCCCGATGATCTATCTTGGATGTTTAATTCACCATACATTGATTATATTCCTAGCATGCACCTATATAATTAATTCCAATACGTTGGTGTTTTCTCTTGTTTACCTGCGAATTTGTCGGACAAAGAATAGGATCAAGACTCGTGCTTTGATCTTCTGGACTGTATCCCGTTTGTAAAAACTCCAATTCTGAGTGAGAGCAATCTATGGAGAGTATTGCAAAAATCCGTCTTCTTCCACACTATGAAAATCTCGAAAATCCCAACTATATGAATAGTATAATTTTCAAAACTTCTTCACATAGGATTAGTGTTATACTGATTTTCTCTCACCTTATATATGCAACCCTAGAAACCTATATGGATAGGATCTCTGCATATATAATAAATATAATCATATATTTTTAGATAGAAATGATCAGAACAGAGTCTCAGTGGGACTCTCCTATGTGATGGACGATTTTTAGCAACTCCAGGGATCAAATGCAAGGAATAAAGATGGACCTCAAATAAATTAATTATCTTATGTTCAGTCCAGAACATAAATTAATTCATAAACATTTATTCATGTCACTAGAGAATAAATGTCGACTTACCCTTTATTTCAAGTTGAGTCAGCTTGCACTTAGACTTCACGAATCCTCAGATTTAAGATATCGCACGTCCATTAATTATTTATAGATTCGATCGCTTAAAATAATTAATCTATTTAATTCCTTAAGTAGTACCACTCAACATTATTATTGTACTTGAGATAACTCAACCTGCACGATTTAGTACAATAAACATTTTGAGCTCCTTAAGGGGACGTCATCATCATAAACGGATACGGTGACTGGATACAGTTAACTAGCATGACATACAAGCACTGTCACCACCCAAGATGCGGAGAATATTGGGTTATCTCATGTAACCCTCACCCATAACAAGTCAAAGTGATGGCCAGCAACTCATACTCACCTAAAACCTTATCGAGGTTTAGATCAACGTAAAGTCACCGAGATCTAGGTTCTTCACGATGGTCAGATAGAAGAACTCATCTCACTGTGATCCTGTAATACGTCGAGACGCACTCAACATAGATAAGCAACCAAGTCAAGTCACTTCTTATCTATATCAGAGCTTTATACCGACAACTCGCCTCAAGTTGTCTTAGTCGTGATCTTTTATATCTCATTAAGCTTCGACCAATCATACGCACTTCTGTGATCTTTTACACACTGTATGATCTAACTTATATGTGAGATAAATGAACATAGATATGCAATCAAGTAAACAATTCAGATAGGAGATTGTAATAGTGGTAACAGGAATCATTGTATATAAGCTTAACCAAAACTTCTTCCAGTATACAAATCCAACAATATTTCACTTATACTAAAGTAAACTTTTAGTATACAATGACTCTCTCTACTAGCTATTACAAACAACACCATCACTTTGCTTATCTCACTTCTACAAAAGTTTCTTTTCTAAGTGGGGGCCATCTTGCGCAATCCAAGTCCTCGAACATGCTCGTCGTAGACTTTTTGCGGCAGGCTCTTCGTGAATGGATTAGCTAGATTATTTGCAATATCAATCTTCTCAATCAACACGTCTCCTCATCTAACAATTTCTCGTATGACATGGTACTTTCTCTCTATGTGTTTGGTTGCCTTGTGGGTCCGTGGGTCCTTCGAGTTTGCCACTGCACCTGAGTTATCACAGTATACTATGATACTCTTGGGCAAATGAGGTACCACATCTAGATCCATGAAGTAGTTCTTGAACCATACCGCCTCCTTAGCAGCCTCCGAAGCGGCTACATATTCGACTTCCATGGTAGAGTCCACAATGCATCACTGCTTTGCACTCCGCCAAGATACGACTTCTCTTCCCAAGGTAAACACATAGCCTTAGGTGGACTTTTTCTCATCATGGTCAGCTTGGAAATCCGAGTCTGAATAACCCCAAGGCATTAGACTATTTGCTTGGTAAACTAGCTTATAATCTCGAGTCATTTTCAAGTACTTGAGTTGTAACGCCCCATTCTTGCAATAGAGACATTACTAAAATCTTTAAATCTTTAATATTTATACAATATAATAATGATAATAATAATAATATTATAGCAGCGAAGGTTATAAAATTAGACAAACGAACAACATGTACCCTATATACGTATAAGCCAACCTGTACTACAACAACAACAAAGCTACACCAGCAGCAGCAAAACAATAGCAAAATGGGTCATAACCCTCATCGAATATGTACATACTCATCAAAGTTTCATACACCCATTCAATATTATCACAACCAAAAACCACTTAAGTTTTATACTTAGTAACGCTTAGGTACTAATATATAATGTACATATTCACAAAAATAAAGACGACATTTCTGTGAAAATAGGTATGTGGGCTCTCTCAACCATCGACTACTTTAGCCTACAACACAAAATATCAAGTAGGGTATGTGAGCATGCGAACACACTCAGTGGGGAATATAATGTAAGCAGTTATAACCAATTGTGTAATAAAACATAACATAACAAACATATTTATTAAATTCATTAACAAGACCAATCTTTTCCTTCAAGGGTACCTTTATCCGCCACATAGGCTATGATTCGCCACACATGCAATTATACGCCACATAGGCAATAATACGCCACACAGGAAATGATATGCCACACAGGCTTTTACCATGAATGCAACAACACAACAATAATTATAACTATAAACTTACAGTCGAAGTAAACCCCACCTTGTGTAGACTGTTTCAACTAAAAGTGTTCTCTTAATTGACTCATAATCGAATGAGATGTTGTAGAGGGATAGTTAACCCAAGTCGTCTCTCAAGGAAAACTTAACAGGGTTTATTGTTCGTGTCAAACACATAAAATGATAAATCCTAAACACTCTAATACCAACAAGGTTTTTAGAACAAACGGATGCTAAAATACGAAAAATAAAATATAAATGAAAGCAACCTAACTAGAGTTGTCAATCCCTAGTTGAGAACCTAAGAAAACACGAAACCATGAAGCTAAAGCGTAGAATCAATTAAATTAAAATCACCAAATAGGAAGCAATAAAATTCAACGGAAAGAGATTCAACATACTACTAAAATCAAATATCAAATGCATATAATGTAAATTTATCAAATGCCAGAAGAGATAGAATCAATGTAAAAACCAATAATCCAATATCAACTATGAACTTGAATCCAACAATAATCTCAACATAAATTATAGAACATCCAATATCAACTATGAAATAGAATCCAACAATAATCTCAAAGCAAAACACGTAAATCGATCGAATGAAATTCAACAGAAATTATAAAATTAAGTGCATTAATCGAAGGAATGAAAAGAGTGAAAAGCAAGAATTAATACTCTAATATTGTTTCTATCTCCGTCATCGACGGAAAGCTTACGAAAATTGAAATCGAAGGACAACGACTGTGTGAAAGACAAAAATAAAGAACTGAATAATGAATAATGACCTAACTCGCGTTGTGCGTATATATATATATTAAGTGAGTGAGCGTCGGTTGCAGGCTGAGCGAGCGTGGAGCGAGGCTTGCTTTCAAAGTGAGCGTCACCGGGCACGAACGCTCGTGGGTTGAGAGGTTCTGCTCGAAGCGGCGCCGGCTCGGCGAGCGGGCGCAAGAAGGAGGCGAGCGGGCGTTCAGGCGTGAACGCACGAGGAAAAATGGACGAGCGGGCGCTCGAAGTACATCATCGGACGTTGGGATGGATGGCGGCGCTACTGACAGACGAGTGCAGCTGGCGCTGGCGAGTGGAGCGAGCGCAAACGCGGTGAAGGCGCGGCGGCGGGGGACGCTGGGCGGGGCGAGGGTGCTCGGATGCGAGCCAGCGCTCGGACTGGAGAATGAGCGCATGGGGCACAGTGCCGGGTGAGACGCTCGCGTTGAGCGCCGGATGAGGCGACGCGGGCGTTGGCGGGTGTTGTCGAGCGCGCATGGACGAGTGAGCGCGCTGGTGGAGGTGAGCGCTGGGTGGCCGAGTGTTGAGTGCTGGCGTGCAGGCTGCAGGCAACGGGTGCACTCGCGCACTTACGTGCACGACTTCACTGTTTCGCTATGTTCTCTTGCGTCTGAGCTTCGAATTGCGATCCGTTTATGTCCACGGATTTCTGACAAGATGCTCTTCAATGTATGATAATTCTTGGCATATCCATTTCATCCTATTTAATACCGTTTTCCTACAAAATATCGAGACAAACCAAATAAGTCCGAAATGAAAAATTCTAATCAAAACAACGGCATAAGAAAGATAAAACACTGAAAACGGCATGTAAAAGAATACCAAGAATAAGCGCAAAATGAATCCAAACAACTCCCCCACACTTATTCATTTGCTTGTCCTCGAGCAAAATCTATACTAATAAGAGTAGAAAAATAACTTATGCAACTTAACTCTTAATCCAATCAATCAAACCTCTTTTTGCCTTTCCCCCAAACATGATGAATATATAATCAAAGTTAACGTGAAACAAATCTAAGATTGTGAGAATATCAAATAAACCAGTAGGTGATTTTTGTTCAGACCCAACTCTCCGCTAGGGGTGAATTAACTAAAGTGGTCACCTTTAGCAACAAGTTTCTTTTGAGAACACAAAGAAAGTATTAACAGATTTTGAAATAATGTTCGAAAGGTGAATTCTCGATGAGCTCGAGTCTCCTATCGTGGTTTCCCATGCCTATTTTTCGATTTACGAGAAAGAGGGGCAGAATCTCATCCTCCATTTATACAATCTCAACAATTTATTGGAGTTTTCATTCTCCTTTTTCTCTCTTCTTTTTCATTTTTTAATGAAACAAGTATATAGGCAACCACACTGTTAACACTACCCCTAGCATTAGTGGGGAAAATCACATCAATAACCCCCGATTTAAGATTAATTCACACAATCTCATCAATTCACATTGCACTTCAATAACATAACATCAAGATAAACGAGAATACATCAAGGTTTGACCAATACCACAGAGTTCAGGTGTACAAATCACAATCCTAACTTATTCGCATAGACAGAAACTTGAGTTCAAGAGGTCAAAATAAACACAGATCCATATTGCCAATCACGCACATAAACAGAGCACGACATATAACAAAAACTCTCACCCCCACACATATTCGAGCGCTGTCCCCAGAGCTCTAAATATTAACAACAAAATAAGGCCAATAGAGGATGAGACTTCCCTGATAATAGATGGCAGAAAGAGGGTCGCTCAAAAATAGAATCCCAAGAGGAGGCCCGCAGTAGACACCATAAAAGCAAAGGAAAAACACACCACAATAGGAAAGAAAACAACCCACCGAAAGAAGGACAAGAGAAAATAAAATAAAGAAATATATACATACTCTCCAACAGTGAAGCATCACTGTTGGTCCGGTGGATAGGCAGTGTGGGATAGGGACCAGGCATCACACTTGGCCTGAAGGTCAGCCAGATGCTGCTTTTGGGTGTCTAATCGTCGCTAAACATCTTGACGGAAATCCCCAAACGCCTGCTGTGAAGATTGACTGAAGTCGTTGAACTGGCGAGATTGGGTGTCAAGACACTGATACACCTCATCATGGAACTCTCCAAACCCCTGGGTCGTTGATTGATTGAAATATGTGAATTGCTGACCCATTTGCCGCTTATACTCCTCAAAGTTCGATTCCGGAGTGAGCTAAAGTCCCCAAATCGCTGTGAAGTGGCTCCTCAAACCGCCAAAGCTGGAATCAAATGAGCCCTAAGATCACTGAAGGCATCGCTGTGGGACTGATGGGAGTAGGGGTAAGTCAGGAGGGGCGTGTCATGTGCTCCCGCCTCTCCTTCTTCGGCGGCCCCATCCTCGAGGATATCTTCTTCCATCGGGGTAGCTGTACCGGCATGAGACCCATACGGACGGTTCTGCTTAATCATAATATACTCTTGGACTCTACACCGTGCTACATAAGGTAGCAATGTAGCCGGATTAGATGCAATCACCCGAAAATCGCTGAACGTTATGGGAAAATTCTCAATGACATTGGAGCCCGATCTTGGAAAATCTTCTCAAGTTAATACCCCAAAGAACATGGCCAGAATCAAGGGATACTGGCTCAAGAAAAGATACGCCTTACGGTGTCTCCTCATATAATCAAATCGTCGTCACAAGAACGGTGCTGCATAAATCTTCTTGTTATTCACAACACACCACAAGAAGAAAACTTCATGAGCACTCACTTTATTTGCCTGCTCTTTCCGTGTGAGGTTATATGCAAGGAATTTATGGGCGATAACCAGAGCTGGGTCATTAATGAAGGCACTAGAAGTGCCTGCTGATGACCAATTATCAAAACCAGATAAAATTTTCCATGTTTCAGCGAGAGGAAAATCCTTTGGTATATCAGAAAATCCACTAATATGAAAACCAAATACATCGTGCATAACCTTTGGTGTAATAGCACATCTAGCCCCCCAACCGACAGTAAGCTGATTTAAAATTGGCACTGGTCTCGAGCGACACACAAAATTCCCTAAGCACAGGTTTAATACCATATTCCGGTTCCCTTATTGCCAAATCAAGTAAACCCCACACTTTCAAATATCGTTTCACAGTTGCATCAACACCCAACGAAGCCAAAGTATTCCAATCATAAGAATGTGGGTGACTAATCACCTTAGAACGGACAACTGAGAAGAAAATAACTTCTTGGGGCGAATAAATAAAGAACAGGGCATTGTAGTTCTCCCGTAAATCTTCGGGCGGTTCACTGGATCCTGAAGCGTCTGCGTCTGTTCTTGCTCTTTTCGTCAAAGAAATTAGTGGATTTTTTGTTCGAACCATGATGTAGAGATGCCCGGAGACTTGTTCGGAGAGGGCTCGATCTATCGCGAGTGGATCATGGCGAGCGCGGAAGGCGTTGGAGTGAACGGAGACGCAGCGCGCGCGCCACAGGTGGCGATGAGGATGTGTGCGGCGGCGCTGGTCATGTCTGGGCTCGCGCGGCGTGCGCGGCGTAGATGATAGATAGCGTCTGCGGCGGGCGTGGACGGTGAAAGGAAGCGGGTCAGAAGTTAGCGTAGTCAAGAACGTCGGGTGACGCCGGCGACACGCGAGAAGGCGGACGGGGGAGCCGGCGTGCGGGCGCGGAGAGCGAGCACGCGCGTTGGCCTAGTGGGTGAGAGCGTTGCGTTGGGCGAGCACGGTGAGCGGGCGCTGGAAGTTAGCACCGGCTGAGCACGCGCCGAGAGGTGGGTGAGCGTTGGTGTGGCAGAACGCCCGGCTGAAGAACGCCAGCTTGACTGAGCGGGCGCGGGGGGACACGGTGAGCGTTGCATGGGCTGGGCGAGGAGAGCGCCGGGAAGAACGCCGGTTGATGGCGTGCGTGCACGGGTATAGGGCGCTGAGTGTGTAGCGCCGGCGGAAGTGGAGCTGGAGGCATCTGTTGCAGCGGTGACAGGCGGCGGTGGAAGGGCGGATGAGCGGAAGAGGTGCGGCACACTGAAATCACTTTCTGGAATGAAAAGCAATAGGGCATGGTGCCCTAATATAGCGTTGATTCAGGGAGGCACGCCGGTTCAGGGCTTGAGCATCGGTTTGATTGGAGAATGTCGGTTCTTTTCCATTTTTTTATGTGAGCACCGGATTATGGGGTGAGTACCGGTTTAAGGACGATCCAACGTCGGTTTGATTTGAGAGCCGATTTGAAGGACCTTCTATTCTGATACTAAGCGTCGGTTCACATTGAGCATTGGTTGGAGAAACATTCTATCCAATTCTTGAGCGTTGGTTCAATTTGAGCGTCGGTTGTGGATGGCTTCTATCCAACTTTTGAGTACTGGTTCAGGTTGAGCGCCGGTTGTGGATGGCTTCTGTATTGAGCGTGAACGTCGGATCACTTCAAGCGTCGGTTCAAGAGCATATATACATCTTTGAGCGCTGCTCACGCTGAACGCCGGATAGCTTCATTTCAAAGATCTGAACCAAAAACAGAGAAAAAGAGATAGATCAAAACATAAAAGAGAAATAGACAAAAAAAGAAAAAGAAAGGAAAAGACAAGAAAAATTTGTGGATAAACTTCCACATAGTACTCAATTTAACGTCATGAGCACGATATAGTTAGATCAGAGAAATTGGGGATTGATGAGCAAAATGTTCTCCACTTATTCCAAATCCTCTCGATCAAAATATGGTTTCACTCACTATCCGTTCACAGTAAATGATCTGTTGGTGTTAGGATCGCGAAGTAAAACCGCTCCGTAAGGAAATACCTCCTCAATAATATACGGACCACTCCACTTGGAGTTTAGCTTTCCGGGGAAGAGTTTCAAACGAGATTGAATAAGTAAAAACTTCATTCCCCGTCTTAAATCGTTACGAACTATTCGCCGATCATGAATCCGCTTAACTTTATCCTTGTAAATACGGGCATTCTCATATGCTTCGTCCCGCAATTCTTCGAGTTCGGTCACCTGGAAAGCTCTACCCTTACCTGCTTCTGTGATGTCGAGATTCATGGCCTTTATAGCCCAATGAGCTTTGTGTTCAATCTCAACAGGTAAATGACACACCTTTCCGTACACAAGCCTATATTGTGACGACCCGACTTCCCAAGGAAGTACGGATCACATGGATCGTCACTGATTTAGTGAAGCAGCGGATATAAACACAACTAATCAATGCAATTAACCATTTAACTACTCAATAATGTATAGACTAAAGGGATAAACTATTCAATACCAACTCGAGTCACAGAAGGACTCGTCAAAAGGTTCAAGGTTCAACAATAACCCAATCAGGGCTCAATTCAAGGAGCGAGGTACGACCTCAAGTTCAATACGGTATGAAAGCAATCATAAATCAAGCATCAAAATAATATCGAGTTAAGCGGAATAAGCATGTGGACATGCATATGACGATGCATGCCCAAGGTTCTAGAAACCTTTCTAATTAAGCATAAAAATAGTGCTACTCGCACCACCTCGCACCCATCATCGATCATTGCTCAACCCGCACATCAAAATGAAATGCGGGGCTAAGTACAAAGTACTCGATGGACTCGCTGCCAAAATATTTTCTTTGTCAAAAGTTATTAAGCGCCCACAATAGCGCATGAGGATTTTAGTTAAAGACTCATGCCTATCAAACATTTTATCGTTTCCAAAAGCGCTCGTCGAACTATTTCATTCACGTTGTTTCCATGTCGATCATTCATTCATTCATACGCCGCACTATGGGGTGGCCACCTACACATAGTCGCCGTGACCGGTCGAGGTAGCTAACCTTAATACACAATCACGCGTGTACACAATCCGAGTTAGTCCTTAACTAAGTCGGATCCGATCGTTACCCTTTTTAACGTTGGTGGACCAACACATTCACATACCACATCGATATACCAATCTCGGATAGGATAACAACAAAACATAAACATTTGGCGATCAATAACATTTCATGTGATAATATTTCATAAAGCTTTGTAAAACATGCTTTGAGATATGCATAACATTTTCGCTTCAAGAAAGCTCACCGCTAATCCAAGCTAGTGGTTCTAAAAGGCGGTGTGATGTTCTTCTCTCCGACTACGCACGATCAAACCCTTCATAAGAAAATAGCGTTTCTTAGATTCTTTCTATTGATCAAGGTCGCTTATAAACTACGACTTAAAGTTCCCAATTAGGGTTTCTTTATGATTTTATGTGATTGTTTTAAGATAATTTCTATTATCTTACATCCCCAATTCCCAAGCTATATTACCTCATCGCTCATAGGTGAACTTCAATTATGAATCACATATTCGAGTCTATCTCGACTCTTAACCTTAGTTTTATTATAACGTTATTACGTTATAGGTTGTCGATAATCAAATTATGATTGGTAAATTAGGATATTCTCAAGCCACCAACTAGACTTAACAATTTTGGTTACGCCTTAGTAGGTTATGCTTGACGACTTGTCAGACAGTACGATAATTAAAAGAGGAATATCGACTTACAATTCAAGTGGACATATGCTATCATGTAAGTAATTAGTACTTAAGAATAAATGAAGTACTTGGGAATATTAACTCGGCTTTTGAGGCATAAGGATCAACATCTTATGTTCGAATCGTTGCTTACACATTACGACATTGTGTATTTAACTTAACTCACGGAGGTTACATATGTCGATAATCGTTATTCATTATCGAGTTGTGTTTACGCCCAACTAATATCGTATTGAGTTGTCGTTATCAATATTAACGTTGTAGCTCGACTTTTGGTTTTCTAACGTAGAACTCACGCTTGAGTATCCTTTCATTAATAAAAACCCTAATTTGTGTCTAACTTCGATTCTCGTTTATTCCGCCTTAAGTTATCGAAATTGGTCGATTTCTTTTCGATTCTCATTCATATAGTATTATGTTGTTTACGTTCGGGGTTTTGGTTTGTCGGCTCAACATAAACATAAACATTCAACATCAACAAAACCATACACAACATAAACTATACTAAGCATTAGAAACCCTAATTTCTAATGTAATACACAATCATTGTGTAAGTGTGCATAAGTGTTTCATTCATCCACCCTAATCACAACCACTCATTCTAAGTTTATAATTAACTATCATAGCATCATTTAACATTAGAATCGAACTCATACTTAGCCATTTTGTTACGTTTTCGATAATTAGCAACAATTAGCATATGTATCCAATAAATTCCAATAAAATCATGTTATACTCCTATCATACTATAGAATTTAATTATCAACTCAATATCATCATATAAAATTTTAAACCATAGGTTAAAATTCTTAAAACTTTCGGCAATTTCAAATCAACAAGCTTTGTGTTCAATAAATTCCAAAAATTATTTCATGCTTATACTATATACTAAACATGAAATATCACTTCATATCATGCATTAAAATTTTAAAACCATGCTTTCTCCCTTAATTAGTTTTCGGTAATTCCACATTATATATATACATATTCAATAAATTCCAATCTTGCACAATATGTTTATATATGAATTAAACATGTAATATTAACACCAAACATTAACCAATATTTCAAAATATCACACCTCCTATTATTTTTAGCAATAAAATCAAATAAATCATTATATATATATATATATGTCACGGTTTCATCAAGAAAATAGAGATGTGTTTGAATAAATTTCAAGGTTAATGTATGATGTTCATATCATACCCTAAACACCATATCTCAACTATTTTCCTCAACCAAAATCAAACAATAAATAAATATATATATATATATATATATATATATATATATATAGTATTCGCCATTTAGAAATAAAATAGAAGATGTGTTTCAAAATCTCAAGATTTATATATGATGTTCACATCATATATTAAACACCATATCTCAACTATTTTCAACAAAAAAAATTAAAATCCAAGCCTTAAAATCTCAAATACCTCACGGTAATTATAAAAAAAATTCCAAAACTATTCTGAAAATTGTGATATTTTTACTACATTCTTATAACACCTTATCAAGTAATAATATCAAATAAAATTCACAAAATCATGCTTTAACATATTTAAAAATAAATAAAGCATAAATCGAAAAAAAACAAACATGCTCCAAAAATTATGAAATTTTTACAGTAGCCTTAGAACATTATTCTAAGCATTTTTCATTCATCTCTTAAGAGAATTTGAAGGTTCTAAAGTCACGAAAATAAATGAGGAGCAAACTAGGGTTTTTAAACCCAAAATTCAAAATAAAATTTCACCCATTAGGATGGAAGAGGATGATGAATAATACCTTCTTATGGTCTTAGAAGGATTATTTGAGTGTGGGAGAGGTTGGGAGGGAGGATTTAGTGTTGGGAGTTTGAAAAGTGTAGAGAGAAATTTGAAAATGAGAGAAAAATGTGAAAGGATGAATGAGGTCTGACCTTGAACGTCCCTTACTGATATCCCAGACCTAATGGCTGTCATTGCCCATTTTGGGGTGGTCTTGGTGGTAGTTGGGAGGTGGATTGGTCAAATTACCCGTTTTGGTATGTTAATACCGACTCTTTAAGTTTTAACGCACTTTCGATCGATTTCTCGGAACCTTAAGGTTCTATCTTATTAAATATCCTTTAAAAGACTTATTTTAATGTTCATAAAATTTCACGGTTCGGACGTCGTCCGATAAGTCAATTCCGAGTTATCGCGGAAAAACGGCGTTCGGCGATTAAAAATATGCTCATTCAAAATTCTATTGAATTTTTTTGAGCTTTCATAAATAATTTGAGTCTTATAAAGCATATTTTATTGATTTAGACCCTAGGTTCGAGTTTCGGTCGCTCGGATCAATTTAGGGTTTGCCAGATATTTTACCCGTTCGGTTAAGTTCTTCAGAATTCATTTTAAATTGATTCTTATAATTTCTAAATTCATAATAAATTATTACTTCATGATTTTGGTTGTTATCACCATTTATTACGATTAGCACGGACTGAAAGTTGTTCCGCTCAGTAAATAGTGTTTTAAGATCGACCGCAAGTATGCCCAAAATTCTCATTCTTTGCATTCTCACATGTTTTCGTGTGAGGATTCTAAAATGAAACCGCTCATGGAGATTCATTCTCGATCTTTTATTCTATGTTCAAGCTACTCGTAAAACCCTAATCCGGTGAGGACTAGTTATCGCTGATTTCTTTAGTATTCGATCTCGAATCGATTCTAATTGCTTCATTGGTTTCCTTAAACATAATTAAGGACTAACTACTACAAATAATTGGTCTAAGCATCACCAATAAAAGTTTTAAATTTTTCGGTTATTACATATATGGACTCATTCCCAAAATGCTCTCGAACGCAGACGGTATGCCCAAAGCAAGATTCAACCTCATTGACCAGTCCTTCTTGGATGGTTGGACCATCTTCTCGAGCACACCTTTGATCGCTTGTTGCTTGTCTCACCGTCCCAAAGTTTGTGGGTGATATGGGCGTGGCCACCTGTGGGTGATGCCATTTTCTCCATGAGCTTTGAACAACTTATTACAGAAATGCGCCCTCCCATCACTTATGATTGCTTTGGGAAACCAAACCTACAAAGAATGTTCTCCTGCACAAACTTCAAGATAATATTAGCATCACTAGTCCGCGTGGGAATTGCTTCAACCCACTTGGACACATAATCAATAGCAAGCAAAATGTATTCAAATCCGTTAGATTTTGGGAAAGGTCCCATAAAATCAATACCCCATACGTCAAAAATTTCAACGACAAGGATATTGTTCGGTGGTATCTCATTTCTTCTCCCACATTGCCCACTCATTGGCATCGTCACATGAGAGGTAGAAGGTGGGCATCCTTGAAAAGAGTTGATCAAAAGAGACCACTGCAAAGACTTTAAAGTCGCTCATGCCCACCAAAATATCCTCCGCATGGGCCTCATGACACAACCTTAAACTTAACCTTGCTCCTCATCGTGAATGCATCTTCTAACCACCTCGTCCTTCCCGAGCTTCAAAGATATGGATCATCCCAAAATAATTCTCGCACACACTAAGAAATCTCTTCCTTTGGGAAGTCAAATCAGGTCTCAAAGAGCCACAAGCCAAGTAATTAACAATATCAGCATACCAAGGCGATGAATTAATTTCCAAAGCATTGTTAAAAGGATAAGACTCGACAAGACTCTCATGTGCAGGTAAAACAAATAGGGACTCGAGACGAGACAAATGGTCAGCTACGCCATGTCATTACCTTTCCTGTCTATAATTTCTAGATCAAACTCTTGCAGAAGTAGAACCCAACGAATTAATCTAGGTTTGGCCTGGGATTTAGTCAACATATATCTTACGGCAGCATGATCACTGTGAACAATTACTTTAGAACCAATGATATAAGCATGAAACTTATCTAAAGCAAAGATAACAACAAATAGCTCTTTTTCAGTAGTTGTGTAATTAACTTGAGCAGAACTTAAAGTTAAGCTAGCATAATAAATCACACGCAATATTTTATCCACACGTTGACCTAAAACAGCTCCCACAGCCACATTGCTAGCATCACACATTATTTCGAAAGGTAGTGATCAATTTGGAGCAACAACAACATGAGCAGTAGTCAATTTCTCTTTGAGCAAATTGAAAGCATGCAAACATTTATCATCGAATTTGAAAAGAACATCTTGAGCAAGTAGATGGCACAAAGGTTGGCTTATCTTAGAAAAATCTTTTATAAACCTACGGTAAAAACCCGCATGTCCTAAAAAACTCCTAATGCCCTTAACATCAACAGGTGGGGGTAATTTTTCAATTTCATCCACTTTAGCCTTGTCAACCTCAATGTCATTTCTAGACACAATATGCCCCAAGACAATCCAACTTTTTACCATAAAGTGACTCTTTTCCCAACTTAGAGTGAGATTGCTCTTCATACAATGTTTAAGCACACGATCAATCTTATCTAGACAATCATGAAAAAAGAATCCAAATACCGAAAAATCATCCATGAATACCTCAAGGAAATCTCCAATCATCTCGGAGAAAATTGACATCATGCACCGCTGGAAGGTGCTTGGTGCATTACAAAGGCCAAAAGGCATCCGTCGGTAAACATATGTACCAAAAGGGCTTGTAAACGCCGTCTTGGCCTGATCCTCTAGAGCAATAGCAACCTGATAGTAACCAGATAAACCATCAAGAAAATAAAAATATTCATGTCCGGCTAACCTATCAAGCATTTGATCAATAAAAGGGAGAGGAAAATGGTCATTTTTCGTCGCGGCGTTCAACTTTCGGTAGTCGATGCACATGCGCCAACCGGTAGTAGCCCTTGTAGGCACCATCTCTCCTTTCCATTCCTTACCACTGTGATGCCTCCCTTCTTGGACACCACATGTACTGGGCTAACCCACTCGCTGTCCGAGATAGGGTAGATAAGCCCTACCATAAGAAGCTTCAAAATCTCCTTCTTCACCACTTCACTGAGGATCAGGTTCAATCTCCTCTGGGCATCAATAACTGGCTTCACTCCATCCTCAAGCGCGATACGATGCATGCATGTCACTGGGCTGATTCCCTTGATATCGGCTAGACTCCACCCAAAGGCAAGCTTATTCTTTCTTAGAACCGAAAACAGTTCTTTTTCTTCAACATTTGAAAGCTCAGCGGAGATGATAATTGGCTTTTCATTCCCCTCCTCCAAGAATATGTACTTCAAATGTTGTGGCAGTTCCTTCATTTCTAGAGTGGGCTTTGGCATGCTAGCAACTTCAAGTGCCCACTCTTCCTCGTCAGCAGATGTGACGATCCGCTTTCCCAAGGAAGTACGGATCATACGGATCGTCACTGGTATGATAAAACAGCAGATATATACATAACTAATCAATACAATTCACAAATGAACAACTCATAAACGCATGAACTAAAAATAAATAAGCTATTCAGTACCAACTCAAGTCACAGAAGGACTTGCCAAAAGGTTCAAGGTTCAAAATAACCCAATCAGGGCGCAATTCAAGGAATGAGGTACGACCTCAAGTTCAATACGATATGAAAAACAGTTATAATCAAAAGATACCAATAATATCGAGTTAGGCGGCAAATAAACGTGTGGACTGTAGGAAAATCTGATTTTAACCCTCTCCCGAGGATCTATCTTGGATGTTTAATTCACCATACATTGATTATATACCTAGCATGCATCTATATAATTAATTGCAACACGTTGGTGTTTTCTCATGCTTACCTGCGAATTTGTCAGGCAAGGATTGGATCAAGACTCGTGCTTTGATCTTCTGGACTGTATCCCGATTTCCTAAACTCCAATTTCGAGTGAGGATAATCTTCTGGATTGTATCATTTAGACTTACTAGCTTCGAACTAGCAGGTGGGCTCTCTTGAAACAAAAATGACGTGCATGTCTATCTCAAAGCATGATTTACAAAAGCTTTATGAAATATTATCACATGAACTGTTATTGACTGCCAAATGTTTTATGTTTTGTTGTGATCCTATCTGAGGTTGGTTTATCTAACGTGGAATGAGAATTGATTGGTATATCCAATGTGGTATGTGAATGAGTTGGTCCACCAACGTTAAAAAAAAGGTAACGATCGGATCCGACTTAGTTAAGGACTAACTCGAATTGTGTACATGTGTGACTGTGTGTTAAGGTTAGCTACCTCAACCGGTCACGGCGACTATGTGTAGGTGGCCACCTCCATAGTGCGCGAATGAATGGGTGAATGAATGAATGATCAGATATGGAACAACGCGGATGAAATTGTTCGGCCGAACACTTTTGGAAAATGATAAAATGTTTGATAGACATGAGTCTTTCAACTAAAATCCTCATGTGCTATTGTGGAGAGTTCAATAACTTTTGTCAAAGAAAATGTTTTCGGCAATGAGTCCACTGAGTACTTTTGTACTTAGCCCTGCATCTCGTTTTTGATGTGCAGGTTGAGCAAGGATTGATGATGGGTGCGAGGTGGTGCAGAGTAGCAGTTGTTTTGTTGCTTATTAGAAAGGATTTCTAGAACCTTGGGCATGTATCGTCATATACATGTCCACACGTTTATTGCTGCTAACTCTGTGTCATGAACTGACTATTTAATTACTTATTTAACCAAATAATCAGGCCGTGACTGGTTTAATAATCGATAATCTCTTAATTACAATTTATTTTAGGAAATAATTTTGAAAAAATAAACGAACAACATAACGTTTGAAAATGGAATAAGCCAACCTGCATTCAGAAGATATCCAACCACAACAATGATCAAAATGATGACACAGCCTCACCATATATACATAGAAGTTTCAGAATATTTACACGGTTTATCAAAAGTACGGTTTCAAAGTTTCAAGGTTCCAGCAGCGGAAGATCAATGAATATCATGTATGAAGACATGATGTTCAGTCATAATCAAACAAAGTAAAAAGTTCAAAACGATATTTTAGCTCAATTTCCCTGCCACATCTTCTTCATACTCAACCTGCAAAATAAAAACATTTGGAGGGCATGAGTACCAGAAAGTACTCAGTGGATAAAGCCGATATAATATTCAAAATTTAAATATTTTGTTTAAGAAAACCTTTCTTTCAAATAGCAGTTCATAAAACAATTTAATCAGTGATTCATAAGAAAAACTTTCACATAATAACATATCACCACACTTTATTTTGAAACATACCCAGATAACATACCCGAGTTGGTCCCAAGGATATCAACTACGGTCATACCCTATCTACGCTATACGGTAGCTAAGTAGGCCTCCTCAATACCATGGCCGGCCTACATTTGCAAGCTCACACCATCTACCGTGCACAATAATTAATATCTTCCTACCGCAGATAGGTAATTGCCGTCATACCCACAATGTGGTAAAACATTTAGCATAATTATCATGTAGTGATCAAGTGCTTTCACAAGAAATTAAGCTCATAATATATCATGGTTTTATTTCAAAATAAAGTTCAGAATGCATTACCCACCTGTGGCGCTTAATCCAACCGGTTCGATTCATCGCCTTTTACTTCCGTCCCCTCGCTTGATCCTTAAAACATAGAATTATGATAAATCTTAGAAATATTTCTTACCAACTTAACTATATATATAGATAACTATCAATTAACATCTAACATGTCTTATTAATGTCTAATTCACCGAAATTTCGCAGAGTAACGTCTAGAATGTGTATAGCCCAAATACACCAAACCACCCAGCCATCCCAAACTCCTCAATATCATCATTATATGATCAAACGTATATTCAAGACTCTAACAACAAGATTAATACTATCAATTTAACATTAATCGCCTAAGGCGATTAACTAGTTATATATATATATATATTTCGACATTTTGAACATCTACAACCCATTAATTATCCAATATCACATAATTATGCTAAATTAACATCATTGATCATTAATTTATGATCCATTCAATTATAGATCAATTATATCACATATGAACATAACTTTCAACCTAAACTTTAATTTTTGTAACTTTTGATATCTATGTCCAAAAATTCCCATAAATTCTACTTAGTCCTTATTTTTATTATGGATCTCAAATATCAACTCAAATACATCAATTAAAATCAAGAAATCAAAGTTCAAGAACACCCCTTCATTTTCGAAAATTAGGCTATTAGTATATGATTGAATTAAATTCTATAAATTCATTTTGTACATTATTCATGTCCCTAGGTATGAATATCATGTCAAATTCATCAATAAAAATCAAAACCATTAAGTTCCTACTAATCCTCATTTTCAAAATTTCATGCATTTCATGACATGGTTTAACTTTTAATTTCTTCTTTCATACGATGTTTATAATCATCTATAAGCATATATCTAAGCTTAATTCAATCATATCATAACATATGAATCATATTCAAAAATTAGGGTTTAGGTTAGATTCTTTAATTTTTCAATTTCATGAATTTAAAGGAATTAAAACCATAGTATATGTTAATTAAGCTTCATAAACATAATTAAATCAATAAATATAATAAAAATGAAACAAATCATCCATCCTCAACATTTTAAAATTTTCGAAAATGATACAACATTTAAACATAATATCCATCAATTTAACTAATGAAAACTTTGCATAAATGAGGTAATTACCTTGCTAGAAGTATTTAGCCCTTAATTCCAAGGTTGATTATGGATTAAAAGTTGGAAATCAAAATTTGTGTGTGTGCCCTAGTGTGTGTCTAAAATGAGGGAGTTTTGGGGAGGTTGGAGATGATTTATTTCACGATATAAAATTTCTAGAAGCTTAATTTAAATTTAATGTACATGTATTTAAAATTTCAAGATCATTATTCACTAATTTCAAAAATATTATAATTACACTCCTAATTCTTCTAATTCCACACTTTAGTATAATTTAATTAATAGGATTATATCTCAATTAAATTATAAAATCTAATGCAACTTATATTCATAATTTAATTTAGATTCATATAGCATAATTTAAATCACTTTATTTAATAAAATTCAATTCATTTCAATAATACTTTTAAATTTTAGAAAATTACATAAATAAATTCTTTAAATCATTAATTATTGCTATAATAAATTTATTCACTTAAATTAATAACTTGAATAATAATTCATTCCATTTTATAAGAAAATATTCATATAAAATAATTAAGGCATTTCATGGCTAAATTTCTAATTTATAACCTTTTTCATTCACACATATCATAATAATTCATTTATTTCACATCATTCACTTTTTATCACAAATAAACTCATTTTAATAAATCTCTACATTTTCCAATCTCATATGTCCAGATCTTAAATTAATTGATTCATGCCGATTAATATTTCATTATATCGATTTTATAAATTCTTGGGCTTAAATAGTTTCTAAGCCCTTAATTATACATAATTAAGCTTTAATAATTACTATAAAATTTGTGGGCTACTACATTCCTCCCTTAAAGAAATTTCGTCCCCAAATTTTCGCATCTTATTAAATAAGTCGGGTACTTTTCTCTCATTTGATCTTCCAATTCTATGTGACTTCTTCCTGACCATGATGTTTCCATTGAACTTTCACTAAAGGAATAACTTTATTCCTTAACTGCTCTTTTCGGTCCGTAATGCTTTCGTGTCCTTCTTCATAACTTAAGTCAACATCGGAACTATTTCATCATGATGAAGAATGTGTTGTGGATCATACACATACTTTCTAAGTCGAGATCGTGGAAGACATCATATGCGTTAGCGAAGTTTGGAGCAATGCTAACCTATAAGCTACCGTCCGATCTGCTCCAAGATCTCATAAGGTCCTAGAAATCTTGGTTTGAGTTTCCTTTATTCCAAAACGGTGAACTCCTTTAGTGGGGAAACTTTGAGAAAAACTTTGTCTCCTATTTCAAACTTGATTACAGCATTTGACGATTATCGCCGTAAGACTTTTTCGCCTCGAGCTTCTTTCATTCTTTGTCTTATCTGTCGCATAATCTGAACCATTTCTTCGATCGCTTCGGGCCAAGAATCTTCGCTCTCCCACTTCATCCCAATATAAAGGTGATCTACATTTCGCCATAAAGTGCTTCGTGAGAGCCATGTCGATCAGTAGCTTGATAATCGTTGTTGTAAGCAAATTCGATTAATGGTAGAACTTGTTCCCATTGATCGCCCCGATCAAGTACCACGGTTCTGAGCATATCCTCCAAGGTCTGAATTGTTCTCTCGGTCTGACCGTCTGTCTGGGGATGAAAAGCGGTACTAAAATTTAATCGAGTACCCAATTCTTTTTGAAAAGTAATCCAGAATCGAGAGGTGAATTTGGCATCACGATCTGAGGTGATTGAGACCGGCACTCCATGTAGGCGGACAATTTCCGAACATAAATCGTGCCAATTTATCACCCATAATGCTATCGAAATTGGGATGAAATGAGCACTCTTGGTTAATCGATCAATGATTACCCATATGGTCAGATTTCGTCTAGATTTGGGTAATCAATAACAAAATCCATCGCAATGTGATCCCATTTCCATTCGGAATTTCGAGAGGTCAGAATCTTTCCGTATGGTCTTTGATGCAATGCTTTTACTTGTTGGCATGCTAAACATCGTTCGACGTAAGACGTAATGTCTTGTTTCATCCATGTCCACACGAACTTTTGTTTAAGATCTTGGTACATCTTCGTACTTCCGGGATGTGCCGCATATGGGACTTTATGAGCTTCATTCATAATTTCATTCTTCAATTCTGCATTGTTAGGTACATATATGCGATTACCAAGCAAAATCGCATTATCCTCAGCTTCATGATATTCCGGAAAATTTCCCATTCGAATCTTTGCACGCAGAATTTCGAGTTGTTTATCTCTTCTTTGTGCTTCAATATACGAGTTCTCAAGTCCCAAGTACCACTAATGACACTATAATTCCTTGAATGTTTTGAGGAGGTAACAGGTTTCAGACTTCATTCTCTCGAACTCTTTAATAATTCTTCTCGTCCGTTAAAAGAGTTCCCAATTTCCCGACTTTTCCTACTCGAGCGCGTGCCTACGACGTTAGCTTTTCCCGGATGATATTTGATCTCACAATCGTAGTCTTTGACCATTTCGAGCCATCTTCGTTGTCGCATATTCAAATCTTTTGTTCAAAGAAATACTTCAAACTTTTGTGATCCGTGAAAATCTCGTGATCTTGACCCGTATAAATAATGTCTCCAAATTTTCAATCGTGGACCACCGTCTGCGAGCTCAGATCGTGAGTGGGGTAATTATGTTCATGAATCTTTAAGCGTCAGTGAAGCATATGCGATTGACTTTTCCTTCCGCATTAAGACGCATCCTATTCCATTTCTCGGGCGCATCCAGGTGTATATGGTATAATCTTTCTCCGATCCGTATAGTTAGGATATGAGCGTTGGTTAATCTTTCTTAAGTTCCCGGAAACCGTCTTCGCATTCCGGATCCATTGAAATTTAATTCCTTTCTTCAACATGTAACAGCCCCTAAATCCTAAGTACGATTTAGCGTGGCTAATACTTGGAATAAAAATCAAGGAAGCTTTAATCAATATATATACAAGAACTCATATGTTCTGGGAGTATTCAACTAATCAACATCATAAGATAAATTAATTCAATTGCGCTGAAACGTGTGAATACACATATGACGATGTGTATTCAAGGTTTCTAATATATCATAATCAAAAGGGGTTCCACCGCCCGACACATCTCCATCCATCATCTCGCTCAACCCGCACATTTAAAACAAACATGCGTGGTGAGTACAAGATTGCACTCGATTGGCTCATGCCAAAATAATTTATCACATTTGAATTACTCGCCCATCACAAATAATACACGAGGTTTTAATTCAAAATACTCGTGCTTACTAAATATTTTCTTTCATTTTCCATAAAGATTCTGCCTCACAGACATTTTCCTCAGATGTATGATCATATCCATCACAATAATTCATTCCACAATAATTCCTTGTTGAGAGAGGCCTCCTCTCACAGACGCGACCGCCGAAAGCACCCTTCAAAGACACAAATCACAAAATAATCGGTGCACAAAATCCAGCCATCTCAAAGACAGGATACGAATTCTCCATCATCCTTGGGGTACTTCCAAGAATACGAATTCAAGATGTCATAAAGTGGGAGCTACCCAACATTATGCATCAACAATCATGAATCGATACATACATAAAACATAAACATTTTGGGTGTAATTAAATAAATCGGTTCATAAATATTTGCTTGCAATAAAGCATCATAAATAAATCATTTGGTAAATTCTACCGGTTTGAGTATAGTAAAGCCCACCTTACTTTTAAACTTCGATTTTGATACGCGTGCTCTCCTTCGTTGCGTGTGAGCCTTCACGTCCCACCTTTACGCCAAATATTTACGCTTAGCACGTCAGCATCGCTTTTTGAGATTTTCAAAGTTCATTCAACTTTGATAAATAATATAATAATCAAGTTTTGATAATCTTAATACGTCGTTTCAATGCGATTTCAATAAAATAATTCTCGTATCTCGAGAGACGTAATATGATCTATAGCCTTATTTTAACCTTTTAGGTTAAATAATTAACGATAATAACGTTATTCAATAAAATGATTTCAATTATGAAATCTTTTCTCACAATTGAGATAATCAGATAAAAGTAATACGCTTTTCACGATTAGCGATTTAACTAACGATTTCAGATGTCAATTTCGAAAGTCAACAATTTTGACTTTTCTTTATAAATCTTAAATAAATCCCATTTTAATGAATAATTAATATAAATCGATTTTCAATCGATTTCTTTTCAATTCTCGATTTTCACGAAATCGATAAATCGATTAATATTTTCTTCAATATTAATCTTTAATACTTTAAGCATTATTTTATGCTTTTAACGTTATTTAAAATAACGTTCGCCTTAAACATAATATTCTATGTTTAATAATTCTCAAAATTTCAATTATGTCTAATATAATTTTTAGACATATAATAAATTATTATTCTTGATTAAAAAGGAATTAAAATTCCTTATTTAACAAAGATATAGCTCATGGCTATATGGTAAATTTTCCAAACTTTGTTCCAAAATTTCTAAATTCATATAGTGTATTATTTTACACTATGATCATTAATATGTATTAATATCAACTATAGGAAATTTGGAAATCACCTATAACTCTAATATAGGTCTCAAAATTTTCCAAAATTATCCAAATAATTTCCTAAAATTCTAATTAAATTACACAAGGCCTAAACATCATTCTATATCATTAATCCTAGATAATATCCAACATATACCACTTCTACATCAATGTACCAATCCAAATAGCTCTCGGTTTTTAATCAACAAATAACCAACATTTTGTAAAATCCTACAAATTCACATAGTCTATAATCAATACCCTAGATCACTAATATGCTATCATATCATTTAAATAAAATTGTACATCAACTTACAATTTTTATTCATTTTCGCAATTATAGAAACTATAGCATATGATTTCTAAAATTTCCAAATAATCACAATGATCTCCATTACTATCATATATCATAATTCCAATAACATATGTACTTCAAGAATTTTCGATCAACCCTATTAAAATCAAAACATGCTTAGTTTTTAATAAAAACATCATATATGAACCATACTTAACATATTAGACAATATTTACAAACCACCTAAACATGATAGCCTAATTCTTTATATATCTATCATTAAGAACATAAGCATAAATATAAAAATCGAACTGTTAGAAATCAAAATCTTAACGATAATGAAAGCTCGTTAAATTCCTAACTTTTTAACCGTTGTCGATTTAGTGCAAAGGCTTTTGTATCAATGGTTTGGGATGAGAAATGAAGAACACATTTTTTTTCCTATGGAGCTCACTTCAAATGAGGTTTGGAAAGAGGAATTGTGTTTTGTTTTGTGTCAACAATTATGTACTTAAACAAATGAAATATCATACTTAACTTATCTCTTTCTCTCTCGGTTACACAAGCAATTGCAAGACAATTGTCTTTGCTTTATGTCTCACTCACAAATTATGCAAGACAAAATATATATGACTCACCAAGGTGTATATGTCATGCTAATAATTGTTCTTACACATACTTAATACACTACACAAAAGTTTTTGAAGAAAACAAATATCTTCGCTTAGCAATTCACAATTGCCGTCAACAATGCACCAAGGGAAGAAAATCTGATTTGCATTGCCTCATGCATGTACCATCTCAACACTCTATCCCAAAATATATTTAATTAAGTATCAAGAGGTGTAAACAAGCTCCTTAGTTAATTTGAAGTCAATAATTACTACTACTCTCAAACAATTGCAAGAAAATTTGATCTCCAATCGATTCTCTTCGTAAGTGTGTAAATAAATCCTACTTGAATAATTCAATTCATATCATAGCAATTCAAGCATAAATTTACGTAAATCTTGTTTCTCAAATACATGTCACGGCACTTTGATCCTCAAATAGCTATAATTTGATTTCTCTTGCAAATTATAGATATATATCATAATATATGTCCTAGATGATAAATTATATCATAGGAAAAATTATTGGAATTAATCCATAGGTAGAAAACCCAATTCTCGATTTAGGGTTTTCGAGAATCATAAATAATCACAATTATTATTCCAAAATTTTCTAGCATTATTTCAATGCTAAATAATATTCTAATTATATAAAATAATCATAGGAATTTAAATATCATAATTCCTTGATCGTTAGACTTGATTCTCAAGTCATCTCAAAATGTTAACGCTTGAAACGCCTCAAACGTTAATTATCGACTCATCTCCAAATGGTCGTAATAAAGTCGTAATCACTTTATTAAATTATTCCAATAATAATGGAATTAAATTCTAAGCTTAAAACTTAGAAAATATCACGAGCATTTAATTATCGATACGCAATCGACGTAAAATAATATTGTTCAAATACGTTACATATTCGTATTTCAATTCACATTCATTTGTGAATAAAATATAGAATTTATTATTCCAAAATAATCGAAATCATTATTCGATATATTAATAATCAAATTATCATAACAATACTCTAATTTACTAAATTAATATCGAATTAGCGCTTAAATATTCTGGTATTACACAACAACAGATCATCGGGCTTAGCAATTTTAGAAAATCCTTGATGAATCTTACGTAATATCCGGCTAAGCCTAGAAAACTACGAATCTCATTAGGAGTCGAGTAGGTGACTTCCATTCTTGTCATCGCTTGAACCTTGGTAGATCCACTTTAATTCCTTCACCAAACTATATGCCCTTAAAATCGACTTCTTTTAGCCATCGGTCACATTTACTAAATTTAGCATATAATCGCTGCATCCTTAGTTTTCCAATACGATTTCAAATGTGCTTCGTGTTCTTGTTCGCTTTTGAATAGATCGAATATCATCGATGAACACTAACACGAATTTATCAAGATAGTCATGGAATACCGGTTCATGAGATCCATGAACACGGTGGAGCATTGTTAGTCCAAACGCATCACTACAAATTCGTAATGTCCGTATCGGGTCCTAAAAGCGGTTTTAGGTATGTCCTCGGTTTGATTTTCACTGATGATAACCCGATCTCAAATCGATCTTTGAAAATACCCTAGCTCCTTTTAATTGATCGAATAAATCATCAATTCTAGGAAGAGGATATTTATTCTTTAACGCCACCTTGTTCAACTCACGGCAACAATGCACATCCTTAAGGTACCATCCTTCTTTCGACAAACACCGGGCGCTCCCCAAGGTGATGCGCTTGGTCGAATAAACCTAAGTCCAAAAGTTCACGTAATTGGACTTTCAATTCTTGTAATTCCTTCGTGAGCCATCCGACACGGTGCTTTGGAAATCGCTCGATCTGGCTCGAGATCGATCGCGAAATCCATTGTCGATCCGTGGTACACCGGCAACTTTTCCGAACTACATCCGGATATTCTCGAACCACTGGCACATCATCAATTTTCCTATCCTTCTTATTTTCCTTACTTAGGCATACAAGATAGGCACGATTTTTATTACATCTTATCAACCTTTCTGCCTGCAGAGCTGATATCATAGGCACCTTTCTTCTTCTCTCATCGATTCCATAAAAGCACGTGGGTTCTTTTCCTGGTGGTTGAAATGCGATTTCTCGTTCTTCACAACGAATCGTTGCAAAATTCTTTGTTAACCAATCCATACCCAAGATAATATCTACGTCCCACATGCATAATAGACGTAATGATTCAGCTTTTAACTGAAGTGATCCTAACTCAAATTCTAAGTTAGGACATACTTTATCAACTACTGTCGCCCCACCTATTGGAGTAAGCACTTGAAACCTACTCGATGATTCTACGGAAGTTCAAGATTATCTACACATGAGGTAGAAATGAAAGAACGCGATACTCCGTATCAAACAAAACTATAACAGGTACACCTTTTAAATGGGCCATACCTGTTAGGTTTCCCATACTCTTTTCTGGTTGCTTCTGTTTCAAAGCATACGCCTGCTGATGTTGAGGTTGAACTTGTAGAGATTGAGATGACGCCAACGAGTCAAGTCTCATGTTGCAATCACCGGTGGTGGAGGAAGTTAATAGCGAGGTGGTTGTGGATATCCCGTCATTGCTTTCACATTCTCGAATGTGTCGAGAAGATTTTCCTCTTTCTCCTCTCCCGGCCACATTCTGTCTGTATGGACAAGCAGATAAGCAAAGTGACCATACTGTCCGCATGAATAGCAAGTATTGCTCCCACTCCTACATAAACCGAAATGTGTACGGTTGACTGTGGGCACATGGGTGGTCTTATCTCGATTCGGAGAAAAGAATGGTTGTCCAAGAGTCGGCGGTCGGAATGATCTCGACGCCGGGTCCCCGCCCAAACGGCCTTTTGTTTGGATTTCCTCGCCTCCCACTTTCTTTTCCTTTATATCTTTGTTCCATTTGAGAGGATCTTAATGGTACAGTTCGTGGTACACTCTGATTTGACTCGGTAGCATTCTTCTCTGCTTAGATCTCCATTTCCATGTCTAACGACGGTTAAGAGTCTCACAGAAGACATGGGTGGTTGAAAGACTAAAATAATCCGGATTTCGTGTCTTAATCCGAGCGAACATCTCACCATCTTTTCATCGGGCTTCCACTTTGTATGGTGCATACCGAGATAATGTAATAATTCTACCGCACTCACCACACTTCTATTCCTTGTTTCAAATTCATGAATTCAATCTCTTCGCTTCCTATAACTTCGAGGAATGAACTTAGCATACGCTCTTCCTTGAACTATTCCCAAGTAAAGTTTCGCCATTTGTTCCGGAGTGAGAGTTTTCTGTCGCCTCCCACCGTAAGTCTCATGGGTCCTTTCATGAGGAAGTTTATACATAGCAAGCATTCCCGATCGCTACATTCCAAGAACTTAAAAATCCTCTCCACAGTTCTTACCCATTCTTCTGCTTCGGAGGGATTACCAGCAACTGTGAAGTTAGGTGGGTTCTGACGAAGAAAAAGTTCGGCTATTTTTCTGTTCGGGGGAGAGGGTTCACGATCATAAAGGTTTTGTTCATGAAGGTTTTGAGGAGTAATTTGACTTGCTCTTTCTTCCATATTCTGGTTTCTTCTTCGAGGAGGCATTTTGCTTCAAAAGAAATTTATTATTTTTACAACAAGAAATAAAATATCCACAAAAGAAAGGGATTTTAGCATGCAACAAAGAAAAAGATATAATCATTAACAAAAGATAGAGACATAACCATTTATCACATCAAAGATAACAAAATGTTTATAATTTATAAGAAAATTGCCTCATCGAGGACTTTTACACACAAATTAGTTCCATATGTACAGGCTGGTAGTTCCACCTACTATCTTAGTTAACTAACCTAATTTCTCCTTAATCATCTACATTCTCTTCATGATTCTCTTCTGGATCTTCTTCTTCAGGGTCTTCTTCTTCTTCATGAGCGGAAGTGTGATCAATAGACGAATTAGCGGGCTCTCCTGGCAAGAGAAGGGATGGATCCGACAACGAAGGCATTTCATTAAAGACAAAGGTTGTAAGCTAGAAGTGCCAACAAACGATTGTCGATTAAACTCATTCTCTACCTCGGTGGAAGACATTATAAGTGGAATTTCGTGAAGAGGAGATAGGGGTGGTGAAGGGTTTTCAGGCAAATGGTTGATCAAATAAATCCAGTCATCCATAGTCCAATCGAGGTCCAAGGGAACAGAGTAGTATTATCATTATCACAATATTCATATTTAGGACCTGGCTCTAACAAGCTCATGAGATATAGGTTTAATTCTTTTACTTTTGGATCAAGGATATCATCTAAGATTTGATGAATCAGAGGGATAAAATAATCAAAGGGACGGTAGGGAACGAGTGGAGGATTTTCCCCGTCCTATATTGGTCTTTAATAATTTTATAAACTTTAAGATTACCAAGTAACTTACACTCCATATCGTGGATGCACATAATCAAGAGCTATCTCGAATGCCCATCCCTCCAATCGTGAGGCAAAGCTTGCACCGGTTGAAGTACTCCGTCAAGCTCTGGCTGCTCCACACTTCAAACCGATCGCCACATAACTTTGAAATGATGAAGGAAGAATCGCATGCCCTGCTCGTCTCATTCACAACAGATAAAACTTATTGATATCTCCTAAGCCTCGGCGGTCTATACCCAAGATTCTTTCGAACGGTGGATTTTATCCTGGCATCCTATAATCGATATCATTTCTATACTAATTTGAATAACACATCATATATCATTTATATTCATACGCACTACATAAAAAAAATTCAACATAATCACATTTTGTTCACATATGCACAACATTCTCATCTTACCTTACCTAGTTGAGCTGAAGAGATGGACAGGAACACTGAGCCTTTACCAATGAATCAAATTTTTTTTAAGAAAGGTTGGCTCAAAGAAAGAAAAGTTTACAGGACCAAAGTGAACAAATGCTCGATATTACTGTCATTTAACCGACTATTTAATTACTTATTTAACCAAATAATCAGGTCGTGATCGGTTTAATAATTGATAACTCTTAATTACAATTGATTTTAGGAAATAATTTTGAAAAACAAACGAAAAAGATAACGTTTGAAAATGGAATAAGCCAACCCGCATTCGTAAGATATCCAACCACAACAATGATCAAAATGATGACACAATTTCACCATATATACATAGAAGTTTCGAATATTTACACTGTTTATCAAAAGTACGGTTTCAAAGTTTCAAGGTTCCAAGAATGAAGATCAATGAATATCATGTATGAAGACATGATGTTCACCATAACCAAACAAAGTAAAAGTTCAAAACGATATTTTAGCTCAATTTCCCCGCCACACCTTCTTCATACTCAACCCCGCAAAATAAAAACATTTGGAGGCATGAGTACGAGAAAGTACTCAATGGATAAAGCCTATATAATATTCAAAATTTAAATATTTTGTTTAAGAAAACCTTTCTTTCAAATAGCGTTCATAAAACAATTTAATCGGTGATTCATAAGAAAAACTTTCACATAATAACATATCACCACACTTTATTTTCAAACATACCGCATAACATACCCGAGTTGGTCCCAAGGATATCAACTACGGTCATACCCTATCTACGCTATACGGTAAAGTAAGTAGGCCTCCTCCCAATACCATGGCCGCCTACATTTGCAAGCTCACACCATCTACCCGTACGAATTAATATCTTCCTACCGCAGATAGGTAATTGCCGTCATACCCACAATGTGGTAAAACATTTAGCATAATTATCATGTGGTGATCAAGTGCTTTCACAAGAAATTAAGCTCATAATATATCATGGTTTTATTTCAAAATAAAGTTCAGAATGCATTACCCACCTTGTGGCGCTTAATCCAACCGGTTCGATTCTTCGCCTTTACTTCTCCGTCCCCTCGCTTGATCCTTAAAACATAGAATTATGATAAATCTTAGAAATATTTCTTACCAACTTAACTATATATATAGATAACTATCAATTAACATCTAACATGTCTTATTAATGTCTAATTCTACCAAATTTCGCAGAGTAACGCCTAGAATGTGTATAGCCCAAATACACCAAACCACCCAGCCATCCCAAACTCCTCAATATCATCATTATATGATCAAACGTGTATTCAAGACTCTAACAACAAGATTAATACTATCAATTTAACATTAATCGCCTAAGGCGATTAACTAGTTATATATATATATTTCGACATTTTGAACATCTACAACCCTTTAATTATCCAATATCACATAATTATGCTAAATTAACATCATTGATCATTAATTTATGATCCATTCAATTATAGATCAATTATATCACATATGAACATAACTTTCAACCTATACTTTAATTTTTGTAACTTTTGATATCTATGTCCAAAATTCCATAAATTCTACTTAGTCCTTATTTTTATTATGGATCTCAAATATCAACTCAAATACATCAATTAAAATCAAGAAATCAAAGTTCAAGAACACCCTTCATTTTCAAAATTAGGCTATTAGTATATGATTGAATTAAATTCTATAAATTCATTTTGTACATTATTCATGTCCCTAGGTATGAATATCATGTCAAATTCATCAATAAAAATCAAAACCATTAAGTTCCTACTAATCCTCATTTTCGAAAATTTCACGCATTTCATGTACATGGTTTAACTTTTAATTTCTTCTTTCATATGATGTTTATAATCATCTATAAGCATATATCTAAGCTTAATTCAATCATATCATAACATATGAATCATATTCAAAAATTAGGGTTTAGGTTAGATTCTTTAATTTTTCAATTTCATGAATTTAAAGGAATTAATACCATAGTATATGTTAATTAAGCTTCATAAACATAATTAAATCAATAAATATAATAAAATGAAACAAATCATCCATCTCTATATTTTAAAATTTTAGAAAATGATACAACATTTAAACATAATATCCATCAATTTAACTAATGAAAACTTTGCATAAATGAGGTAATTACCTGCTAGAGTATTTAGCCCTTAATTCCAAGGTTGATTATGGATTAAAAGTTGGAAATCAAAATTTGTGTGTGTGCCCTAGTGTGTGTCTAAAATGAGGGAGTTTTGGGAGGTTGAAGATGATTTATTTCATGTATAAAATTTCTAGAAGCTTAATTTAAATTTAATGTACATGTATTTAAAATTTCAAGATCATTATTCACTAATTTCAAAAATATTATAATTACACCCTAATTCTTCTAATTCCACACTTTAGTATAATTTAATTAATAGGATTATATCTCAATTAAATATAAAATCTAATGCAACTTATATTCATAATTTAATTTAGATTCATATAGCATAATTTAAATCACTTTATTTAATAAAATTCAATTCATTTCAATAATACTTCTTAAATTTTCTAAAATTACATAAATAAATTCTTTAAATCATTAATTATTGCTATAATAAATTTATTCACTTAAATTAATAACTTGAATAATAATTCATTCCATTTTATAAGAAAATATCCATATAAAATAATTAAGGCATTTCATGGCTAAATTTCTAATTTATAACCTTTTTCATTCACACATATCATAATAATTCATTTATTTCACATCATTCACTTTTATCACAAATAAACTCATTTTTAATAAATCTCTAGACGCCAGGATCTCTCATGAGAACGCTGCGCGTCGTCGCTGCCCTCGCGATCGCCTCGCGATCATGAGGCTCGCCACAGAAACCGCCCGTAGGATCGCCGAGACCTGCTTTTCCGCTCGCTTCGCTTCTTCGCTCTTTCGTCTCGTTCTTCTTTACGTATAAGATTTACAGAATTAATCTAACCACGGATTTTCTCGTGGTGTAAAACAAAATCCGACAAAATAATAAACGAGCCACGATGAACGACTGATCCACAATTAATAAAACGCACGTAATAATCAAACGTGAATTAATCCAACAGAGCCAAGATTCTGATCCGAGCTCTGATACCAATTGTAGGGAAAACATATGTCTAGCCCTCGCCCCGAGGATCTATCTTGGATATTTAATTCACCATACATTGATTATAATCCCAGATGCGCCTATATAATTAATCGCAACACGTAGGGTTTTCTCGTGTTTACCTTTCGATCCAAGAGGTCGATGGAACGAGATGAATGGATCGAACGGATCGGACTCGTGCTTTGACCTTCCGGACTGTATCCCGCTGCCCAATCTCCAACGCCGAGTGAGGACGATCTATGGAGAATGCTTCGAAAATCACCCTTTGCTCTTTGCTCAATTTTCAAACTCTCTTGCACTAGAGGAAGAAAATTTCTCGTTAATTATGTGAGCATTAACCTGACTTTATCTCATACCTTATATTTATAATGCAATACCTTAATCCCATATGGAAATTACCATAATCCTATATGGAAATTACCATACCCCAGATTATTACCATACCTCGTGATTATTACCATAATCTTATATAAAGGATCTATGCATATACCATAAATATAATTATATCCTTATAGGATAAAGAGAATAAAATCTTGCTATAGAGAGCAACATGGGACCGATTTTTCAAGCTAAAGGGCCTGATGGCACCCCAGGATCAAATGCAAGGAATAAAGATGGGCCTCAAATAAATTAATTATCTTATGTTCAGCCTGTAACATAAATTAATTTATAAACATTCGATCATGCCACTAGAGAAAGAATGTCGACTTACCCTTTATTACCAAGTTGAGTCGGCTTGCACTTAGACATTACGAATCCTCGTATTTAAGATATCAAACGTCCATTAATCATTTATAGCAATCATCGCTTAAAACAATTAATAACTTCATTTCCTTAAGTAGTACCACTCAACCTTATTATTGTACTTGAGCTAACTCAACTGCAGGGTTTAGTACAATAAACCTTTGAGCTCCTTATGGGACGCCATCATCCTAAACGGATACGGTGACTCGACATGATAACTAGCGTGACATACAAGATCGCCATCACCCAAGATGCGGAGAATTGGGTTAGAACATATAACCTCACCCATAACAAGTCAAAGTGATGGACAAAGAACTCATACTCACCTAATACCTTATCGAGGTTTAGATCATCGTAAGTCACCGAGATCTTGGTTCTTCACGATGGTCGAAGAAGAACACATCTCACTCGTGATCCTTCAATACGTCAGAGACGCATCAAAGACAGACAAGAAACTAAGTCAAGTCACTTCTTATCTATATCGCAGCCTAAACCGACAACTCGTCCTTGTTGTCTCACCGTGAAACTTTTTATATCTCATTAAGCTTCGACCAATCATACGCACTTCGTGATCTTCTACACATCGTATGATCTAACTTATATACGAGATAAGGGACACAGATATATGCAATCAAGAATTCAATTCAGATAGAGATTGTAATAGTGGTAACAGGAAACATTGTATACAAGCTCAACCAAACCGCTTTCAAGATAAAAATCCAACAATCTCCCACTTATACTAAAGCAAACTTTTAGTATACAATGTGTCCTCTACTAGCTATTACAAACAACCATCACTTTGCTTCTCCCACTTATACAAAAGTTTCCTTTCTAAGTGGGTGCCATCAAGCGCAATCCAAGTCCTCTAACGTGTCCATCGTAGACTTTTGCGGCAGCTCTTCGTGAATGGATCCGCTAGATTTTCCGTCGATCAATCTTTTCAATCAGACGCCACCGCCTAACGATTTCTCGCATGACATGGTACTTTTCTCTATGTGTTTGGTCGCCTTGTGGGTCCGTGGTTCCTTCGAGTTTGCCATCGCACCGAGTTATCACAAGAAACTATGATACTTTGGGCAAACCAGTACCACATCTAGATCCATGAGGTAGTTCTCAACCATACAGACCTCCTTAGAAGCCTCAGGCGGCTACATATTCGGCTTCCATGGTAGAGTCCGCAATGCATCGCCGCTTGCACTCCGCCAGATACGGCCCACCTCCCAAGGTAAACACATAGCCCGAGGTCGACTTTTTCTCATCACGATCACTTGGAAACCGAGTCTCAGATAACCCAAAGGCATTAGACTATCTCGCATGGTAACCAGCCTATAATCTCGAGTCCTTTCGTGTACTTGAGTATATGCTTTATCGCATCCAATGAGCTTGTCCAGTGGTTAGATCGATATCAGCTACTATGCCTACCGTGATAGCGTATATCGGGCCCTCGTGCATAGCATTGCGACATGAGACTTCCTACGGCTAAGCGTAGGAACTTGTCTCATTTCCTCTATCTCCTGCATCATAGGTGAGTGCGTCTTAGATAAAGGAACGCCATATCCAAAGGTAGCAATCCTTTCTTGGCGGTCCGCATACTAAAACGAGTAATCACAAGATCAATGTAAGACGCCCGAGATAAGCTCAATATTTTCTTCTTGTGATCTCGTAAACCTCGATCCCAAGAACGACGCCGCATCTCCTAGGTCTTTCATTTGAAACCGATCGGATAACCAACTCTTTACGCCTCGATAATGCCTTCACGTTGTTGCCAACTAGAAGAATGTCATCTACATAAAGTGTAAGAAATACCACATCACCGTTGACATCTAACCGATACACACAACTCGCTAGCAACTGGGTAAATCCATAGGACTTTACTACCTCGTCAAAGCGTAAGTTCCATGATCGAGGCTCGCTTAAGTCCATAAATGGACTTCTTAAGCTTCCATACTAGATGCTCTTCACCCTTACCACATAACCTTCGAGTTGTCGCATATAGATGTCTCTACGCCTCAAGGTAACTGCTTAGAAAAGCGGTTTTAACATCCATTTGCCAAACCTCAGGTTGAGCTGGCTACTATGGCTAGAAGAATTTCGATGGACTTGAGCATTGCTACTGGTGAAAAGGTCTCATCGAAATCGATGCCCTCAACTGAGTGTACCCTTCGCCACAAGCCCGGCTTTGAAAGTCGAAACCCTCCATCGGAATCTCTCTTCCTCAGATATCCACTTACTACCTACGGCTTCCTTGCCATCCGGTAGAGGTGTCTTTCATATACATCCATAGCCGCTATGGACTCCATTTCTAAGTCCATAGCGGTGTGCCATGATCTTGCATCAATATCTTGTATCGCCTCAGATGTCCATGGGTCGATTATTGCTGCTCGCTTCTCGACTAAACCAAGATTCACCCACTAACATAAATCGCTCGGGTCGACGAACAACCTTCCCACTAAGACGAGGTTCTACAGCACAATGGCAACGGTGGGTGCGTAAACTTGTGGTTCTCTATTTTGCACAACTTGCCGGGTAGGTACCACTTGTAGGGTCGGTATCTCCAAAGTGGAACTCCACCCACTTCAATTTCTTCAAGTATCCGGTGTTGATCCCTCCCACTAGACTCGACATCTCGCACCTTTCGCCTAATCGGTGGTGGAATACGATCATCTTCTAATTCTTCAAGAATGATTTCAACTTTGACTTATGATTTTCATATAATCCTCTTCTAAGAATCGGGCATTAGTGCTAATAATGACCTTCCGATCCTTAGGACTATAGAATAAACCACCTTCGCTCCTCTATGATAGCCAATAAACGCTGCGGCCGATCTAGCCTCCAACTTGTCGCCCTTCTTGTTCAAAGACATGTCTTTGGATCGTCCCATATCTTTATGTGGCTTAAACCAGGCTTGCGCCCAAACCACAACTCGAAAGGGTCTTTCGATGCACTTGGACGGTATTAGATTTAGCAAGATGCACCGCCTCCAAGCATACCCCGTAATCTAAATAGGCAATGTTGCATAGCTCATCATCGATCTATCCATTTCTAAAAGAGTCCTATTTCTTCGCCTCCGACACACCATTTTTTCAGGTGTGCCGGTGAAGGCTTGTTGGGAGGTAATACCACACTTCACTAGATAGTCCATAAACTCACATCGAGGTATTCGCCACCGCGATCGTAACGCAGATGACTTGATACTTTACCTAGCTTCGCCTCCATTTCCGCCTTTAAACTCTTTGAATTTCTCAAAGCATTCGACATGCGGTGAAGCAGTATACGATCCGCACTCGAGTAATCGTTAACGAAAGTGACAAAGCACTGCATTCCTCCACGAGCTTGTGTGGACATCGGTCCACACAGTCGAATGGACTAACTCCAACATTTCTTTCGCTCTATAACCCTTCGCTTTGAATGGTCCGGTCGACATCTTACCTTCTATATAGATTCGCAGACCGAATGGAGTAATCATAGGTTACCCAACGCCCATTCTTAGCCGCCTGGATCCTATTTAGATTGACGTGACCTAATCTAAGATGCCGAGAAAAGTGGTGTCATCTTGCTAAGAAAACTTTCTTTTAGGGTTTGATGAAGATGCAACATAGTTATAGGTATTATGTTTCGCGTAAATAGATAAAGCTAATTATATAACGTACAACACGTATAACTTCGCCATTTCTTATGATAGAAACACCACTATCAAAAACAATGTAATATCCATGAGTAAATAATTTCAAATGAACAAGGTTCCACCGAAAATCCGCACATATAAACGCCTTTTAAAACTAAAACTGCTTTTCTCAAACATAAAGTAACATCTCCAACCGCAACGGCCTCGACTTTTGCCGCTGCCTATGGAGATCGTTATCTCGCCATCAAACAGCTCCTTGTCCGCAGAACCCCGCAAGGTGTAACAAACATGATCGCCATACCAGATCTACTACCCAAGAACGGGTAGAACAAGTCGCTAAACATGTTTCCATTACTAAAGCAAACGGCGCACTGAGCCTCGAGCATAGGGCACTGGCCTTCCAATGCCCGCCCACCGCACTTGAAGCACTTGCCCTTCTCTTTAGCTTCTTCTGCCTCCGTGGCAGCCATGTTCTTGCTCCCATTACTCCCACTATTTCCTCGCCTCTACCACCTTTGGTGCCCTTTTCTATTTCCATTTTGCAACGGAAAATTTGGGCTCTTAGACGCGCTTAGCAAGAGCATGTGTCTTTTCCCATAACTCCTTCCGCAAGAACGAGATCATTAAGCAACCGACTAAGTGTAAACTCGGTCTTGCTCATGATCGCATTCACGCAAAGTTCTCAAAAGACTTGGGCAAAGGTATTGAGGATGATATCGACCTTGGCTTGGCCAATACCTCCTCCCAACCGATCAAGACTATCCATGAGACGAGTCATGGGAGACATGTTCATGGACCGAACTTCCTTCTTCCATCTTACACGCCAAGATTTCTCTCATTGTGTGGAAGTCGATCGTCCGATCCGATCGCCTAAACTTACCTCGAGACTCGACCAAATATCGTCAGGCTCACCATCGATCGATGTCGTACCGCAAGCCTTCGACATAGTAGTCATCATATAACATTTAGCCATATTGTTCGACTTATTCCAAAGTCCGCCGACTCGCCGCTCATTAGTCGATGCATCAAGAAGTGGCATCGGTTTAGGAGAGTGAGAACAAACATGTGTTCTTCAATGATAAGAACATATTCCATGTTTCGCTTCCACTGATAAAAATTGGACCGATAACGGATTTTGTGCGAGCATATTGATTATCGGCGAAGAGACATATCTCGAAACGATAATGTAAACACATAAGCATACGATCGCATATAATTCGTGAATAATAATATTGTAACCTTTGATAAAACAATATTAATCAAACTCCAATCGCCCAAGGAATCCCACATGCAAGCCACGCTGTGGACGCTACACACGAACCCCCACTGCACTAAAATATACCTTTAGTCGCTTAATTTCAATCCATGTCAACTTATCCTTACGACAAATGAAATTAACGATCGACCTTACTAGACCACATCACTATCGCAAGAAGGGACTTCATGGAAGTTGTACTTGAGGTGATGTCTCAAGCATTGACCACAATTTTAATGTTAGAAATGAATTTTAGAATCGCATACCACCGGACCATACCGCTCCAATTCAAATTCTTTTGTTATCTCTTTTATATCTATCTCTAGAGAACTTATGAAAATCGCACACGCAAGCCACGCTGTGGACGCCATACCTAAACTCCCACTTCTCAATAGATTTAAAAGTTTTATTTAGAAATCTCATCTAACAAACTTATGATAAATAGTGCAAGCAAGCCACTGGTGGACGCCACTCAAAGCATGCCTCACTTTGTTTAGAGATCAAAAGTGGAGGTCTTGACATTTTAATTTGAAAATTAATTTGTCGGGTTGCTTGCTTAGTCTTTTATACAAAAGGTTTGTCCATGCATCACGTAATCCTAGCATGCTTTTCTATAGAACTCAACATGTAAAACATGCTCGCAGTAATTCTAAAATATGCTCATAAACGCTGATTAAACCTAGCATGCTTACTATGCGCATCCAATTACGTAAAACACTTAAAGGTTTGTCAACGTAATATAAACATACATAGCATGCTACCGCATAATTTAAACATCCACGACATGCATATGAACGATAAAATAAAATAAAACGCTCATCGCGCCCAATCGTGAAACCCGTGACTTTCCCGCCTAATCTATTACATAGATTTGCAAAGCATGTAATTAAACTCAAAACGGGCCTGCGGCACGGGCACGGACCGGATTCAACAATGGGCCTCGCGCACGGGCACGGACCGGAAAATTAGGTTCACTGGAAAACGGGTCCGGGTGGGTCGGCCCTGGTGGCCGGGTCAGCGTGCAGGGCAAAGCCCACCGCCCGCCCAGCTCACAGGCCGCCCGCCGCTGTCCTCTGGAGTTTCGCGTCGCTAAAGGCGATCCGCGACCCAACGAGCACACGCTGCCTTCCGTCGAGCGCCGACATCCGCCGAGATGTCGCCGCCAACGGTCAAACACGCGACCAGCAGACCGCCGCGGCTGCAGGTTTCGCAACGCGCGCCTGCCGCTCGGTAGCTCAGACGCCGCTGCTGCCTCTGGTCATCTCGCGATCGAGAGCTCGCCGCTAGACGCCAGGATCTCGCGAGAACGCGCGCCCGCCGCCGCTGCCCTCGCGACGCCCTCGCGATCGCGAGGCTCGCCATGAAACCGCCCGAGGACCGCCGAGACCTGTTTTTCGTCGCTGCTGCTCTTCGCTCTTTCGCTTCGCTCTTCTTTACGATAAGATTTACGAATTAATCTAACCACGGATTTTCTCGTGGTGTAAAACAAAATCCGACAAAATAATAAACGAGCCACGATGAACCATGATCCACAATTAATAAAACGCACGTAATAATCAAACGCGAATTAATCCAACAGAGCCAAGATTCTCGATCCTGTGCTCGATACCAATGTAGGAAAACATATGTTCAGCCCCGCCCGAGGATCTATCTTCGATATTTAATTCACCATACATTGATTATAATCCTAGCATGCGCCTATATAATTAATTGCAACACGTAGGGTTTTCTCGTGTTTACCTGATCCAAGAGGTCGATGGAACGAGATGAATGGATCGAACGGATCGGACTCGTGCTTTGACCTTCCGGATCAGATCCCTGCTGCCCAATCTCCAACGCCGAGTGAGGACGATCTATGGAGAATGCTTCGAAAATCACCCTTGTTTCTTTGCTCAATTTTCAAACTCTCGCACTCAGAGGGACTAAAATTTTTGTTAATTATGTGAGCATTAACTCAGACTTTATCTCATACCTTATATTTATAATGCACTACCTTAATCCCATATGGAAATTACCATAATCCTATATGGAAATTACCATAATCCTATATGGAAATTACCATACCCTAGGATTATTACCATACCTCGTGATTATTACCATAATCTTATATGGAAAGGATCTATGCATATACCATAAATATAATTATATCCTTATAGATAAAGAGAATAAAATCTTGCTATAGAGAGCAACATGGGACCGATTTTTCTCAAGCTAAGTGGCCTAGATGGGCCACCTGTGGATCAAATGCAAGGAATAAAGATGGGCCTCAAATAAATTAATTATCTTATGTTCAAATTTGTAACATAAATTAATTTATAAACATTCGATCATGCCACTAGAGAAAGAATGCCGACTTACCCTTTATTACCGGTTGAATCGGCTTGCACTTAGACATTATGAATCCTCGATTTAAGATATCGAACGTCCATTAATCATTTATAGCAACTGATCGCTTAAAACAATTAATAACTTCATTTCTTAAGTAGTACCACTCAACCTTATTATTGTACTTGAGCTAACTCAACCGCAGGTTTAGTACAATAAACCTTTGAGCTCCTTATGGGACGCCATCATCCTAAACGGATACGTGACTGACATGATAACTAGCGTGACATACAAGATCGCCATCACCCAAGATGCGAGAATTGGTTAGAACATATAACCTCACCCATAACAAGTCAAAGTGATGGACAACAACTCATACTCACCTAATACCTTATCGAGGTTTAGATCATCGAAGTCACCGAGATCTTGGTTCTTCACGACGGTCGAAGAAGAACACATCTCATCGTGATCCTTCAATACGTCAGAGACGCATCAAAGATAGATAAGAAACTAAGTCAAGTCACTTCTTATCTATATCGCAGCCCAAACCGACAACTCGTCCTTAAGTTGTCTCACCTGAAACTTTTATATCTCATTGCTTCGACCAATCATACGCACTTCGTGATCTTCTACACACCGTATGATCTAACTTATATATGAGATAAGGGACACGATATATGCAATCAAGAATTCAATTCGATAGGAGATTGTAATGTGGTAACAGAAACATTGTATACAAGCTCAACCAAACTGCTTTCAAAGATAAAAATCCAACAACAATCTCATATGTCCGATCTTAAATTAATTGATTCATGCCGATTAATATTTCATTATATCGGATTTTATAAATTTAGGGCTTAAATAGCTTCTAAGCCCTTAATTATACCTAATTGCTTTTAATAATTACTATAAAATTTTCGGGCTACTACACTCTGATATTATTTTGGTGTTTCGATTATAACCGCTTTCATACCATATTGAACTTTAGTTTGTACCTCGTTCCTTGAATTGCACCCTGATTGGGTTATATTTGAACCTTGAACCTTTTGGCAAGTCCTTCTGTGACTTGAGTTGGTATTGAATAGCTTATCCCTTTTTAATTCATGCATTTATGAGTAGTTCATTTGTTAATTGCATTGATTAGTTATGTATATATCCGCTGCATTATCATACCAGTGACGATCCGTATGATTCGTACTTCCTTGGAAAGTCGGGTCATCACAAACCCTCACCCATAACAAGTCAAAGTGATGGTCAACAACTCATACTCACCTAATACCTTATCGAGGTTTAGATCAACGTAAAGTCACCGAGATCTAGGTTCTTCAAGACGGTCGATAGAAGAACTCATCTCATCGTGATCCATCAATACGCCGAGACGCATCAAGATAGACAAGCAACTAAGTCAAGTTACTTATCTATACCGCAGCCTATACCGACAACTCGTCCCTCAAGTTATCTCATTGTGATTCTTTTATATCTCATTAAGCTCGACCAATCATACGAGACTTCGTGATCTACAACACATCGTATGATCTAACTTATATATGAGATAAGGGGACATACATATGCAATCAAGTAAACAATTCAGATAGGAGATTGTAATAGTGGTAATGTAAATCATTGTATACAAGCTCAACCAAAACTGCCCAAAGATACAACCAATAATCTCCTACTTATACTAAAGCAAACTTTTAGTATACAATGTGTCTCTCTACTAGCTATTACAAATAACACCATCACTTTGCTTCTCCCACTTCTACAAAAGTTTCATTTCTAAGTGGGTGCCATCTTGCGCAATCCAAGTCCTCTAGAATTTTTATGGCGCCTCTTCATGAAAGGGTCACCAGTTATCCATTGCATCAATCTTTTCAATCAAGACGCCTCCTCGTCTAACGATTTCTCGTATGACATGGTACTTTCTCTATGTGTTTGGTTACCTTGTGGGTCCGTGGTTCCTTTGAGTTTTCCACTGCACCTGAGTTATCATAGTATACTATGATACTCTTGGGCAAACCAGGTACCACATCTAGATCCACGAGGTAGTTCTCGAACCATACCGCCTCCTTAGCGACCTCAAGTGGCTACATATTCTTCCATGATAGAGTCCGCAATGCATCGCTCCTTTGCACTCCGCCAGATACGGCCTCCTCCCAAGGTAAACACATAGCCCGAGGTAGACTTTTCTCATCACGGTCACTTGGAAACCGAGTCCGAATAACCCAAAGGCATTAGATTATCTCGCATGGTAACCAGCCTATAATCTCGAGTCCTTTTCGTGTACTTGAGTATATGCTTTACCGCAATTCAATGAGCTTGTCCAGGTTAGATCGATATCTAGCTACTATGCCTACCGTGATAGCGAGATATCGGGTCTCAGACATAGCATTGCATACATGAGACTTCCTACGCGGAAGCGTATGAACTTGTCTCATTTCCTCTATCTCCTTTGCGGTCATATGTGATCGCTCCTTAGATAAAGGAACACCATGCCCGAAAGGAAGCAATCCTTTTCGACGGTCCGCATGCTAAAATGAGTAATTACAAGATCAATGTAAGACGCCCGAGATAAGCTCATATATTTCTCTGCGATCTCGGTAAACCTCGATCCCAAGAATATACACCGCATCTCCTAAGTCTTTCATTTGAAACCGATCGGATAACCAACTCTTTACGCCCCGATAACATCTTCACATTGTTGCCAAGTAGAAGGATGTCATCTACGAAAGTGCAAGAAATACCACATCACCGCTGACATCCAAACGATACACACAACTTTCGCTAGGCAGCGGGTAAATATATAGGACTTTACCACCCGTCAAAGCGTAAGTTCCATGATCGAAGCTTGCTTAAGTCCATAAATGGACTTCTTAAGCTTCCATACTAGATGCTCTTCACCCTTCACCACATAACCTTCGGGTTGTTTGCACATAGATGTCTCTACCTTCTTCAAGGTAACCGCTTAGAAAAGCGGTTTCACATCCATTTGCCAAGTGGGCTGCTATGGCCATAAGAATTCGATGGACTTGAGCATTGCTACAGCGAAAAGGTCTCATCGAAATCGATGCCTTCAACTGAGTGTACCCTTTTGCCAAAAGTCCGGCTTTAAAAGTCAAACCTCTCCATCTCGAATCTCTCTTCCTCTCAGATACCCACTTACTACCTATGGCTTCCTTGCCATCCGGCATGTGTGTTTTCGATCCATCCATACCTATTATGGACTCAATTTCTAAGTCCATAGCGGTGTGCCATGATCTTGCATCTATGTCTTGTATCGCCTCACTGTATGTCCATGGGTCGATTACGGCCTGCTTGTTTCCTGGGACTAAATTCGAAGATTCACCCACGAACATAAATCGCTCGGGTTGACGAACAACCCTCCCACTACGACGAGGCGCTACTGGCACAATAGTAACGGTATGTGCAGTAACTTGTGGTTCTCTATCTTGAACAACTTGCTGGATAGGTGCCACTTAGACGGTCGGTATCTCCGGTGGAACTCGACCCACATCAATTTCTTGAAGTATTTGGTGTCGATCTCCCCACTAGACACCGACATCTCATACCTTTGGTTTAATCGGTATGAATACGATCATCTTCTAATTTTCAAGTATGATTTCAAGTTTGGATTTATTGTTTCTCATATAATCCTCTTCTAAGAATCGGGCGTTAGTGCTAATAACGACCTTCCGATCCTTAGACTATAGAAATAACCACCTTCGCTCCTCTAGAATAGCCAATAAACAGCCTTGCTTCGCATCTAGCCTCCAACTTGTCGCCTTTTCTTGTTCAAAGACACGTGGCCGGATCGCCCATATCATTATGTGGTTTAAACTAGGTGGCGCCCAAACCACAACTCGAAAGGGATCTTTTCGATCGACTTGACGGTACTAGATTTAGCAAGTATGTTCATTTCTAAGGCATACCCCGTAACTAAATAGGCAACGCTGCATAACTCATCATTGATCTAACAATTTCTAAGAGAGTCATATTTCTTCGCTCGACAAACCATTTTGCTTTGTGGTGTGCCGGTGTAGTGGTGGGAGGTAATCCCACATTGCACCAACTAGTCCATAAACTCGCATCGAGGTATTCTCCACCGCGATCGACCGCAGCGACTTGATATTTTTACCTAGCCGCCTCCACTTCCGCCTTTAAATTCTTTGAATTTCAAAACATTCAGACTTTGTGAAACAGTATATGTATCCGCACCTTGAGTAATCACAATGAAAGTGACAAAATACTGCATTCTCCACGAGCTTGTGTGGACATAGGTCCACACAGTCGAATGGACTAGCTCCAACACTTCTTTCGCTCTATAACCTTCGCTGAAGCGGTCCGGTCGACATCTTTCCTTCTATACAGATTCGCAGATCGGAAACGAAGAATGGCGTGATATCACCCAACGCTCATTCTTAGCCGCCTTTGGATCCTATTTAGATTGATGTGACCTAATCTAAGATGCCAGAGAAATATGGTGTCATCTTGAGAAGAAAATTTCATATTCTTAAGGTTTGATGTAGATGCAACATACTTAAAGGTATTATGCTTGGCAGAAATAGTATAAAGTGAATTATATAAAGTGCCTCCACAGATAACTTTGTTATTTCTTATGATATAAACATCACTATAAAAAATAACTGAATATCCATGAATAAATAGTTTCGAAACCGAAATAAGGTTCCGCCGAAACTCCAGCACATATAAAACATCTTTCAATACTAAAACTGTTCTATCAAAACATAAAGAAACATCTCCGACTGCAACGGCCTCGACATTCGCCACGTTGCCCATGGAGATTGTTATCTCGCCATCATGCAGCTCTCTTGTCCGTAGGAATCCCTGCAAGTGTAACAAACATGATCAACAGACCAGATCTACTACCCATGAATGAGTAGAACAAGTCGCTAAACATGTTTCACATTAAAGCAAATGGCGTACCTTGAGCCTTGAGCATAGGGCATTTAGCCATCTAATGCCCAGTCTCAGTGCACTTAAAGCATTTGCCCTTCTTATTTGGCTTTTTCAAACCGCTGGTAGAGCCTTTTGTATTGCTCCCACTCTTTTCTTTAGCCTTAGCATCTCTCGAATTCCACTTTCCTTTTCATCTTCGATAAAGCGTTGGTTTTCTCGAGTGCGTGCTAAAGATCGTGCACCTTGCCCATTTTATGCTCCTCCGCTACTAACTCCTCTTGCAATAAATCTAGAGCATAACTCTTATCATAAAGGACTACTCCATAACGGAAGTCATCAAAAGACTTGGGCAAAGTGTTGAGGATTATATCGATTCTGACTATGTCATGAATATATCCCCCAACCAATTCGAGCTCTCTGAAGAGATTGATCATTTGCTCTACATGGTCATGCACTGAATCGCTTTTCTTCATTAAACTTGACATAATTAATCTTGTCAAATTATGACTGGCGATCATATCCGACTCTCCATACGATTTCATCGATTTAGCCATATAGTGGTGCGATCATCCATCTCGATGTTGAGTTGCAAGGACTCACACATGGTGACCAAAAGAAGGCATTTTGCCATTCTATTTGATTTGTCCCATTTCGTGCTCCTTGCGCCTCATCAAGAGATGAATCGCCCAGGGGTTTGGGACGGTGTAGTGAGTACAAATAAATTTTCTTCGTAAGAAGAACAAACTCAATGTTTCGCTTCCACTCGATAAAATTTTGACCGGATAGAGGATTTTGTGCGAGCATATTGATAATCGGTGTAAGAGACATATCTGAAAAGTAATGTAAACACATATGCATACGATCGTACATAATTCGTAACAATAATATTGTAACATTTTGATAAAACAATATTAATTGAAACCTCCAATCGCCCAAGGAATCCCATATGCAAGCCACGCGTGTGGACGTTTACACATGAACCCCTCGACCAGACTAAAATATACCTTTTAGCCGTTTAATTTCAATCCATGTCAACTTATCCTTATGACAAATGAAATTAATGATTGGACCTTACTAGACCACATCACTATCACAAGAAGAGACTTCGCGTGAAGTTGTACTTAAGGTGATGTCTAAGCAATGACCACAATTTTAAAAGCAGAAAATGAATTCTTAGAATTGACATACTCACTCGGACCATGCCGCTTCCAATCCAAATTATTTTGTCTTCTTATTTTAAATCTATCTCTAGAAAACTTATGAAAATCGCATATGCAAGCCACGCGTGTGGACGTTTACACATGAAACTCCCACTTCCGAATAGATTAAAATGTTTTATTTAGAAATCTCATCTAACAAACTTATGATAAATAGTACAAGCAAGCCACGTGTGTGGACGTTTACTCATATTGCGTATCACTTTGTTTAGAGATTAAAAAGTGAAGACATTTTAACTTTAGAAATTAATATGTCGTGTTTCTTGCTTTGTCTTTTTGTTTCAAAAGATTTGTCCATGCAGATCACGTAATCCTAGCATGCTTTTCTATAGAACTCAACATGTAAAACATGCTCGCAGAATTCTAAAATATGCTTGAAAAAAAACGTGATAAACATAACATGCTTACTATGCGCATTCAATCACGAAAACATGTAATATGTTTATCTTCGTAATTAAACATACATAGCATGCTTCTGCATAATTTAAACATCCACGACATGCTTTGAACGATAAAAAAAATAAAATAAATTCGCTCATCGCGACCACTCGTGGATCCTGCATTTCCTTCCTAATTTATTACATAAATTTGCAAAGTACGATCTTCAAAAATCTCAAAAACGGGCCTCGCGACCGGCACGGACCGGATTCACAAACCGGATTTAAATAAAATTAAAATGGGTCGAATAGTGGATCGGGCCGGATCGGGTCAAAATTGAACCGGTAAAAAATTCGGTCCGGGTCGAAAATCGGGTTTGGGCGAACAGCCGGTCGGCCCAAGATGGGCTGGGCCGCGCGTTAGGGCACAACTCATGCGCGCGCCCAACACACCTCGCCGCCCTATCTGCTGCGTCCATCGAGAATTAGCGAGAAGCTCGCACCGCCGTCCCTACCGAGACCTGGCCGAGACTCGTCCGCGCAATCGCCCAATCGCCCGCGTCAAGCTCCCGAGCGAGACCTATCGAGGCCGCCCAGCGCTGCCGGAATGACCCATCGAGGCCATCCAGCGCTGCCGAGGCGCCAGACGCCGCCGAGGCCTCCGCGCGTGCCGAGGGCGCCTGCACGGCGGCCGAGGGCACCGCGCGCGCCGAGACCGCCTATCTTGCCGCCGAGCATTGCCCACGCGTCGGCGCCGCACGCCGCCGAGGCTCGCGTCGCCGCCGAGGGTGCCGTGTGCATTGCCGAGCATTGACCGTGCGCGCTGCGCGCCTCGCATGCTGCCGAGCACTGCTTGCCAAGAGTTTCTGCGCGCGACTCGCGCATTGGGCCTGCCCGCTCGCTTTGCGCAATGGGCACCCGCGCGCAGAGATCGCGCGCCATCTCATGACCTGTCGAGGCTGCTCGGGCTACTGCCACCCCTTTTCGCCCATTGTTTCCAAGAAACGCACGCCACTGCGGAGAGACGTGCTACGAGCGCCGAGCACGTCAGTGTGTCATTGCCCGCACACCCTCGGCCGTGCGTCCGGTTTTCCGGCAAATGGGACTCCATCGTCTCGTTCTTCGTGTTCTTCGTCTTCGTTCCTCTTTTACAGATTAGATTTACAAGAGAAATCCTAATCTAACCACGGATTTTTTCGTGGTGAAAAACGAAATCCGACAAAAAATAAAAAGAGCCACGATGAACGATAGATCCACAATTAATTAATTGCGCACGTTATAATCAAACGTGAATCAATCCAACAGAGCCAAGATTCTGATCCCAGGCTCTGATACCAATTGTAGGGAAATATGATTTTAACACTCTCCCGAGGATCTATCTTGGATGTTTAATTCACCATACATTGATTATATACCTAACATGCATCTATATAATTAATTGCAACACGTTGGTGTTTTCTCGTGTTTACCTGCGAATTTGTCGCAAGGATTCGATCAAGACTCGCTTTGATATTCGGATCGTATCCCGATTGACTAAACTCCAATGTCGAGCGAGGACAATCTATGGAGAGTACCGTAAATTGACTTCTTCCTTCTTGAAAGTTTCAAAAATCCCAACCTTGAGAAGAGTGGTTTTCGAAAATTTCACAATTAGGATTAGGGTTTGATTTTTTCTCACCTTATATTTATAATGCAACCCTAAATCCTATCATGATAGGATTTCTGCATATCTAATAAATATAATAATATCTCTTCGTGATAGACAAGATCAAAATAGAGTCCCGTGAGGACTCGCAAGCGAGGTGGACTAATTTCATCAAGTAACAGCCCGGATGGTCCAAATTGTGGATCAAATGTAAGGAATAAAGATGGGTATCAAATAAATTAATTATCTTATGTTCAACCCAGAACATAAATTAATTCATAAACATTTATTCATGCCACTAGAGAATAAATGCTGACTTACCCCTTTATTTCCAAGTTGAGTCTGGCTCGCACTTAGACTTAACGAATCCCGTATTTAAGATATCAGACGTCCATTAATTATTTACGATGCTCGATCGCTTAAAATAATGAATTACTTTAATTCCTTAAGTAGTACCACTCAACCTTATTATTGTACTTGAGATAACAACTGCGTGGTTTAGTACAATAGACCTTTGAGCTCCTTAAAGGACGCCATCATCCTAAACGGATATGGTGACTGACACAGAAACTAGCATGACATACAAGCACCGCCACCACCCAAGATGCATGTAATATGGGTTAACTCATGTAACCTCACCCATAACAAGTCAAAGTGATGGTCAAGAACTCATACTTACCTAATACCTTATCGAGGTTTAGATCAACGTAAAGTCACCGAGATCTAGGTTCTTCACGACGGTCGATAGAAGAACTCATCTCACTGTGATCCATCAATGCATCATAGACGCATCAAGATAGACAAGCAACTAAGTCAAGTCACTTATCTATACTAAAGCCTATACCGACAACTCGTCCTCAAGTTGTCTCACCGTGATTCTTTTATATCTCATTGCTCGACCAATCATACGCACTTCGTGATCTACGACACAATCGTATGATCTAACTTACATATATGAGATAAGGGGACATACATATGCAATCAAGTAAACAATTCAGATAGGAGATTGTAATAGTGGTAACAGGAATCATTGTATACAAGCTCAATCAAAACTGTTTCTAGTATACAAATCCAACATGGACATGTATATGACGATACATGCCCAAGGTTCTAGAAATCCTTTCTAATAAGCAACAAAATAACTGCCACTCTGCACCACCTCGCACCCATCATCAATCCCTGCTCAACCTACACATCAAAAACGAGATGCAGGGCTAAGTACAAAAGTACTCAGTGGACTCATTGTCGAAAATATTTTCTTTGTTAAAGTTATTGAACTGCCCACAATAGTGCATGGGATTTTAGTTAAAAGACTCATGTCTATCAAACATTTTATCATTTTCCAAACGTGTCAGGTCTGACTATTTCATTCACGTTGTTCCATATCTGATCATTCATTCATTCACGCACTATGGAGGTGGCCACCTACACATAGTCGCCGTGACCGGTCGAGGTAGCTAACCTTAACACACAACACACGTGTACACAATCCGAAAGTTAGTCCTCAACTAAGTCGGATCCGATCGTTACTATTTTTAACGCTATGGACCAACTCATTCACATACCACATCGATATACCAATCAATTCTCATTCCACATCGATAAACCTACCTTAGATAAGATCACAACAAAACATAAAACATCGCGCTAACAGCGGCTCATATGATAATATTTCATAAAGCTTTTGTAAATCATGCTTTGAGATAGACATGCATGTCATTTTTGTTTCAAGAGAGCCCACCTGCTAGTTCGAAGCTAGTAAGTCTAAATGAGCAGGTGAAATTGTCCTTCCTCGCCAACTACGTATGATCAAACCCTTCATAAGAAAATAACCTCTCTTAGATTCTTTCCATCGATCGAAGGTCGTTTATAAATTACGACTTAAAGTTCCCAATTAGGGTTTCTTTATGATTTCATGTGATGGTTTTAAGATAATTTCTATTATCTTACATTCCTAATTCCCAAACTATATTACTTCATCGTTCATAGGTGAACTTCAACTTATGAATCACATACTCCGAGTCTATCCTCGACTCTTAACCTTAGTGTTCTTCTAAACGTTATTACGTTATTGATTGTTAGTATTCAAGTTGTGATTGGTACATTAGGATATTCTCAAGCCACTAACTAGACTTAACAATTGTAGTTACGTCCTAGTAGATTATGCTTGACGACTTGTCGTATTAGCACGACGAGAAAAAGAGAGTCTTGACTTATGATTCAAGTGATCACATACTATTATGTAAGTAAGTACTTTAGGAATGGTGAAGTCCTTCGGGAATATTAACTCGATCTTTGAGACATAAGGATCGATATCTTATGTTCGAATCTTTGTTCACTCTTCACGACATTGTTTGTTTCACTTAACTCGTCGGAGATTATATAAGTTGTATAATCGCTATACGTTGTCGAGTTGTCTTAACGCTTAATCTAATATCGTATTCGATTATTGTTGTTGAGTGTTAACGTTGTAACACGGCTCTTGGTTTCTTTAAATTAGGAACTCACATTTGAGTATCCTATTATTAATAGCAAACACTAATTTATGTCTAACTTCGATTCTCATTAATTCCTTCTTAAGTTATCGAAATTGGTCGATTTCTTTTGGATTCTCGTACATAAAGTATTATTTTGTTTACGTTTGGGGTTTTGTTTGTCGGCATACATAAACATAACCATTCAACACCATACACAACATAAACTATACTAAAGCATTAGAAAACCCTAATTTCTAACATAATGCAAAACCATTGTGTATGTGTGCATAAGTGTTCCATTCTTTCATCACAATCATAACCATCCATTCATGCTTATAGATTAACTATCATAGCATCATTTATCATTGAAATTAAACTCATGCTTAACCATTTTGCTATGTTTTTGATAATTAGCAATAATTAGCATGTGTATCCAATAAATTCCAATAAAATCATGTTATACTTCTATCATACTATAAAATTTAATTACCAACTCAATATCATCATATAAAATTTCAACCCATAGGTTAAAAATCCATATAGTTTTCGGTATTTAGGTTTTATCGAACATTGGTGTTCAATAAATTCCACAAAAATCATATCAGGCTTATATCATATACTAAACATGAAATATCATTTCATATCATACATTAAAATTAAAACACATGCTTCTCACCCCTATATACTTTCGGTAATCACTATATATATGTATATATATATTCAATAAATTTCATTCACTTCACAATATGTTTATATTATGCAATAAAAATGTAATATTGACATTAAACATCAACTAATATTTATAATATGAACCATTGCTTGGAATTCTTTTTGTCCTTACACATATATTACATATGTGTTCAATAAATTTCCAACAATGCATATTAAGTTCATATTATTTCTAAACATCACATACTATATTATTTTCAACAAATAAAAATAAAATAAATCCTAATATATATAAACTTTCGGTCATAACAATAAAATAGGAGAAGTGTTTGAATAAATTCAAGATTAATATATGATGTTCATATCATACATTAAACACTATATCTCAACTATTTTCAACAAATAAAATCAAAATAAATTCCAAAATATATATAAGTTTTGGTATTTTCATGAAAAATAGGATAAGTATTCCAATAATTTTAAGATTAATATATGATGTTCATATCATATATTAAACACTACTTCTCAACTATTTTTCAAAAAGAAAAATCAAACCATGGCTTAAATACACCATATAGCTCACAGCATTTTCAAAACAAAATGCAAGAAAATTCTAAAAATTATCATATTTATTCTACATGGTCCTAATACATCAACAAGCAATAATATCAAATAATATTCATAAAATCATGCTTTATCTTATTTAAAATAAATTCTACCAAAAAAAATAAAAATATAAAACATGCTCCAAAAATTCTCAAACTTTAAACACAACCTTATAACATATTTATAAGCATATTTCATTCATTTCTTGAGAGTATTTGGTGGCTCAAAAGTCACGAAAAAAATGAAGAGCAAAACTAGGGTTTTTTCATGAAATAATTCAAGAAAAATCTATAAAAAATTCTACTCCATTATAGATGAAGAGAATGATGAATGCTATATTTTATGGTCTTAGAATAATTATTTGAGGGTTGGAATGGTTTGAAATGAGGGATTAAAACTTAAAAGCTTGAAGAACAAAAGAGAGAAGTTTGAAATAAGAGAGAGAATTTGTCTCCCAAGTGAGAGAGAGAGGGCTGGACGAAATGCTGCTCCCTTGGAAGTAAATGAGCTGTTATAAGTTCATTTGTGGGGGGTTGTGGTGGTTGGGAGAAGGAATGGTCAAATTACCCGATTTGGCATGTTAATGCCTACTCTTTAAGTTTTATCGCGCTTTCGATTGATTTCTCGGAACCTTAAGGTTTTATTTTATTAAATAGCCTTTAAAATACTTATTTCAATGTTTATAATAATTTCATGAAGTTCGGATGACATCCGGTAAGTCAATTTCGAGTTATCGTAGAAAAACCGCGTCCGCCGATTAAATTATGCTCATTCGAAATTCTATTGAATTCTTGAGATTTCATAATTATTTTGAGTCCTATAAATAATTTCTTATTTATTTATACCCTTGGTTCATGTTTCGGGCCGTTCGGAATAGTTTAGAGTTTTTCCGGTATATTTTCCTGGCGTTCGGTTAAGTTCTTCAGAAATTTCGTTCAGAAATTCATTCTTATGAATGCTAAATTCATAATAATATATTCCTTCATGATTTTGATTGTTATCATAAATTTTCATGATTAGCACGGACTGGAAGTTGATCCGGCTCGTAAATAGTGCTTTTAATGCTGATCGGGCAAACATGCTTGAAAATTCTCATTCTTTGGCTTCTCACATGTTTTCATGAGAGGATTCTAGAAATGCAATCCTTTTATTGAGATTCATACTAGATCTTTCATTCTATGTTCAGGCTATTCAGAAAACCCTAATCCAGAGGACTAGTCACTAGTTTTGATTTCTAGTTTTCGATCTCCGAATCGATCCTAATTCGTTTCATTGGTTACCTTAAACATAATTAAGGTCTAAGAACCACAAATAATTGGTTTAAGCATCACTAATAAAAGTTTTAAATTTTTCGGGTTATTACAGCCGACCCTGCAAAAACTTCCTCGAGGCTATGCTCCTGCAACAACACATTCTCAGCTAAGGGATCAATAACATTGATGAAAGCACAATCATCAATAGAATTAGCAGAAGGAAACATCACACTGTTGCGCATAGAAAAAGACACGGTTTCACCAAGCACAATCATTTTTAAAGTGTCACTCTTAACGTCAATTAGTGTGTTGGTTGTGGCCATGAATGGCCTTCCCAATAACAGTGTGTGCTTTTTTCCATCTTCCCTAACCTCACCAATTTCTAAAACAACGAAGTCAACAGGTACTATCAACCCACCCACCCTTTACTAAAATGTCCTCAATAATACCTTTTGGATACCTGACGGACCTATCGGCTAGTTGTAGACACATGCGAGTGGGTTTAAGTTCGCCTAATTCTAATTGTTTGAAAATTGAATAAGGCATCAAATTAATCCCAGCCCCCAAATCAAGCATGCCAGAAGATTCCTTACTGTTACCTAAAGCAATTTTAATAATAAAGCTACCTGGATCCCGGAGTTTGGGAGGCAACTGGTGCTTCAGGATGGAATTAGCTACCTCGGAGACCACGAACTTCTCGTACTCTCCAAACCTTCTTTTCTTTGAGGCCAGCTCCTTGAAAATTTTCTTTGAGGCCAGCTCCTTGAAAAACTTGACGTAGGCCGGCACATTTCTGATCATGTCCAACAGAGGCAAATTGACATTTACCTTGGACAGGAGTTTGTAGAACTCGTTGAATTGCTGGTCTTGTTTCTTATTTTTCAGTCGGTGTGGGAAGGGTATCGGTGGAGTATAAGGCTTTGTTGCCTTATGCAATTTGACCTCGGTCTCTTTCTTATTTTCCACCTCCTGAGATTTCATCTGCTTCTCAGATGTCTCTCCCACCTTATTCTCAATCACCCGACCACTCCTCAAAACAGTGACCGCTTGAGCCTGATGGGGTTGGCTAGGAAGTTTCCCAACTGCTCCTTGCTGCAATAGCTCATTCAGCTTTGCTAGCAATCTGTCTCATTTGTGTCTCTAAACGCTTGATTGTTAAGTCTTGAGCATCCATTCTTTGGGTGAACATATCCTCCAAAGCTGGCCTCTGAGGTGGTGGAGGTGCCCATCGACATCGCCGCGCACGGAACCGCCGCCACGAGAACTATGTTGTGGGGCTGCCATCGCATGCGGATATGCCGCTGCCGCTGAAATCGCTGCGGTTATGGAGGTCTTCGTATGGGCACTCGATTTGAACTCGCCTCGACTCGATTCCTCCATCCCACGTTAGGTTGATTCCTCCACCCCGAGCTAAGCAAGGTCGATTAGACTCGAATCGATGCCGGGTTGGAATCCTTGCATCGATAGGCTTCGTCGCTTTCAAAAGTAAGCTCCCATCATGGGGCACGATCAACATTATGCCCGGGTTCGTTGCAGATACCACAAGGTTCCATGAATTCCTCGTGTTAGGCTGGTGGATCTGGTTTTCTCATCTTCAGCTCTTGTACTTCCCTCATCAATTCAGCCACTTGTTTTTTCATGTCGTAAGAAGGTTTCATGGCATGTGCCTTGGCTCTTTCACCTCGACTGGACTTCTGCTGTGAATTAGCAGCCATAGCTTCAAAAATGTCAACGATATCTCCACTTGCAACATTGTCCACTATGTACTGAAAACTCTGAGTCCATCCGTCATAGAAGAATTGATAGAGAATTTCATCTGGCAAGGTATGGTGAGGGCACTTCTGCAATAAATCCTTGAACCGTTCCCAAGCCTCATGGAATGGCTCGTCGGACGTCTGATTAAAGGTCATGATCTGTGACCTCAACTCCTAACTCTTCTTGTTTGGGTAATATTTAGTCATGAATACATCTACCATGGCATTCCAATTCTGCAGAGAGTTAGCGGGAAGTGCCAAAAACCACGACTTTGCCCTATCCTCAGGGTGTACGGGAAACAATGCATATTCAGCTGGTCTTCATTTAGTCCTCCCAACGGGAAAGATTGCAATACCGAGCAAAATTCCCTTATGAATCCCAAGGCATCCTCACTAGCAAGCCCATGAAAAGTAGGCATGAGCGAGAAATGATTCGGCTTAAGCTCATAGTCTCGGGCTGTCGGTCCAAGAACAATTCAAAGAGCGGCCCCAATCACGTGGTCAGAGAAATCACGCAATGCTCGTGCATTTTCACCCATCTCTCTCAACGGGGGTGTATTCTCAACAGATGGATGATCACTTGTTACCAACACAGACTATTCACCACTCACAAAAGTGGCACCAAACTCCTCCAATTCCGGAAGAAGCGATCTTTTAAACCTTCGAGTGCGGTCCAACGGGGTAGCAAGCGGTCTATTTAGACTGCGGCGACCTAGCATACAAAACACTCAAACAAGAAAAGATCACACGCAACTGGAGAATAACAAAATAAAAACGAAAAGAAACAAGAAAACAATCAACACAAACAATACGCCTAAAGTGATCCCCGACAACTGCGCCAAAATTTGTTTCAACTAAAAGTGTTCTCTTAATTGACTCATAATCGAATGAGGTGTTGTAGAGGGATAGTTAATCCAAGTCGTCTCTCAAGAAAAACTTAACAGAGCTTATTGTTTGTGTCAAACACATAAAACGGTAAATCCTAAACACTCTAATACCAACAGGGGTTTTGGAACAAATGGATGCTGAAATACGAGAAATAAAATATAAATGAAAGCAACCTAACTAGGAGTTGTCAATCCCTAGTTGAGAACCTAAAAAACACGAAAGAATGAAGCTAAAGTGTAGAACCAATTAAATTAAAATCTCCAAATAGGAAGAAATAAAATTCAACGGAAAGAGATTCAACATACTACTAAAATCAAATATCAAATGCATAGAATGTAAATTTATCAAATGCCAATAATCCAATATCAACTATGAAGAGATGAAATAGAATCAAAGCAAAAATCGATAAAACCAATAATCCAAGAATTAATATCAACTATGAACTCACTAAATTGAAAATCCAACAATAATCTCAATGAAAATTATAGAACATCAGTTGTCATTTTAAAGAAAGATGATATCAACTATGAAATAGAATCCAACAATAATCTCAAAGCAAAAAAACACGAGTTTATCGATCGAATGAAATTCATCTCCGTTGTCATCTCCCGCACACCGCACATTTAGAAATACAATTATAAATTGCGAAAACAATTAAAACATGCTCTTAGAGCTGCCACTTTCTTAGATTTCTGTGGGTTTTAAGAAATAACCTAAGAAATCACTTACTTCATGATCAATGCGTGCTAACAATTCTAATCATAACATGTCCTGCAGACAATCATAAATAAACACCATATCTACGCATTCTGTGTTGAGAAGTAGGCCTCCTTCTCAAACACCTCGCCAAAGGCCACTGTGTACACAAACCCTTACTAGACTGCCTAGCATAGGCCGATATCGCCATGCAATAAAGTCAATTAACTTTATAAAATTCACATGCTCATTTTCATAAACTTGCACATAAACATATTTTAGTTTAGAAAGCCCACCGAAAAAAGATCTCTATTCGCTTCTTGCTTGCTTCTCCTTAACAAGTTTCTAACTCTCGAGCCTCTACTAAAACTCTCGAACTGAGGAGACATTCCAACTCAACGTTCACGGGCGGCCTTAGCGGCGGAGGAAATCTCAAGGCAAGTTGTCGAAGGTTATGTCGAAGAAGATGCTCGATTTGTTGAAATGGTGCATCGAATGGAAAGAAGTCCCAATTTCGGTGACGTGAGCTCGAACGACCAAGACGACGATGAAGAAGGCGACGAAGAATATGACGACTTTGACCAAGATATACCGCCACAACCACCAAAATCAAAGGAACTTAAGTCCAACGCTTTTGTGAAGACTTTAGGTACGTAAATTTTTACGTTTCTTACAAATTAGTTTCACAATTTTAATTTCATGTTCATAGTTCTTACAATATCTTGTTATATTTTCTTTAGAAAAGTGGAAGTCTTAGGCGAAACCTCTTCCCGACGGCCGAAAGAGACACGTTGCTTATTGCAACTATTGCACGAAAACCTACAAATGGATCGAGAAAGGAGGTTACGGAACGCTCAATAGGCACATGGAGGTTCTCATCCTCATGAGTATGGAATATCAACGAACCAAGCTCAAATTAAAACCCTTCTCAATATTCTACAACCCGTATGTCCACTTTATTTAAATTTGATAAGGAAAATATGAAGATCGATGGCTAGATATTGTGCTATGAAAAACTCCCTTTAATTATGCCGATAGAGTTACGTTATGAAGAATGTTATAAAGAGGACTTGGTCCTAATGCATGCAAAGTTAGTAGAAGTATTATGCTTAAGAAGATTAGGAGACAATCGTGGAAAAAAACATGATTTAAAGAAATATTTGGTTCGTTTAGGTCATAAAGTTTCTATTTGTGCCGATGTTTGGACGGATGCTTATAATAAGAATTTTATATGGGTATTACTTGTCATTGGATTGATTCAAATGGGTTATGCAAAACGCTTAATTGCTTTTAGAGAGTTTCAAGAGCCTCATAATGCTTTTGTATTGCTAATATTATAATTGGTGTGTTAAATGAGTATTCTTTGATTAATAAAATTTTTCCGCTGGTTTTGATAATGCTCGCAAACACCGCTAGTATTCCTCAACTTATTCAAGCATGCGACCTTCTTTTGAAGGAAAATACTTTCATTCTAGATCATTTATTATATTTTAAATTTATGTGTTCAAGATGCACTTAGTATTTTCAAGATTCCGTTAGTCCTATTAGAGATGCTATCAAATGTTTGCATGCTTCAAAAACTTGTGGGAAGAAATGGCAAAAATATTGTCATATAAAAATATTGCTTATACATGTTTCAAATTGGATGTTTCTCATCGTTGAATTCTACTTATGAAATGCTTAATAAGACTATTTCATATAAGGGTCATTTATGTGATTTTTAGAAAAGAGTTTACATCTATTCAATTACATCTTAATGAGTCTCATTGGGATGTTGGCATGGATTTATATCGATTGTTAAAGGTATTTCATGGTGCAACGAAACAATTATCGGGAGTTTATTATTGCACTTCCGTTATGGTTTTAGAACATCGCATGCATATTGCCATGTCTTTTCGTAGTTGTTTTAGTAAACCATCTTTATGTGGTGTAATTTATTTTATGGTTCAAAAGTGGCTAAAATATTTTAGGAGATACCTACAATTTTTTGCTTGCTAAGTGTTTAGATCCTAAATGGAAATATGATGGTACTTGTCAAATGCTTAATGTTTATTATGATGCTTTTAGGCAAATGGATTTTCAAGGTGCTAGTATAGAAGGAGAATTAGTTTATTTTGATCTCCTGATGTAGATCAAATCAAATATAATCTTGAAAAGAATTTAAGAAATCTTTTCAAGAATATAGGTCGAAATAAGGTAGTGATGATGATATTCAAACTCCACCTCCTTCTTCTATGATGTCTACGATTAATTTTCCTTTTGATATGAATGAGTTTGATCCTTTGGTGCAACAAATGACTTGATGTACCAAAATAGAACATTCGAAAGGCCGAGAGGACAAGGTAATAGTGAATTAGATATATATTTGCAAACTCCTTTTGTCTTTGGTGTTGAAGATAGCGGTCCTTCGATCGATGTCTGAAGTGGTGGTCGAAGAAAGAGGAGTACCCAATCCTCTCAATCATGGCAAAGGAGTTATTTGTCATCCCGGCATCCATCGTATCCGCTGAACAAGCATTTAGCATTGGAGGACTAATGCTTGATCAAAGAAGAAGAATATGAAGTTCGCGAACATTGAAGCTACAATGTTGCTCGATGATTGGTGTAGGGCCGACCTTAGAGCTCAAGAACCACAATGGGAAGATGGTAGCGAGAGCTAAGACGAGGCCTTCACCGAAACGGATCGATCGGAATCAAAGTGCGGAGACGAGTAGAGCATTTAGAAATTAAAAGAACTATACGGACTTTGATTATACTATGATTATGAGGATATGTAGGCAACTCAATTTTAGAAATTAAATTGAGCTCAAGTCCTTTATTATTATTATTTTTTCATCTCTATGTAAAAGTCATAAACGGATTTATGTAATTTTACTCATCATTTATTCAAAATGAAAAGTGTTGACACATATTTTATATTTATCGATTTTAACAAATGCAAAATGCAAAGTATTTACAAGTTCAAACATAAAAAATCACTTACAAATTTAAAAATATTTACAAGTTTAGTAGTTTACAAATTTTACAAATTTAAAAATATTTACAAGTTTATTAAGCTTTAGACTTAAAAGTTAAAAGTTAAAACTTAAAAGTTTGTTAAAATCTTGGACTTTGATACTTTTGCATATTTGATTGAATTTTCAGAAAAATTAAGATAGAATTGGAGATTTTACCTTCATAAGAGTTGAATTATATCGCGATACGAGTTCGTGAGCGCAAACGGATCGAAAATCGAGCTCGGACGAGAGAACGGATCGATACAAAATCGCTGCGCGAACAGGTCGAACCGCGGGCTCGCCCTAAACCGGCGGTTCGAGCGAACCGGGACCGCTGGCTCAGGCCCGCCCTAAACCGCCATACTAAATGTAGGGCCGGGCTAGGGCCTTCACTTTTGAACCGCCGAACCGCTGGCCCGCCCTAAACCGCGGTTCAGGCCCATCAACACGCCTAATATCATATTGCTATAACCAGATATTTAATCTTTCTAATCGATTTCTTTGAGAACTTCGATCAAGTAAGCCTTAATCAAGCAATATAATAATAAGAATCTATGTTTTGAAATCAAATTCCAAATATCAAATCAATCTCACAAAATCCTTTGTAAAACGCAAACTAACGAAATCTAAATTTCTCGTATAAGCATATAAAAATCTCAATAATTCAAAATAAGCTACTTTTATATACTAGATCATACTTTTGAAGTCAAACATCTCAAATAAAATCAACACGAAAAGTTCTCATCATTATATAAGTACTTTACTTTAGGGCTTTTCATATGTGTTGGATTAAATCCCAATTTCTTTCATTAAACACAATCATAGATATATAATTATATAACTACAAGCTTATTGTTAACAAATCAAAGCCAAAACATCTTAAAATCAAAGCCATCATTTTGGTCCTCTCTAGAAAATTAGGGTTTCGATTTTATTCGTAATCGACTCTAATCATGCTCAAACACCTTTAATTACATAGAAAGCTCGATTTAAGAAATCAATAACAAATCCTCAAGGGAAATTGACAAAGTTTCGCTTTGTTTATGAAAATAAACACATTAACCCACAATTCAAGTATAATCACTAGATCTAACATCAATTGAGGCATATTATAAAGATCAACGTTTTTCCCAAATTTGTTCAAGAGGGTCAAACTTATGAGGTTTAAAGAGAAGATTTTCTTTGTTTTCCACATAATAACACTTCTAATAGGTAGATCTATGCATGTATAAGCTAAAAATCAAGAACCTAAAGGTCAAACATGTTGGAGTTAGGGGTGGATTTTTCATCTTAATTTCTACTTCAAAACTTGAATAAAATTAGAAATCTACCTTCTTAAGACGCCGACCACCGATTTGAAGAGGTTTAGAAGTCGGATCTCGAGCTTGAAGAAGAAATTTTAGGTGTGTGTGTGTGTGTGTGGCTCTCGAAAACGAGAGCAAAATGGGAGGAAAATGGTGAAAATGTAGTCTTGGTGCCAAGTTTGCATATATATATAGGAGTCTTCTTTGATAAGCTAAAAATGGCTTCATGAAGAAGTTTACTAAGTTCTAGAGAATTCTAAGCTTCTTTGATAAGTTTAATCAACATTTGGGCTCATTTCTTATACTTTAATGCTAGGCCCGATTTGTTTAGAGACGTTAAGTCTTCAACCTAACACATATATATGTATGTATTCTAAAAAACATGCTTACAAAGTAGGAATATAATATTTATCTCTCAATTTAATAATTCAAATAGAAAGATAAAAATTTGCTAGCAAGTTGAAATCTCATTTATCACTATTTCTAAATCAAATCAATTAAACAATAAATAAAAATTTATTGCTAAGTCGATCAACTTTGGAATTATAAAATAAATCTTTAAGTTAAAACTTTATAAAATCTTATCTAAGGATGCATTGTCCTAGTCACACCCGTAATTAATTTCTAATTAATTACGATTTAGCGCTTAACGAGAGCTATGAGAACTGGGTATTACATCGACGACAACCGCATGAAAGACAAAAAATAAGAACCGAATAATGAATAACGACCTAACTCGCTATGCCGATATATATATTATGATCGAGCATCGTCGGCACCGGGCGAGCGAGCGGAGGCTTCTGTTTCTAAAGTGAGCACTCGTTGGGCACGAACGCTCGTGGGTGGAGAGGTTCTGTCTCAGAAACGAGCGCCGCTCGGGCGATCAAGCGCGGCAAATGAGGCGAAGCGGGCGTCAGCGTGAACGTACGAGGAAACATACGCGAGCGGGCGCTCGGAGCACAGCGTCGGACGTTGGGCTGGACGGTCGCTCGTGTTGAGCGCCGGATGGACGAGTGCAGTAGGCTCTAGTGGGTGGAGCGAGTGGCAACGCACACGGTGAAGACGAGCGGGCGAGCGGACACGCGCAGACGCTGGAGCGGGGTGAGCGGGTGCTCGGATGTAAGCCGACGCTTGGACTGGAGAATGCGCGCGTGGGGCACAACGCCAGGTGAGGCGCTCACGTTGAGCGCCGGATGAGGCGACGCGGGCGCTGGAGGGTGCTGCCGAGTGCGCGCGCAAGCGAGCATGCTGGTGGAGGCGAGCATCGACGAGTGCCGGGCGCTGGGCGGGCGACGGCGCTCGCAAGACGCACGCACGACATCGCTTATTTCGCTTGCTCTCTCACGTCCGAGCTCCGAATTGCGATCCATTTATGTCCACAGATTTCTGACAAGATGCTCTTCAATGTATGATAATTCTTGGCATATCCATTTCATCTTATTTAATACCGTTTTCCTACAAAATGTCGAGATAAACCAAATAAGTCCGAAACGAAAAATTCTAATCAAAACAACCGCATAAGAAAGATAAAACACTGAAAACGGCATGTAAAAGAATACCAAGAATAATCGTAAAATGAAACCCAACATAGATGTTTAAAAGAGACTCTGTAGCTAAACTTGGTTGTTCGCCTTGAGCTTTAGATGTTGTGCCACATAGCACTCTAATAATCACACAACAAATTCTCAAATTAAAATTCTAGGGTTTAGCCTACTTTCTTAAACCAGAAATTTATCACAATTAATCCATCATTTATGCACAAGATTAACTTCTAAACATAAATTAAACAATTAACATAACAATAATCAACAAATATAACAATAACTTTGAACTTCATATAAACTAAAATTTCTTGATATCAATTTGTAAATATTTATGCACATAAACATGAAATAAGTGTTATTATACCTCTAAAACAATATAAAGAATTGATTATGAATGATTTCTTACCTTAATCTTGGATTTAGGATGAAAAATTTGTGAAGTGTGTTTAGGATGTGTTCAAAAATTTGGGGAAGAAAAGAAGAGATTTTGATGAAGATGAATAGTAAGGAGGTTTAGATATATATATATATATATATATATATATATATATATATATATATATTCAATTATTATTTTCTACTCATATTATTATTCTAATGTATAATAAATAAATTCTCTAATCAATTCTTATATTCAAATCATTAATATCATTAATTAATATTCAATACAATAAAAATATATTTTTCATTCTAAAATTATAATTATAATTTACTAGAATTTAAAGCTTATAATATTAAACTTTACATTTTTCGCTAGGGCGCATCCTCGCTCTAAGCCAAACAACCCATAAAAACATTCGAAACTCAATTTTTTATTAGTTCATAATTTAAAGAAAAATAATTTACATTTAAAAAATATATATATATATATATATATATGTGTGTGTGTGTGTGTGTGTATATATATATATATATCTTTAAGAAAAGTTTTGGGGTATTACATGAGTATATGCTTTACCGCAGTCCAATGAACTTGTCCAGGGTTAGATTGATATCTAGATACTATGCCTACCACATAGCAGATATCGAGTCTCGTACATAGCATTGCATACATGAGACTTCCTACGGCGGAAGCGTAAGGAACTTGTCTCATTTCATCTATCTCATTTGCAATCATAAGTGACTGCTCCTTAGATAAAGGAACACCATGACTGAAGGGTAACGATCCCTTCTTGGCGGTCTGCATGCTAAAACGAGTAATCACAGTATCAATGTAAGACGCCTGATATAAGCTCAATATTTTCCTCTTGCGATCTTGGTAAACCTTGATCCCAAGAATATACGCTGCATCTACTATGTCTTTCATTTGAAACTGATCGGATAACCAACTCTTTACGTCTGATAATAGCTTCATGTTGTTGCCAAGTAGAAGGATGTCATCTAAGTAAAGTGCAAGAAATACCAAATGTCACCGTTGACATCCAAACAATACACACAACACTCTCTAGGCAACTGGGTAAATCCATAGGACTTTACCACCTCGTCAAAGCGTAAGTTCCATGATCGAGAAGCTTACTTAAGTCCAAAATAGACTTCTTAAGCTTCCATACTAGATGCTCTTCACCCTTCACCACATAACCTTCGGGTTGCTGCATATAGGTAACTGTTTAGAAAAGCGGTTTTCACATCCATTTGCCAAACCTCAAGGTTCAGGTGAGCTGCTATGGCCACAAGAATTCTGATGGACTTGAGCATTGCTACAGGCGAAACTCATCGAAATCGATGCCCTCAATCTGAGTGTAACCTTTCGCCACAAGCCTGGCTTTAAAAGCCGAAACCTCTCTATCTCAATCTCTCTTCCTTCAGATACCCACTTACTACCTATGGCTTCACTGCCATCTAGTAGAAGTGTTTTCTCGTATATATCCATAGCTGTTATGGACTCAATTTCTAAGTCTATAGCGATGTGTCATGATCTTACATCTGTGTCTTTTATTGCCTCGTCAGATGTCCATGGGTCGACATACCGCTTCGCTTTCTCGTGACTAAACCAAGATTCGCCCACGAACATAAATCGCCGGGTCGACGAACAACCCTCCCACTACGACGAGGCGCCATCGCACAATGGCAACGTGGGTGCAGAACCTATGGTTCTCATCTTGCACAACTTGTCGGGTAGATGCCACTTGACGGTCGGTATCTCCAAAGGAACTCGACCCACGCCAATTTTCAAGTATCTAGTGTAGATCCCTCCCACTGACACCCACATCTCGCACCTTCGACTAATCGGTGGCGTATCACGATCATGTTCTCGATTCTCAAGTATGATTTCAACTTTGATTTGTGGTTTTCATGTAGCCTTCTTCTAAGAATCGGGCGTTAGTGCTAATAACGACCTTCCGATCCTTAGACTATAGAAATAACCATCTTCGCTCCTCTAGATAACAAATAAAATGCCTTGCTTCGATCTAGCCTCTAACTTGTCGCTTTTCTTGTTCAAAGACATGTGCCGGATCGCCCCATATCCTTATATGGCTTAAACCAGTCTTGCGCCCAAACCATAACTCGAAAGGGTTTTATCGATCGACTGACGGTACTAGATTGAGCAAATATGTCTGCTTTCTAAGGCATACCCCGTAAGAAAATAGCAATGTTGCATAACTCATCATTGATCTAACCATCTCTAAGAGAGTCCTATTTTTTCGCCCGACACACCATTTTGCTTTGGTGTGTCTTGCATCGAATGGAAGGTAATCCCACACTACACCAAATAGTCCATGAACTCGTTATCGAGGTATTCGCCTCGTGATCGCATCAGAATGACTTGATACTTTTACCTAGCTTCATCTCCACTTTCGCCTTAAATTCTTTAAATTTCTCAAAGCATTCGTGACTTGTGGTGAAGCGGTATACATATCCGCACTGAGTAATCGCCAATGAAAGTGACAAAATACCATACCTCCACGACCTTGTGTGGACATTGGTCCCACAGTCGAATGGATTAGCTCCAACACTTCTTTGGCTCTATAACCCTTCGCTTTGAAGGGTCTGGTCGACATCTTTTTTTATATACAGGATTCGCAGACTGGGAACATAGTAACTGTAATTTCACCCAATGCTCCATTCTTAGCCAATCTTTGGATCATATTTAGATTGATGTGACATAATCTAAGATGCCAAAGAAATATGGTATCATCTAGCGATGAAAACTTTCTCTTCTTTTGTCACGCCCCAATTCCCGAGGAAAGACACGGATGCCGGGGTATGATTAGGGGTGGGGGTTAAGAAGCAAGGAAGAAGGGGGGGAGACATAAAGCATACATAATAAGAAGATACGACCATAAAATCGGACAACATCTCCTCTATAACTAGGACACATCCTGAATGGGAGGGGTGAGCAAACAATCCACCAACAGAATTATATCGACACCATAACTTCAATGAACGTGACCTTGATTTAATATTAGTAATGAAGGGAAGTAAAATAGCATTACAACCTATTGACTAGATCGGTCAACCACATAGCATGCTCTTGTCGAGACTCACAGCATAATAACATAATAGCAAATCAATCTTAGAGCAAAATAAAGGGACAAGAATACATCAACAATGTAATATATATATATAACACAACATCGCTGGAAGCATAGCATGAAGAACCCACACCAACCCTCGCCGTCGCCGTCCAAAGCCCTCCTCCATCTCGTGGAAATACTTTTGAAAAGATTTTGGGTGAGTACTAACGCACTCACCGGGTTTTATCATAAATCAAAATTAATGATGCCATGCTCGAGCACTTACCTTAGAAGGTTTTAAAACGAATTCACTTCTAAGTAAGCAAAATAGATTTTTGTTTTTCGATACCGATCCGTTATTATCAGTACTCCCATCATAGAACCACGTAACCACGGCTCGTAACGTATCCCGCCACCCCATGTTTTATTTTGAAATATCGTAGTAAATAACTCAAATAAGCATATATAACCCAACTCGAATGATTTAAAACGTTAACTCGAGCTATCCGCAATCCAACAACTTCACCGATCGACCGGTAGATACCGCAACAAGATGGAACAACTTTGGGGTCACATCCCACAAAGCAAAGCAACAACTCGATCCAAATGAAGATCGAAACGAAACGGGGTTTTAACTTTTCAACCCACATTTGCACTCTCCGGTTTTCAAATCAACTCGATGCGTAAGGAAATATATTCAGACATCAAGACCTATAATAGGGTACCTTCAAAATATGCATGCATGCAAGTCGACACAAATCTTAGCAACAAGAAGTTTCAAAAATCGATGCTCATCCTCAAATCCAGATAAACCATCCAAAACCGATGCATGAAAATGAAAACATAAGCAATATCCATAACGAGGAACATGGAATGACAAACTATGTTGAAAATGGATAACCCAGGCAAAACTCGATACAACGAAAAACATCCCGATATGCAGAAACGCGAAAAACAGAAAAACGGAATCGGTATTTTAGTAGAATGCATAGCCCGAAACTCAAAACCTAAAGGGTCCGTAGCTAAAGGTGGCCCGTTGACCATCAATCGGCGACCAAGAGGGGCGACGATGGCGGCGCTAGGCGGTGGCGGTCGGCGGCTAAATTGGCCGGCCTCCGGCCGTTTTCTCGTCTCGTCCATTTAGAAACCCGAGTTCTATTCTATGCTATCTACTAAAAGGCGAAATCAAAACAAGAAAATGACAAAAATAGAAAAACGGGGCTGCCGGGAGGGGCTAATCGGCGGTGGTGGCGGTAGCAACAGAATGGCGCCTGCCGAGCCTCCCGCACGATCCCCACTCCTCCAACGCTCCGCACAGCACTCGAGCCGCCGACTCTTCCGTAAACACAGAGACGAAGAAAATGAACGTTGAAAATGAAGGCCCTAGCCCTATTTATATGAAAAGTTAGGGGTCACGAGAGTTGTTATGCAATGCCCTTTTTCAAAACGAAAAGCGACGATCTTTCCAAACGGACTCAAAATTTAGCAAACTTGGTACCCATGGACTCGAAAAAAAATACCGGACACAACGACTATAAACAAGATATGCTTTTAAAAGACCCATGAATAGTCCGGTTTTTCGATAACTTCCCCGGAGTGCCAAACCTTCGTGGGTGGTCGAAAACTTGCATACCTAGTGTAATTCGTCATAAGACACACTTCACAGCGCCTGAGGTTTCGTGACGGTCGCATCACCGAAAAAAAAGTCAACCTTTGACCCTTTCTCGAAAAACATGCCATGCAAACCTGAAGCTTAGGAAGGACGGGGTATTACATCTTAAGGTTTGATGTAGATGCAACATAATTAAAGGTATTATGTTTGGCAGAAATAGTATAAAGAAAATCATATAAAGTGTCACCACTGATAGCTTCGTCATTTCTTATAATAGAAACACCACTATCAAAAACAACAGAATATCCATGTATAAATAGTTTCGAAACCGAAATAAGGTTCACCAAAACTCCGGCACATATAAAACATTTTTCAATACTAAAATTGTCCTATTCGACTGCAACGGCCTCGACTTTCATCGCGTGATCGTTATCTTGCCATCAAACAGCTCCTTTGTCCGCAGGAACCCGTGCAAGGTGTAACAAACATGATCAGTCGCACTCGTATCTACTATCCATGAATGATTAGAACAAGTCGCTAAACATGTTTCCGTTACTAAACCAAATGGCGTACCTTGAGCACGGGGCACTTAGCCTTCCAATGCCCAGTCTTGCCGCACTTGAAGCACCTGCCCATCGCCTTTGGCTTTTTCAAGCATCCGGTGGCCACCATGTTCTTGCTCCCACTAGCTTCCTTGCCTCTACCACCTTTGGCACCCCTTTTTCTTCTTCCACTTTTCAGTGGAAAATTGGGGCCCTTAGATGTGCTAGCAAGGGCATATGCTTCTTTTCCCATGACACCTTCCACGGACATGAGATCATTTAGCAACTAACTAAGTGTATACTCGATCTTGCTCATGATCGCGTTAACGCGAAAGTTCTCAAAAGACTTAGGCAGTGTGTTAAGGATGATATCGACCTTGGCTTCGCCATCGATACCTCCTCCCAACTGATCAAGACTATCCATGAGATGAGTCATGTGGGAGACATGTTCAAGGATCGAACTTCTTTCTTCCATCTTCCACGACAAGATTTCTCTCATTGTGTGGAAGCGGGCTGTCCGATCCGACAACCCAAACTTACTCTCGAGACTTGACCATATTTCAGTCGCTTCTACCATGCAGCTGCAAACCTTTGAACATAGTAGTCATCATATAGCATTTGGCCATATTGTTTGATTTATGCCAAAGTCTGCTTGACTCTCGCTGCTCATTCGTCGATGCGTCAGTAAGGGCATCGGGTTTGGGAGTAGTGAGAACAAACATGTGTTCTTCTACGATAAGAACATATTCCATGTTTCGTTTCCACACGATAAAATTTATACCGGATAGAAGATTTTGTGCGAGCATATTGATAATCGGTGTAAGAGATATATCTGAAAAGTAATGTAAACACATAAGCATATGATCGCACATAATTCATAATAATAATATTGTAACATTTTGATAAAACAATATTAATTGAAACCTCCAATCGCCCAAGAAATCCCACATGTAAGCCACGCGTGTGGAAGTTTACACATGAACTCCTCGACCAGACTAACAAAAATACCTTTTAGTCGTTTAATTTCAATCTATGTCAATTTATCCTTATGACAAATGAAATTAATGATTGGACCTTACTAGACCACATCACTATCGCAAGAAGGGACTTCACAGGAAGTTGTATTTGAGGTGATGTAGACATTCGAAAAATAGTCAAGAAGATCAAAACTTGAGTCTTCCATTGATTTACTTTGCCAGAAATTCACAGGTAAACACGAGAAAACTCATGTGTATTGCAATTAATTATATAGGAACATGCTAGGAATATAATAAATGTATGTGGAATTAAACATCCAAGATAGATCCTCAGAGCACGGGTAAATTCAGTTTTTCCATCAATTGGTATCAGAGCTTGTGCAACACCCTAAATTCATAATTTAAAAATGCTATATTTTCTTAAATAAAATAGTTAAAGCGGAAGCATGTCAACTTTTTTTATTCTTTTAATAATAAAATATAAAATCTCTTAAATAAAACTTCCAAATAATAAGTCCAACAAACTCGAGTCTAAACTTTGCAAAAGAACTGACACCAACCAACGACCCAAAGCAAACTACGCAAGACTTAGTAGCATGAGATAAGTTGGAGTTCTAGTAACTCAAATCCAACAACGATAATAAAGGAAAATAATTTAAACGAGAATAACACAAGTCTTGGAAGGAATTAAAAGCAACATAACACTACTAGGCACACCCACACCGCCATGCCGCTCCATGATCACTGACCTGAAAATATTTTAGATAAAAAGGGGGTAAGCACAAAAACGTACTCAGTGGATGGGAACAAGGAATATCATTAATTTTGTCCAAACGTGTATAAATCGCAAGAAAGTAATAGTCAATCATATTCAACCTCACCGGTTTAAAAATCTTGCCACACAGGCTACGCCACATAGGCAAAAGTTACACCACACAGGCTATGATACGCCACACAGGCTATGATTCGCCACACAGGCTATGGTTCGCCACACATGCTATGGTTCGCCACACAGGAAACAAACCCTCTTTTTGTATTGAAGAGATATGTAATTCTTCTTTAATTAAATTTGCGTATTCCCGATGATAAGTTGAAGAGAAGAGATTTGAATGTTGTGATTTTTAAAGGCCGTCGTGTGTATATATTATAAATAAACCCTAATTAAGTCCTAATCTTATTTGAACTCTTTTAATTAAATCTTAATCTAGATAAATATAAAATAGAACTTGGGCCCAACAAAATAATATTTTACAAAACCCAATTTGAGAATAAATAATACTTTGATATTTATATAAGCCAAAAACTTATTTTATTACTTAGCCCATATTATTATTATTATATCTTTGTAAAGTAATATTTGAATGCCCTAAAATAAATTATGAAGTTCGTTTTTTAGCTAGGGCGCAACTACGGACTCACTCAAATCCAACACAAAATCGAGCATGACAATAAATCCAACGTAAATCATTCAAAATTTAAAGCAAATTAAAGCAAGCAAAAAGTGGGGCGTTACAAATTAATAAAAATTTCGACCTTGAAATTTGTCTTACCAGGTGCTATTAGGGATGAGTATAGCTAGAATTTCATCCTCACGCTCCCAAGTCGCTTCCTCAGGGCCATGGCAACTCCACTGTATTTTAATTAAAGACACGTGCCGATTCTTTAACTCGTGGATTTTCCGATCTAAAATCGCGATAGGTTCTTCCTCGTAAGTTATACCACCATAAGACACCACATGACTGGGGTCATGCATATACTTCCTCAACATCGAAACATGAAAATATTATGCACAGATGATGTTCAAGCGATAACGCCAAACGACAGGCAACATCTCCAATCTTTTCCAAAATCTCAAATGGTCCAACGAAGCGAGGTCTTAACTTTCATTTCTTACCAAATCTCAAAACTCCCTTAATTGGCGCTACCTTCAAAAACACTTTATCACCAACTTCAAAATGCAAATCCTTTCTTCTTTTATTAGCATAAGACTTTTGTCTATCTTGAGCAATTTTGATCCTATCTCGAATTTTCTTGACAACATCAACAGTTCTTTCCATCATCTCGGGTCCCAAAATTTTCTTTTACCAACTTCATTCCAAAAGACAGGTGATCTACATTTTCTCCCATAGAGTGCCTCATAAGGAGTCATACCAATACTGGAGTGGTAACTATTGTTATAAGCAAACTCTATTAACGGCAAGTGTGTCTCCCAACTTCCTCCAATATCCAAGACACAAGTTCTTAACATATCATCCAAAGTTTGAATCGTTCTTTCTGACTAGCCGTCTGTCTGAGGATGATATGATGTCGAAAACTTTAACTTTGCACCCAAAGTGCGTAGATCGCCCCAAACCTCGACGAAACGCTGGTCTCGATCGATATAATGGATGTCGGTACCCCATGAAGTCGAACTATCTCCTGAACATATACCTGTGTAAACTTGTCCATCGAAAACGTCATATGCACTTGCACGAAATGCGCTGACTTAGTCAAACGGTCAACAATCACCCAAATTGCATCATTACCTCTCAAAGTCCTAGGAAGTCAAACTACAAAATCCATAGTGATGTGTTCCCACTTCCACTCGGTATCTCTAATGGCTTTAACAATCCCGAGGGTCTTTGATATTCACCTTCACTTGTCGATGCCGACATCGCCCACATACTTTGCAATCGACCTTTTCATGCCATACCACCAAAAATTCTTCTTTAAATCTTGTACATCTTGGTGCTACCGGTGTGTGTGTGTACTCATCCATTATCTCTTTCTCAACTCCTCATCCACCGCACATAAATTCTCTTATTATAGGCAAGTGTCCCATCATGCGTAATCGAAAACTCTCGATAATCGACACCTCCTTAGCTAGCATCATTTGTAGAACTCATCATCCTTTTGAGCTTCTCGAATTCTATCCCGCAACGCTGGACGTACTACCAAAGTCGGGATAATAGCATCCGCTTCTTCGTGTGTGGTCACTACTTCAAGACTCAAACTTTCAAAATCTTTCACTAACTCCTCTTATCGAGTTAACCTTCTACTGTGATTTGCATCCATCCTCTCGCTAAGTGCATCCGCCACAACATTTGCCTTCCAGGTGGTACAAAATCTTACAATCATAGTCCTCGACCAACCCAACCACCTTCGTTGTCTCATGTTTAGCTCTTTTGTGTGAAAATATTTCAAACTCTTGTGGTGGGTGTAAATCTTATATTTACCCCATAAAAGTAATGTCTCCAAATCTTCAAAGCATGAACCATCACGCCAATTCCAAATCATGTGTAGGATAATTTAGTTCATGTGGTTTCAACTGCCTAGATGCATAAGCCACCACTTTTCTTCTTACATTAGCACACATCCTAAACCCTGCTTCGACGCTGTCGCTATAGATTACGATCCCTTAGAACTATCGTGATAGTCAAGACCGAGCAGCTACCAACTCTCTTTAATATTCGAAAGCTTTTTCGACTTCTCCGTCCACTCAAACGGTATTCCTTTCCGTGTCAACCGAGTGAGTGGTCCCGCAATCTTTGAGAAACCTTAGATAAATTTTCTATAATATCCTCGCCACCAAGAAAACTTCAGATCTCCACGGGCGCTTGTCGGCATTTTCCAATTACTTACCGCCCAACCTTTTCTGATCCACTTCAATTCCCACCGAGGTCACCACGTGTCCAAGAAATCCAACCGATTCAGCCAAAACTCACACTTTGTAAACTCATGCATAACTTTCCGCTCCTTAGTGTTCCAATCATGCGCAGACGCGACTCGTGCTCTTCTTGATTTTTTAGAGTATATCAAGATGTCATCGATAAAGACGATCACGAACTTATCCAAGTATGGATGAAACACCCTATTCATCACATCTAAAAAAAAACTGTAGGGGCATTGGACAATCCAAAAGGCATTACCACAAACTCGTAGTGACCATATCTTATCATAAATGTTGTCTTTGGAATATCATCTTCCTTCACCTTCAATTGATGGTATCCAGATCGTAGATTTATCTTTGAGAAAACTCCTGCACCTTGTAGTTGATCGAAGAGGTCTTCAATTCTCGGTAGAGGATACTTGTTCTTTATTGTAAGTTGATTGAGGTCTCGATAATCGATACACATCCTCATGCTACCATCTTTCTTCTTTACGAAAAAACCGGTGCTTCCCATGGTGAAACACTCATTTAATATATCCTTTATCCAACAATTATTGTAATCGCCTTGAACTCTTCTAACTCCTTTGGTGCCATTCGGTATGGAGCCTTAGAAACGGTGCCGCTCGGCACAAGGTTAATGGTAAACTCCACTTGTCGGTTCGGTGGTAAACCTGGTATTTCTTCAGGAAACACATCGATAAAATCTCGAACCACTTCCACATCCATCATTGTTGTCTCCATCGGTGTTGACACCAATACATTTACCAAGAACCATTCGCACTTTCCTTCTTAACATCTTCACTGTTTCCATTGCAGATATTATCTTCAGTGGTATTCCAATCCTTGCTCCGTAGAATGTATACTCATTCTCTTCCGGTCATTGAAAAATCATTTCTCTCTCATGACACCTTATAGTGACGTAATTGCTGCTTAATCAGTCCATCCCCAAGATCAAGTCAAAGTCACGCATTTCTAAAGCATAAAGATTTGTCGCTAATATTTTCCTCCCAACCCTATTTTCACACTGTGCCATCGTATTAGTTCTTCGAGTTTCTCTTGAGGAGCCCTAACATCAAGAGCTAGGTTCTCTACTCCTACGGCCATTCTTGTTTTTCTCACATTCGTTTATCCAAAATTTATTAACAACCAAAAGAAAAAGAAGTGAACAACACAACGTTCCACTCAAGAAAGAGAAACAAACGCGTCAAAACTTAACTATCCTATTTCTCGTCACAGTTAATCTCTATAACCTCCGGACTAGGATATCCTTCAAGGTCCTTTTCTTCTTCGGGATCCTCATCTTCTTCTTTTATTCTCTCATTCTCTTGAGGTACTTCCACATTCTGTTGTGAGAGTAGTGACACGGGACCTTCGTCATTATGCCACGAAAAGATCGTCACATCTGCGAATTAAGGTGGTCATGTAATCCTCAAAATTGAATTGATGCTGACTATTCTCCAAGACTGTCTCTCGATCTATAAAGGTCTTTCCAACAATAGCCTTAACTTCATTGGGTGCCAGGTAAATGACACTAGAGAAAGCTTCATATTCAGGGATTGGTTGTTCGTGAGTAACAATCTTCTGCCACAACTCTCTTCAAGCTACAAGTTCTCTACGACGCCTAGAGTGAGATTTCAAGTACGTTGCCAGAATCGGACTACGACAAGTGCATGCTCATAAACTGGAGGTAGATTATAGTTATTCTTCATCTAGCCTACACAAGTGAGGCCTAATAATCAAGCAACTAAGTCCCTTCTAATTTCGAGGACACAAATAAGAAAAAATTTCAATCAACTCATTCTCAAGTTCAACAATAATCTCGCAAAATGATGCATAACGTTCATATAATGCCACATACAAAACTCTACCCCATCTCATAATATTTGAGAGAGAATCTTCACTAATACGTGCTCACCAAAATATTTTATCATATCAAAACAACGTAAATTACCTCGATCAGGAGCGCGTGCCGGGAATGGGTGGTGCCCTTTGTCATAACAACATCATATAACAAATTATTCAAAAATTTTAAAGTCTACAGAAACGTAGACCCGCTCTGAAACCACTAAATATAACACCCTAAATTCATAATTTAAAAATGCTATATTTTCTTAAATAAAATAGCTAAAGCGGAAGCATGTCAACTTTTTTTTTCTTTTAATAATAAAATATAAAATCTCTTAAATAAAACTTCCAAATAATAAGTCCAACAAACTCGAGTCTAAACTTTGCAAAAGAACTGACACCAACCAACAACCCAAAGCAACCACGCAAGACTTAGTAGTACGAGATAAGTTGGAGTTCTAGTAACTCAAATCCAACAACGATAATAAAGGAAAATAATTTAAACGAGAATAACACATGTCTTGAAGGAATTAAAAGCAACATAACACTACTAGCACACCCACACCGCCACGCCGCCTCCATGATCACCGACCGAAAATATTTTAGATAAAAGGGTGAGCACAAAACGCAGTGGTTGGGAACAAGGAATATCATTATTTTTGTCCAAACGTATATATCGCAAGAAAGTAATAGTCAATCATATTCAACCTCACCGTTTAAAAATCTCGCACACAGTGCACGCCGCGTGCAAAAGTTACGTGCAAAAGTTACACCACACGTGCTATGATTCGCATGTGCTATGATCGCCACACAGCTACGCTATGATTCGCCACATGTGCTATGGTTCGCCACATGTGCTATGGTTCGCCACAAAGCATGGTTGCCACAGCCACATAGTACGCCACACAAAGCTATGGTTCGTTATACAATGTCACACCCCAATTCCCGAGGAAAGGCATGGATATCGAGGTGTGATTAGGGGTGGGGTTAAGCAATGGGAAGAAGGGGATACATATAACATATACGATAAGAAGATGTGACCATGAAATCGGGCAGCATCTCCTCTACAACTAGGACATATCCTGAAGGGGAAGGGTGCACAAACAATCCACCAACATAATAATATCGATATCATAACCTCAAAGAACATGATCTTGGTTCATAACACGAATGCAAGAAAGCAAAATAGCATTACACCCCGTTGACTAGATCGGTCAACCACATAGCATGCTCATATCGGCACTCACAAAGATAATAACATAATAGCAAATCTTGTTCCCGATCATAAAGCAAATAAGGGACAAGAATACATTAACATCGAATACGATATAACACAACATCGCTGGAAGCATAGCATGAAGAACCCGCAGCCTCCCTCCCTCGCCTGCCCGCCCTCCTCCATCTCGTGAAAAGATTTGAAAAGAGTTTGGGGTGAGTACTAGCGCGACTCACCGGGTTTTATCATAAATCAAAAGAATCATGATGCCGTGTTCGAGCACTTACCATAGAAAGTTTTAAAACGTAAGTCCACTTCTAAGTAAGCAAAATAGATTTTTGTTTTTCGATACTTGATCCGTTATTATCATACTCCCATCATAGAACCAAGAACCACGGCTCGGAACGTATCCCGCTAGCCCATCACATCTCATTCATTCGCCCGAACATATCCACCAAATTTCACAATATCTCGCCCGAACATATCCAACATACCCATGCTCTAACGTATCCAAGAAAGTTAACTCGGTGTGGACTTCAGGGTCAAATCAGAAGAACCATAACCACCTCATTACCATTTCCGTGTGGACTTCCGGGTCTATCCCTTCGTAACCATAACCACGTTGTTCGGGTCAATCCCCTTACGATCAATACTCAAGATGGTGATCAACCCACCGAATAGAGATCCGCACAATCACAATATAACCATATCTCGGATCGTAGAACAAGAATAACTTCATCAAAACATTTTACTGCACATGTTTTATTTTGAAATATCGTAGTAAATAACTCAAAATAAGATATATAACCCAACCCGAACAGATTTAAAACGTTAACCGGGAGGTATCTACGATCCGATGACTTCACCGATCGACCGGTAGGTACCTGTAACAAGACGGAACAACTTTTGGGGTTACATCCCACAAAGCAAAGCAACATCGTGATCCAAACGAAGATCGTAGCAAAACTAGATTTTCGACTTTCTCGAACCCACATTTGGCACTCTCCGGTTTTCAAATCAACTCGATGCGTAAGGAAATATATTCGTGGCATCAAGACCTATAATAGGGTACTTTCAAAATATGCATGCATGCAAGTCGACTCAAATCTTAGCAACAAGAAGTTTCAAAAATCGATACCTATCCTCAAATCTAGATAAACCATCCAAAATCGATGCATGAAAATGGAAACATAAGCAATATGCATAACCATTTAACATGGAATGAAAACTACGTTGAAAATGGATAACCCGGCATGTACTTCCTTTAGAAAACTCAAGCAACGGAAAACATCCCGACATGCGTAAACGAAAAATGTAAAAACGGAATCGGTACTTTAGTGGAATGCATAGCCTGTAACTCAAAACCTAAAGGACCAGAGCTGGGCAGGTGGCCGTCGGACACCAAATCGACGGCCAACAACCACGGCGGCGGCGATTCGACGGAGGTTCGGTGGTTAAATTGTCGGCCTCCTATTGCTTTTCCGCCTCGTCCCTTTAGAATCCCGAGTTCTATGCTATACGATCTACTAAAAGGCGGAATCAAAACAAGAAAAGGAAAAAATAGAAAACGGGCTGCCGGGAGAGGTTGATCGGTGGTGGTGGCTCGGCGGCACCAAGAATGGCGCCACCGAGCCTCCCGGCCGATCCCCACTCCTCCAGCTGGCTCCGCAACGCACTGAGCTGCTCGGCTCTTCCGTAAACACAGAGAAGAAGGAAAATGAACGTTGTAAATGAAGGCCCTAGCCTCCTATTTATAGAAAAAGTGGTCACAGCATGTCACATGCAGTTTAATCTTTTTCGAAAACGCAAAAATGACGCAACTTTTGCAAACGGACTCCAAATTTAGCAAACTTAGTACCCATGGACACGAAATAAAATACCGGACATAACGACTATAAACAAGATATGCTTTTAAAGACCAATGAAAAGTCCGATTTTCGATAACTTCCTGAGTGCCAAACCTTCATGGGTGGTCGAAAACTCTGATACTTAGTGTCTATGAATTCGCCATAAGACACTCTTCACAACGCTCGAGGTTTCGTGACGGTCGTGATCACCGAAACAAAAGTCAACCTTTCGACCTTTCTCAAAAACGTGCCATGCAAAATGAACTTAGAAAGGACGGGTATTACATCCCTCCCTCCTTAGAAAAATTTCATCCCCGAAATTTCAAACACGTGGAGAAAACAACTCAGGGTACTGAGCCCTGAACTTGTCTTCCAACTCCCACGTAGCTTCCTCCTCTCCGTGGTGATTCCACAACACCTTCACGAACGGAATCTGCTTGTTCCTCAACTCCTTCACTTCTCGTTCCAAAATAGCCACTGGTCTCTCCTTGTAACTCAGATCCTGAGCAAGAACCACTTGGTCATGCTTGATCACGTGTTTTGGGTCGAACACGTACTTTGTCAACTGAGAAACGTGAAACACGCCGTGCACATCTCCGATGCTAGGCGGCAAAGCTAACCTATAGCAACGGGCCTATTCTATCAAGAATTTCGAAGGTCCAATGAACCTCGGTCGAAACTTACCTCGCTTCCAAAATGAACGACTCCTCTCGCCGGGAAACCTTATGAAAACGCGATCTCCGATCATGAATCAAGATCCGTGACGACGCTTGTCCGCATAGGACTTCGCTCGCCCCGAGCTTCCTTGATCCTTCGCTTGATCTCGATCGATAACCTCGACCGTCACGAACCATCTCTCGTCCTAACATCTTCCTCTCGCCCACTTCGTCCCAATAAAGTGGCGATCGACACTTCCTTCCGCATAACGCTCATAGGGAGCCATTCCAATGGTAGCTCGATAATCGTTGTTATAGGAAAACTCCACCAAAGGTAGTATCTCTTCCCACTTCCTCCTCTATCGCCACGATCGCCGCAGACGCCTTCCAAAACCTCGAATCGTTCTTTCCGATCGACCGTCTGCTTGAGGATGGAATGTTGTACTAAGATTCGCCTGGTCCCCATTGCTTCCTCAGACTCCTCCAAAACCTTGATGTAAACCTCGGTCACGATCTCGACGAATCGACACCGCACACCATGTAACCGCACGATTTCTCGACGAAAGTCGAGCAAGCTTATCTAACCCGCACGTCATCCGAATCGGTAAGAAATGAGTCGACTTCGTCACTATCGACGACAACCCCTATAGCGGTGTTTCCTCTCGCGACCTTGGAAAACTCACCACAAAATCCATACCGATATGATCCCATTTCCACTGGGATTGGTAGTGGTTGCAATAAACCCGACGGGCATTGGTGTACAACTTTCAATTGTCGACAAGCCAAACAACGCTCCACAAACGCTGCTACATCCTTTTTCATTCCTTCCCACCAAAAGTTTCTTTTAAGGTCTCAGACATTTTGGTGCTTCGGATGAGTCAGATACGGTGCCTCATGAGCTTCACTCATGATTTTATCTCTCAATTCCTATCGAGGGCACACATAACCTTCCTGAATAATAACGTGTTGTCTTTCGCCTGTGAATCCCTTGGTATCTTCTAGCCTTGCTTTCAAACGCATCCTTTCCAAGAATTCGCCTCTCGCTGCGCTCACGATGGCTTCTCTCGATCCGGCTCACCTATCAAAGTTGCGACGAATCCTTGCACCGATTCCGCGGTGAATCACTTCTGTGCTAAGCTTCTCAAAATCTCGAATAAGCTCTTTCTCATGAAGAAGATATCCCAACCGCGCCTCGACTTGCGACTAAGGGTGATCGAGCTAAAACACACTCAAATTACTCGCAATCATACGAGGTAATCGAAGTGGTAAGTTAACACGAGTCGCTCTCAAGGAAAACTTAACAGGCTATTGTTCGTGTTTGCGTAAAGCGATTAAATCCTAAACATTCTAATACCAACGAGGGTTTGAACATGCAGAATTGAAATACGGAGAATTAAATAAAGATCCCAAGCTGGGGTTGTCAATCCCGAGCTAAACTAATAAACGATAAATCTAAACCGGGGGTTGTCAATCCCTAGTTGAACTATGAAAGCGATAAATCGAAAGCGATAAACAAAGCAATTGCAAACATATTCTTAGGGTTCGTCAAGCCCAATCTAAGTCTACTTGTAAATAAAAACATAATCATCAATCATCCAACAAGAACAAGAATTAATCGAAAGCATAAAATCATATATCGAATTGAATCCAACAACGATCATAAAGCAAGAAATCACCAAACAATAATATAAATCGAGGAGGGAACTAATAACAATAATCGATAAATCCAACATATGAATTGTAAACAAAACGTAATGATCAAGAAATGTAAAGCATGAATTAAAGCTAAGATTTATCCGTGTTGTTGCTCAAGAAAATCCCGAAGAAATTTGGAGAAGCGCGGCCGCTTAAGAAAATAAGAATCGAGATCGGGGCCGTTTTGACCTAAAACGCGATATATATATTAAATGAAGTTGAGCCGGCGTTTAAGCGAGCGACGCCGTAATACATTTCGACTTCAATATGAACGCTGGCCGGGTTGAGCGCCGCTCGAAAAACTCATCGCTTTGGAAATGAGCTACCGATCGAGGAACGAGCGAAGCTAAATTGAAGTCGAGCGCGCCATATCGAGCGCCGGCTGGAGAGCCGGGCGCTGCGCGAGCGAGGGAAACGCTGGAGTGGCCGAGCGAGCGGGTGGCGCCTGGCGGGCGGCGACGTGAGCTAGCGCCACTCAACGCACGAGGCAAATTGCCAACGCGCTTGGAGTGAGCGGGCACCGGTCGGCCGAGGAAGGCGGCGCAAGCGGCGGCGGCGAAGCGACGCGGATGCGGCGGCGCGGAAGGCGGAGCGGCGAAGCGCGATGGGCGCGGGCGCCGGGTGAACGCGCCGAGGGATAGAGCGCCGCGGCCGAGTTCAGGTGACGGCGCGCGGAGAGGTGAGGCGAGGCACTAAGACGCGCGAGCGGGCGAAGGGCCGGCGGCGTGGCCGACGATACACGCGGGCGGCGAGCTGGGCGCTGTGGTCGGTGAGCGCGAAATTGAATGCGCGGCCGGAGTGAGCCGGCGTGCGGACGTGGCGGCGGCGCGCTGGCGGTGCGCGCGGCGCGCCATGCGACGGGCGCCGGGCGCGACTTTGGTCGTTCGACCCGCTCTCCTTCGTCTCGAACTCAGATTACACACGGTTTTCGCCACGAACTCTGTCGAAATGCTCTTTAATATATTTGATTCTTGGCGGATCCAATTCATCCTATTTTCTGCCATTTTCCTACAAAACATCAAAACGAACGAAGTAAGTTTGAATCGATAAATATTAATCGAACCAACGGCATAAATAGGACAAACCATAGAAAATGACATGTAAAACAATACCAAAAATCATCACAAAATCATACCAAACAAAGGGCATCTGCTACGACTTTGGCTTTCCCCGGGTGATAGCTGATAGAGCAATCATAATCCTTCACCAACTCTAGCCATCTCCTTTGCCTCATGTTCAACTCTTTTTGTTCAAAGAAATACTTGAGGCCCTTGTGGTCCGTGAAGATCTCACACTTAACTCCATAGAGATAGTGCCTCCAAATCTTCAACGCATGAATGACTGCTACTAACTCCAGGTCGTGAGTTGGGTAGCTTAACTCGTGCGGCTTCAATCGATGAGGCGTGAAGCTATAACCTTCCCGCTCAGATGAGAACGCAACCCAAACCAAGTTTGATGCATCGGTGTAGACCACAAACCCATCGCTCCTTCCGATGCGGCTAACACCGAGCGGTTGTTAGCTTCTTCTTTAACTCCCGAAAACTTGCTTCACAAGCTTGGACCATGAAAACTTGATTCCTTTCACGAGTACATTGCGCCATCGGCCTCGCCAACTTCGAAAACCCTTCGATGAAACGCCTATAATATCTCGCCAAGCCTAGAAAGCTTCAACCTCATTGGCATTAGTCGGAACCTTCCAGATTATTTATCGCTTCAACCTTCACGGGTCGACTTTGATTCCTCTCGCAGACATGATATGTCCAAGGAACATCACTTCTCTTAGCTAAAACTTGCACTTACTATACTGCATACAACCTCTCGTCAGAACATTTCCAAAATAGTACGGAGGTGTTCTCTATGCAACTCTGCATTCTTGGAATAGATGAGAATATCATCGATAAAAACCAAGACGAAACTATCCAGATACTGATGGAAAACTCGATTCATCAGATCCATGAAAACTACTGGCGCATTGGTCAAACCAAACGGCATCACGATGAACTCGTAGTGCCCATACCTTGTTCTGAACGCGGTCTTCACAACGTCCTCCTCCCTGATCTTCAGCTGATGGTAGCCTGACCTCAAATCGATCTTAGAGAAGACACTCGCTCCTTGAGTTGGTCAAACAGATCGTCGATCCTTGGAAGAGGATATCCGTTTTGATCGTCGACTTATTCACTCTCGTAGTCAATGCACATCCGCATTGACCCATCCTTCTTCTCGACGAACGTAATCTGGCGCCCCACGGCGACACGCTAGGTCGGATAAAACCAAGATCCAACAGCCTCTGCAATCAGCTGCGCTTTCGGTTCTTGCATTCCTTAGGTGCCATTCTCAGATGGTGCCTTTGACATCGGCGCTGCTCCCGGTTCCGCATCAATAGTGAATTCCACTTGTCTATCAGCGGTAAACCCGGCAAGTCCTCTGAAACATGTCCGGATATTCACACACCATCGGCTCCTCTTGCAATCCTTGCGCTTGTTCATCGTGCCTCGTCAAACTTACCAAGAAAGTCCGATAGCTTCCTTCCCGATCATCCTCACCGCCTTCGATGCCGAGATCATCGCACGCAACACTTCCTTATGCCATGGAAACAAACTTCCACCTTTGGCCGTTCAAATGCAACTTCTCTCGAGACAACGATAGTTGCCATGTGCTTTTCCAACCAATCCATGTTAAAGATGACATCGAAATCTTCCATTCCGATGACATGCAAATTGACAAGGACCTTCGCTCACGATTTCTACCTCCGGTTCGGGCATATCTCTTTTCGCTTTAGCACTTCCCGATGGGATGCTAATTTGTGGTACTCTGTGATTTCTTGGGTACCAAACCCAACCTCTCACATGCGATTCTCGAAATGAAAGAATGTGAGGCTCTCAGATCAAACAAAGGAAAACGGTATATCACTCATATGGATTATACCGCAAGATTTTCGGGAGCTTGTCTTGCTGTTGTCGATTCAAGCGTACACCTGCTTGTTGCGGTGGCCTTTGGTTTCTTGGCCTCAGGTGACCTCCCGCCCGTTGTTTGTCCTCGTGAGCTCGACCGCCTCATGAGCTGGATGTCGCCTTCTTGACACACCGCATTCATCGGCCCTCCTAACGGACAATCTCGAGCGTAATGTCCAGACTTCTTACAACGATAGCACTCGGTGCTACCTTGCCTGCACTCGCCGAAATGATTCCTTTGGCATTTCTGGCACCAAGGTTTTTCCACACCCTGCCCCCACTGCCGCATGGGTTGGAAATTCCTTCCCCAAGGTTGCCTTTCTCTCACTTGAACGCATTGATTCCTTGGAATCATCGACCGCCTCGTTCCTCGAACACCGATTGCTTTTACCCGATCTTTCCATTTCCTCTTACCTCTTCCTCCGTCACCGGTCTGTCCGGTGGCATCGTTTTTCCTAGGGCAACATTGACTCAATGTTTAAAGCCCGGTTCAAGGATCGCGATACTTCGATCTCCCCGATCGACGAGCGAAATTCGATCTCGGTCGGAGTCCTCTCTCGAACTCGTCTCGCCTGGCAACCTCGGCCGATCAGGCACGTAGCATAACACGATGACGGTTGAACGAGCGATCGTGCTCGGTGACCGCCCTTCTTCCTCGACAAAGATTCCGTAACTCATTTGCCTTCTCTCGCTGTAAACGCCAGCACGCATTTTACATGAGTTCTTCCTTGAAATCTTCCCACGTATACCTTCCCCACTGTCCTGGTGTTAGAGTCCTTCTCACGGATTCCCACCAGAAATCAGCCTCATCGGTTAGCTGAAAGATCGCGTAATTCAGCTTTTCTCGCCTCCTTCGATGGATCGATCCGCTTCGCCGATCGGTTCGCCGAGACCATCGAACGTGGGGGATTCGCTTCGAAACCTCGATCGCATTCCTTTGAACCAAAGGTGGTTCTAGGGCTTCTTCCACGTTATTGTTTCTCTGGTTCCTTGTTCTCGGCATTCTGTACCGACGTTGAAACATTAGAAACACGTTCGCATAGATAACGGGTATCATCGCATAACATACATCATTATTCATAACCATATATCATCATATATATCACATATCACGCACGGTCACATATAATCATGCAATCCTGTTAACATATCATCGTTATGCATTTCACATAACATCATCATCACACATCACATAGATCATATATCATCATGGCATAGCTCGTACCACATATAAGCACCAAGCATAAACATCCCGCCATGTAGATGCGTTAGTATCGAATATTCGGTGTCCATGAAGCGCTATCAAAATACAAGATTCAAGGTATGTCAGTCAAAAAGGTCAGATATGAGCAAAAGAATCTGACTCCGGTTACTGCCAAAAGATGCCGCTCTGTCCATGCTTCTAGCAGACCACGATGCCACTGCATACACCGACTACCTAGATCTCGTCCTCCATATCCGTCCACTATTCTTCGCTCGTCCCGGTTCCATTTCGCCTCCTCATCCTCTCTTTCCTTCCTATCGTGGCTTGAATTGGCCGCCGCCTTAAAAGCGACCCGCATGGAAGCAAGCCTCTCGTGGGTATGATCCCATCCAAGTTGTGCTCTGATTGCCTGAGTATCAGGTGAAAGCTGCGCTTGCCCTTCCTCAACATGCCCGACCTCATCAGAGTCATCGGCTATCTGGATCACCGGGTCCTCTGAGTCCTCACTGTCCTCCTCATCCTCCTCCGGGTCTTCCTCCTCCTCAGAGTCTCCTTCCCTGGATGCCAACCTGATACAGTTCGGTGGCATGAAAATCCTGATCCCGGCTTCTTCCCTGCCACTGTCGGATGGACAATCTCTCGCCGGGAGGTTCTCGCCAAAATCGCTCCGGTCCTTCTGGAAGGTAAGGGTCGTCGATGGAGGTGTAGTGACTGGTGTATCCTGATGCACTGGTGATCGTCTGAGCGATGGCTGCTCTCCCAAAGGCTCTTCGGGAACATCATCCCTATCATCAATCTGGATCGGTCCTCGAACATGCCTCGCTATCACGTCTGCCTCAGATGGTATGCCTCGATGATCGGTCCACTGTCTCCATACTCGAGCAGCGAACTCAGTGAAATCCAAGGTAAGGTGTCTGGTGATAGGATCCCGTCTGAACATCACGTACCCTTGCCTTCTCGCCCACGGTTGCCAACCTGTTGGTAGCCTCTCTGTCATCCGATAGTAAGCCTCGTACTCTGATACTTTCCCACTGTCTCGGATTTTTCTCCACAATCCAACAAATCTCCCCAGAAATACTCCCAACGGCTCATGGACATTCCTGGTACATTCCCTGAATTTACGGATATGCTCATCCATCCTGTGAGATCTTAACCAACGTTGTCTGGGCCACTGAATATCCATAAACCTACATGTTAGTTTATCAAAATAACAACAAATATTCACGTTCCCTTTTTCTGCCCCAGTCATCTGGGTAATCATGTCTCAAACACATGTTCATTTCAACACATATCAATATCAATATGGATATTCATAACAATAATCACGTAAACAATTACATGATTCACTTATAAGCACTCATTTATCAATATAAACAAGATTTTCAATCAACAACATATTTCTATGTAAACACATAGATTCACATCATCCATTCATGATCATATCAATCACATCATACCACACCAATGGTTTTCATATCACAGCCACACAGGCCTTTTTTGTTCCATCAACAATCACTTCCACATCCACATCACCATCCAACCACATCTCATCCACATCACGTTTACTTCACGTAAACTCTTACCATGCCAAAGCACATGAAACCAAGATCATATCAAACTCACATAACCACATAAAGCACCAACAAATAAACACCTACCTCATCCCCTTTTTGAAAGGAGGCGGACTGACGGTGAGCTGAGGGTAGTCAGACGATGAACAGTTTAGAAGGCAAGTTCTAAACACTCAATTTCAAGAACGCACATGATATAAAGCAAACAAACCGCTTTGATATCAAACAACATGACACATACCCAAAGCCGAAAATGCGCCTCGATACTAAGTCGTCACGCCCAATTCAGGAGCGGAAGGGGTGTGATGGGGTGAGGGTTAAAGAGGGAAGAAGAAGGGATACATATAATATACGATAAGAAGATGTGACCATGAAATCGGCAAGATCTCCTCTATAACTAGGACATATCACGAAGGGAGGGTGCGCAAACAATCCACCAAGAATAATATCGATATCATAACCTCAAAGAACATGATCTTGGTTCATAACACGAATGCAGAAAGCAAAATAGCATTACACCCTATTGACTAGACCGGTCAACCACATAGCATGCTCATATCGAGACTCACAACATAATAACATAATAGCAAATCTTGTTCCCGATCATAAAGCAAATAAGGGACAAGAATACATCAACATAAGAATACGTATATAACATAATATCGCGGAAGCATAGCATGAAGAACCCGCAGCTCCTCCCCGCCGCCTCGCCCAAATTTCTCCTCCATACGTGAAAAGATTTGAAAAAGAGTTTGGGGTGAGTACTAGCGACTCACCGGGTTTTATCATAAATCAAAAGAATCATGATGCCGTGTTGAGCACTTACCTTAGAAGGTTTTAAAACGTAAGTCCACTTCTAAGTAAGCAAAATAGAATTTTCCGTTTTCGATACCGATCCGTTATTATGTTACTCCCATCATAGAACCAAGAACCACGGCTCGGAACGTATCCCGCCACCATCACATCTCATTCATTCGCCCAAACATATCCGGAAGCCCACAATATCTCGGCCGGAACATATCCAATCAGCCCATGCCCGAAACGTATCCAACGGTTAACTCGGTGTGGACTTGAGGGTCAAATCCGTCGTAACCATAACCACCTCATTACCATTTCGTGTGGACTTCGGGGTCTATCCCCTTCGTAACCATAACCACGTGTTCTGGGTCTATCCCCAACGATCAATACTCAAGATGGTGATCAACCCACCGAATAGAGATCCGCACAATCACAATATAACCATATCTTGGATCGTAGAACAAGAATAACTTCATCAAAACATTTTACTAGCACATGTTTTATTTTGAAATATCGAGTAAATAACTCAAAATAAGCATATATAACCCAACCTCGAATGTATTTAAAACGTTAACCTGGGAGGTATCTACGGATCCGATGACTTCACCGATCACACCGGTAGGTACCGTAACAAGACGAACAACTTTTGGGGTTACATCCCACAAAGCAAAGCAACATCGTGATCCAAACGAAGATCGTATCAAAACTAGGGTTTTCGACTTTTCGAACCCACATTCGCACTCTCGGGTTTTCAAATCAACTTGATGCGTAAGGAAATATATTCGGATCATCAAGACCTATAATAGGGTACTTTCAAAATATGCATGCATGCAAGTCGACTCAAATCTTAGCAAATGAAGAAGCTTCAAAAATCGATGTCTATCCTCGATCTAGGATAAACCATCCAAAATCGATGCATCAAAATGGAAACATAAGCAATATGCATAACTATTTAACATGGAATGACAAACTACGTTGAAAATGGATAACTTGGGCATGTACTTCCTTTAGAAAACTCAAGCAACGGAAAATATCCCACATGCGTAAACGCGAAAAAAGAAAACAGAATCGGTACTTTAGTGGAATGCATAGCCGGAACTCAAAACCTAAAGGACCAGAGCTAAAAGGTGGTCTGTCGGACACCAAATCGGCGCCACCAACACCACGGCGGCGGCGGCGATTCGGCGGAGGTTCGGCGGTTAAATTGGCGACCCCGGCCGTTTCTCCCGTCCGTCCCCTAGAATCCCGAGTTCTATGTTATACGATCTACTAAAAGGCGGAATCAAAACAAGAAAAGGATAAAAACAGAAAAATGGGGCTGCCGGGGAGATGTTGATCGGCGGTGGTGGCTCGCAAGCAGCAGCCCAATGGCGCCGCCGCTGAGCCTCCCCGGCTCGATCCCCACTCCTCCAGCTGGCTCAGCAGCACTGAGCTGCTCGGCTCTTCCGTAAACACAGAGAGACGAAGGAAAATGAACGTTGAAAATGAAGGCCCTAGCCTCCTATTTATAGGAAAAGCGGGTCACAGAAATGCCATGCATAATTCTTTTTCGAAAACGCAAAAGCGACGCAACTTTGCAAACGGACTCCAAATTTAGCAAACTTAGTACCCATGGACACGAAATAAAATACGGACACAACGACTATAAACAAGATATGCTTTTAAAAGACCAATGAAAAGTCCGGTTTTCGATAACTTCCTGAGTGCCAAACCTTCATGGGTGGTCGAAAACACAGATACTTAGTGTCTATGAATTCGTCATAAGACACTCTTCACAACGCCGAGGTTTTGGGACGGTCGATCACCAAACAAAAGTTAACCTTTTGACCTTTTCTCGAAAAATGTGCCATGTAAAACAGAAGCTTAGAAAGGACGGGGTATTACACACAGGCTACGCCACATAGGTAATAATACGACACACAGGCTATGGTTCGCCACACAGGAAACAAACCCTCTTTTTGTATTGAAGAGATATGTAATTCTTCTTTAATTAAATTTGCGTATTCCCAGATGATAAGTTGAAGAGAAGAGATTTGAATGTTGTGATTTTTGTTTGCGCGTCGTGTGTATATATTATAATTAAACTCTAATTAAGTCCTAATCTTATTTGAACTCTTTTAATTAAATCTTAATCTAGATAAATATAAAATAGAACTTGGGCCCAACAAAAATAATATTTTACAAAACCCAATTTGAGAATAAATAATACTTTGATATTTATATAAGCCCAAAACTTATTTTATTACTTAGCCCATATTATTATTATTTTATCTTTGTAAAGTAATATTTGAAGGCCCTAAAATAAATTATGAAGTTCGTTTTTTAGCTAGGGCGCAACTACGGACTCACTCAAATCCAACACAAAATCGAGCATGACAATAAATCCAACGTAAATCATTCAAAATTTAAAGCAAATTAAAGCAAGCAAAAAGTGGGGCGTTACAACTTGAGATCAGTATCTTGGCTCTGTTGGATTAATTTACATTTGATTATTACATGCGTTATTATTAATTACGGATCTGTTGTTCATCGTGGCTCAAGCATTTTATTTTTCCTTTGGAATCTTTTTTCACCACGAGAAAATATGTGGTTAGATTAGATTTATTTTATATAAATTATATCTGTAAAAACAAAGAGCGAAGATGAAGAACATGAAGAACGAGACGATGAAGTCCGTCGTGTATGACACGATAGGAGGACGCACGCACAACATTTGTGCGCAGCGTCGGATGCTGGTGTGCGGGTAACAAACGAGCGTGTGAGGACACATTGGGTCCAATGTCAGACGTGCGAGGCACATGGAGCTAGCACAGGACCGGGACCAGCAAACTACTGGTGCTCAGCACGATGCAACGCTGCGCTAGGGTACAGTGCCAGACAAGGCAATGGGTGTGCGAGCAATGCAGCACCAGACAAGCCAAGGGCGTTATGCCAGCACCAAATGCGACGTGTAGCACCAGACGGAGACGTGCGGACGTTCAGCAGATGCGTTGGACGAGGTGTTGGGCGTGCGCTGGATGATGCCTTAGCGTGCAGGCCCATGCGTATGGCCCAGCCCACTTGGGTCGATCCAACCCGTTCCTGACCCGACCCGTTCCCGACCAGTCTCTACCAATTTTCCACCCCATATTTGATTTTTCGACCCGAATCCATTTTTTGACGAGTACGGTCCGTGCCCGAGCATACAAGGCCCATTTCAAAGACAAGTTGAAGATCTGTACTATGCAAATTTATGTAATAAATTAGGCAGGGACGTACATGATTCACAAATGGGCAGCGATGAATGAATTTTATTTTATTTATTATCGTTCAATGCATGTCGTGGAAGTTTAAATAATACAGTAGCATGCAATGTATGTTTAATTACGTGAAAAAACATGGATATATATTTACGTGATTAACTACATTTAGCAAACATTCTAGGTTTATCATGTTTTAAAGTATGTTTTGGAATTCTGCGAGCATGTTTTACATGTTGAGTTCTATAAAGAGCATGTCTAGGATTACTTGATCTGCATGGACAAACCTCCACATTTTGATCTATAAATACATCAAAACCTCCACATTTTGATCTATAAACAAAGTGATACGCATTGTGAGTAAACGTCCACATGCGTGGCTTGCTTGCACTGTTTATCATAAGTTTGTTAGATGAGATTTCTAAATAAAATGTTTTAATCTATTGAGAAGTGGGAGTTTCACGTGTAAATATCTACATGCATGGCTTGTATGTATAATTTTCATAAGTTCTCTGGAGATAGATTTAAAATGAGATGAAAAATGGAATTAAATTGGAAGCAGTATGGTCCGCAAGAGTATGTTAATTCTAAAAATTCAATTTTTGTTGTTAAAATTGTAGTAACCGCTTAGGCATCACCTCAAGTACAATTTCTCACGAAGTCCCTTGTTGCAATAGTGATGTGGTCTAGATAAGATCCTTTATTAATTTCATTTGTTATAAGGTTAAATAGACATGGATTAAAATTAAATGACTAAATGGTTTATTTTAGTTTGGTCGAGGGGTTCATGTGTAAACGTCCACATGTGTGGCTTGCATGTGGGATTCCTTGGGCTATTGGAGGTTTCAACCAATATTGTTTTATCAAAGGTTACAATATTATTGTTACGAATTATGTGTGATCTGATGCTTATGTGTTTACCTTACTTTTCACATAGGTATCTTACTCCGATTATCAATATACTCGCTCAAAACCTCTTATCCGATCCGAATTATATCGAGAGGAAATGAAACATTAAGATCGTTCTTACTGCCAATTTTTTTTGTACTCACTACACTTCGTCCAACATCCCTAGACGATTCATCTACCGATGAGGAACACAAGGACCATGAGAAATATGATAAATCAAATAGAATGACAAAGTGTTTTCTTTATCAGACAAATTCCTAGGTGAACACGAGAAAACACTTATGTGTTGCAATAAATATATAGATGCATGCTAGGTAAATAATCAATGTATGGTGAATTAAACATCCAAGATAGATCCAGGGAGAGGGTTAAAATCAGATTTCCCAACAATTGGTATCATAGCCTAGGATCAGTATGTTGGCTCCGTTGGATTAATTCATGTTTGAATATTACGTGCGCAATTAATTCATTATGGATCTGTCGTTCATCGTGACTCGTTTTATTTTTTATCGTATTTCATTTTTCACCACGAGAAAATCCATGGTTAGATTATGATTTTTTCTTGTAAATCTAATCTGTAAAAGAAAAACGAAGACGAAGAACATGAAGAACGAGACGATGGATTCCCATCGCACGGCACGACGGGAGGCACGTCGGCAGCACGTCGTGCGATAGGCGCACGATCATGCCGGACGTGCGGGCGAGCAAGGCAGTCGGGCGGTGGGTTTCCTCGACAGCCCATAAGCGGACGACTTTGGCAGCATCGGGCGGCAGTGTTTCGACATGCGTCGGCAGCCGGCATGCGGGGCGTGCGCTATTTCAACTAAAAGTACTCTCTTAATTGACTCATAATCGAATGAGGTGATCGTAGAGGAAAAGTTAACCCAAGTCGTCTCTCAAGAAAAACTTAACAGGGCATATTGTTCGTGTTGCACATAAAAACGGTAAATTCTAAACACTCTAATACCAACGAGGGTTTTGAAACAAACGGAAATTGAAATGTGGAAAATAAAATATAAATGAAAGCAATCTAACTAGGAGTTGTCAATCCCTAGTTGATACCCTAAGAAATCACGAATGCATGAAGCTTAAACGTAGAACAAACTAAACTAAAATCATCAAACAAAAAGTTTTAAAATTCAACGGAGAAAGATTTAACATAATCGAACTGTTGTCGAGGTTGAAATCTCTGCATAGCATAAGCTTTGGCTTCGCCTTCGAAGTTATGCTCTCCCATTCTGGGGCATGTATCAACATTATGCTTAGGTTCATTGCATATTCCATAGGATTCCTTGAATTCCTTGTGATGTGCTGACGTATCAGGCTTCCTCATCTTAATCTCTTGCACCTCCCTCATTAGCTCAACCATTTGCTTATTCATGTCGAAAGAAGGGGTGACGGCATGTGCTTTGGCTCTTCCACCTCGACTGAATTTCTGTTGTGAAGTAGCAGCCATAACCTCAAAAAATCTCAACAATATATACAGTTGTTCGAGACCCAATATCCCCACCTACAACATTGTCCACCATCTACTGAAAAATCTGAGTCAACCCGTCATAGAAGAACTGATAGAGAATTTCATCTGGCAAGGCATGGTGAGGGCACTTCTGCAATATGTCCTTGAACCGTTCCCAAGCTTCATGGAATGGCTCGTCGGACGTCTGATTAATGGTCATGATATGTTACCTGAACTCCTGACTCTTCTTATTTGGGTAGTATTTAGTCATAAACTTATCTACCACGGCATTCCAATTCTGCAGAGAGTTGGCGGGAAGTGCCAGAAACCAAGACTTTGACAACACATCTTCAGTTGGTCTTCATTTAGTCATCCCAATGGCAAGGACTGCAACACCGAACAAAATTCCCTGATGAATCCCAAGGCATCCTCACTAGCAAGCCCATGAAAAGTAGGCATGAGTGAGAAATGATTCGGCTTAAGCTCATAGTCACGGGCTGCTGGTCCAAGAACAATGGGGGAGGTAGCGGCCCCAGTCATTAGTCTGTAGAAGTCACGCAGTGCTCGTGCATTTTCACCCATTCCTTTCAGCGGGGGTGTATTCTCAAAAGACGGATGATCTCTGGTTATCAACTCAGACTGTTCACCACTCACAAAAGTGGCACAAAACTCCTCCAGTTTCGGAAGAAGCGATCTTTTAGACATTCGAGTGTTGTCCAACGGGGTAGCAAGTGGTCTATTGAGACTGCGTTGACCTAGCATACATAACACTCAAACAAGAAAATATCACACGTAACTGGAGAATAACAAAATAATATCGAAAAGAAACACAGAAAATAACCAACACAAACAATACTCCTAAAATTTTCCCCAGCAACGGTGCCAAAATTTGTTTCAACTAAAAGTAATCTCTTAATTGACTCATAATTGAATGAGGTGATCATAGAGGGAAAGTTAACCCAAGTCGTCTCTCAAGGAAAACTTAACAGAGCTTATTGTTCGTGTCGCACATAAAAACGGTAAATTCTAAACACTCTAATACCAACGAGGGTTTTGAAACAAACGTAAATTGAAATGTGGAAAATAAAATATAAATGAAAGCAATCTAACTAGGAGTTGTCAATCCCTAGTTGATACCCTAAGAAATCACGAATGCAGGAAGCTTAAACGTTAGAACAACTAAACTAAAATCATCAAACAGAAAGCAATAAAATTCAACGGAGAAAGATTCAACATAATACTATATTCCAATATCAATTGCATAGAACGTAAATTTATCAAATGCTAGAAGAAATTAGGATTACGTGATCTGCATGGACAAACCATTTGAAACAAAAGACTAAGTAAGAAACCTGACATATTAATTATTTTTTAGAATAAAAAATGTCAAGACCTCTACTTTTTGATCTCTAAACAAAATAGTACGCACTGTGAGTAAACGTCCACACTCGTGGCTTGCTTGCACTGTTTATCCTAAGTTTGTTAGATGAGATTTCTAAATAAAATATTTTAATCTATTGAGAAGTGGGAGTTTCATGTGTCAACGTCCACACGCGTGGCTTGCATATGCGATTTTCATAAGTTCTCTAGAGATAGATTTAAAATGAGATGACAAAAGATTTTGAATTGGAAGCTGTATGGTCCGAGTGAGTATACCAATTCTAAGAATTCATTATCTGTTGTCAAAATTGTGGTAATTGCTTAGGCATCATCTCAAGTACAACTTCCCGCGAAGTCCCTTCTTGTGATAGTGATGTGGTATAGTAAAGTCCAATCATTAATTTCATTTTTCATAAGGACAAGTTGACATGGATTGAAATTAAACGACTAAAAGGTATATTTTAGTATGGTCGAGGGGTTCATGTGTAAACATCCACAGGCGTGGCTTGCATGTGGAATTCCTTGGGAGATTGGAGGTTTCAATTAATATTTTTTTATCAAAAGGTTATAATATTATTGTTACGAATTATGTGCGATCGTATACTTATGTGTTTGCATTACTTTTCAGATATGTCTCTTACATCGATTATCAATATGCTCGCACAAAACCCTCTATCCGGTCCAAATTTTATCGAGTGGAAATGAAACATGGAATATGTTCTTATCACAGAAGAACACATGTTTGTTTTCACTACTCCCAAACCCTATGCCCTTACTAACGCATCGATGAATGAGCAGCGAGAGTCAAACAAACTTTGGCATAAGTCAAATAATATGGCCAAATGCTATATAATGACAACTATGTCCAAAAGCTTGCAGCTGCAGCATCAGTCGATGGTAGACGCACGACTGAAATATGGTCAAATCTCGAGAGTAAGTTTGGGTAGTCGGATCGGATAGTCCGCTTCCACACGATAAGAGAAATCTTGGCGTGTAGGATGGAAGAAAGAAGTTTGGTCCATGAACATGTCTCCCACATGACTCATCTCATAGGTAGTCTTGATCAGTTGGGAGGAGGTATCGACGGCGAAGCTAAGATCGATATCATCCTCAACACACTGCCCAAGTCTTTGAGAATTTTCGCTTGAACGTGATCATGAGCAAGATCGAGTATACACTTAGTCAGTTGCTAAATGATCTCGTGGCCGCGGAAGGAGTCATGGAAAAATGAGCACATGCCCTTGCTAGCACATCTAAGGGCCCAAATTTTCCATTGAAAAATGGAAGAAGAAAAAGGGGTACCAAAGGTGGTAGAGGCAAGGGAATCAGTGGGAGCAAGAACATGGTTGCCACCGGAGGCTTGAAAAAGCCAAAGGAGAGGAGCAAGTGCTTCAAGTGCGGCAAGACTGGGTATTGGAATGCTAAGTGCCCAATGCTCAAGGCTTTAGGTATGCCATTTGCTTTAGTAACAGAAACATGTTTAGCAACTTGTTCTACTCATTCATGGGTAGTAGATACGGGTGCGACTGATCATGTTTGTTACACCTTGCAGGGGTTCCTACGGACAAGGGAGTTGTTTGATGGCGAGATAACGATCTCCATGGGCAACGCGGCAAAAGTCGAGGCCATTGCAGTCGGAGATGTTTCTTTATGTTTTGATAAAATAATTGTAGTATTAAAAGACGTTTTATATGTGCCGGAGTTTCGGCGAAACCTTATTTCGCTTTTCAAACTATTTATACATGGATATTCTGTTATTTTTTATAGTGGTGTTTCTATCATAAGAAATGACGAAGTTATCTGGTGGCACCTTATATAATTCGCTTTATACTATTTCTGCTAAACATAATACCTTTAATTATGTTGCATCTACATCAAACCTTAAGAACATGAAGTTTTCTTCGCTAGATGACACCACATTTCTTTGGCATCTTAGATTAGGTCACATCAATCTAAATAGGATCCAAAGACTGGCTATGAATGGAGCGTTGGGTGAAATTACATCACCCGCTCCCACTCTATAATCAGATATAAAGGTAAGATATCGACCAGACCCTTCAAAGCGAAGGGGTATAGAGCCAAGGAAGTGTTGGAGCTAGTCCATTCTGACCTGTGTGGACCAATGTCCACACAAGCTCGTGGAGGGTACGGGTATTTTGTCAGTTTCAATGATGATTACTCAATGTACGGATACGTATATTTGCTCACCGCAAGTCTGAATGCTTTAAGAAATTCAAAGAATTTAAGATAGAAGTGGAGATGAAGCTAGGTAAGAGTATCAAGTCACTGCGGTCTGATCGCGGTGGTGAATACCACAGTAACGAGTTCATGGACTATTTGGTGCAGTGTGAGATTACCTCCCAGCTCACTACACCGGGCACACCACAACAAAATGGTGTGTCAGAGCGAAGAAATAAGACTCTCTTAGAAATGGTTAGATCTACGATGAGCTTTGCACAATTGCCTATTTTGTTCTGGGGGTATGCCTTAGAAACAACGACATATTTGCTCAATCTAGTACTGTGCAAGTCAGTTGACAAGACCCCTTTCGAGTTATGGTTTGGGCGCAAGCCTAGTTTAAGCCATATAAGGATATGGGGCAGTCCAGCACATGTGCTGAACAAGAAAGCTGATAAGTTGGAGGCTAGATCTGAAACAAGGCTATTTATTGGTTATCCTAGAGGAATGAAAGGTGGTCATTTCTATAGTCCTAAGGATCAGAAGATCGTTATTAGCACTAATGTCCGATTCTTAGAAGAGGACTACATGAAAAACCACAAATCCAAAGTTGAAATCATACTTCAAGAATTAGAAATGATCGTATTCCACCACCGACAGGCCAAAGGTACGAGATGTCGGTTCAGTGGGAGGATCGACACCGATACTTCAAGAAATTGAAGTGGGTCGAGTTCCACTGGAGATACCGACCGTACAAGTGACACATACCCAACAAATTGTGCAAGATATAGAACTACAGGTTACTGCAGCCATTGTTGCCATTGTGTCAGTAGCGCCTCGTCGTAGTGGGAGGGTTGTTCGTCAACCCGAACGATTTATGTTCGTGAGTGAATCTTCAGATTTAGTCCCAGGAAACGAGCAGGCTGTAATCGACCCATGGACATACAACGAGGCGATACAAGACACTGATGCAGGATTATGGCACATATATGAAATGATATTTAAATAAATATATATTCTCTCGACCCATGCTTTTCACCCTTATTTATTTTCGGTAATCACATATATATATACATACATATTCAATAAATTCCATTCTTTCACAATATGGTTATATAATGTAATAACATGTAATATTAACATTAAACATCAACTAATATTTATAATATCACATATCCTATTATTCTCAACAACAAAATCAAATAAATCACTATATATATATATATATATATATATATATATATATATATATATATATATATATATATATATATATATAGCTCACAAGATTAATAGGAAAATAGAGAGATGTTTGATCAAATTCAAGTTATATATGATGTTCATATCATACCTTAAACGCCATATCTCAACTATTTTCAAGAAACAAAAATCAAACAATACTCTAAAAGTATATATATATGATCGGTCCTAATAAATAAAAATAGGAGATGTGTTTCAAAAATTCCAAGATTCATACATGATGTTCACATCATGTATTAAACACCATATCTCAACTATTTTCAACAAACAAAATAAAAATCAAAGGCTTAAAAACCCTCTAAGCTCTCAGCCTTTATTAAGAAAATACCAAAATATTTTGAAAAATTATGATATTTATACTACATGCTTATAATACATTAACAAGCAACAATATCAAATAATATTCACAAAATTATGCTTTATCACATATAAAAAGAAATAAAGCATAAATCGAAAAATATCAAACATGCTCCAAAAATTCTTAAATTTTAACTACAGCCTTAGAACATCATTCTAAGCATTTTCCTTTCATGGCTTGAGAGCATTTGACGGCAAAAAAGTCACAAAAAAAATTGAGGAACAAAACTATGGGTTTTTTGTGAAATAAATCAAGAAAAATCTAAAACAATTCTACTCCATTAGAAATGGAGAGAATGATGAGTACTACCTTTTTATGGTCTTAGAGTAATTATTTGAGGGTTGGAAAGGAGGATTAAATGTTGGAAACTTGAAGAACAATGGAGAGAATTTTGAAAAAGAGAGAGAAAATGTGTTCCAAAGGTGAGAGGCTGTAATGGACGTGTTTCTCACCGTATTGGCAGCCTAAAGGGCTGTCGTTACCCATTTGGGGTGGTCTTGGTGGTAGTTGGGAGAAGGATTTGTTAAATTACCCGTTTTGGCATGTTAATACCGACTCTTTAAGTTTTAACGCGCTTTCGATTGATTTCTCGGAACCTTAAGGTTTTATTTTATTAAATATCCTTTAAATGAATTATTTCAATGTTTATAAAAATTTCATGAAGTTCGGACGACGTCCGATAAGTCAATTCCGAGTTATTGTGAAAAAACAACGTTCAACAATTAAACTATGCAAATTCGAAATTCTATTGAATTCTTGAGTTTTCATAATTTATTTGAGTCTTATAAATCATATGTTATTTATTTAAACCCTTGGTTCGAGTTTTGGGTCGTTTGGATCAATTTAGGGTTTTTTCGATATATTTTCCCGGCGTTCGGTTAAGTTCTTCAGGAAATTCTTTCAGAAATTGATTCTTATAATTTCTAAATTCATAATAATATATTCCTTCATGATTTTGAGTTTTATCAATAATTATCATGATTAGCACGGATGAAAGTTGATCCGCCCGTAAATAATGCTTTTAAGATCGACCGCAAGTATGCCCGAAAATTCTCATTCTTCGCTTCTCACATGTTTTCGTGAGAGGATTCTAGAAATGAAACTTTTGTTAAGATTCATTCTCTATCTTTCGCTCTATGTTCAAAGTTATTCAGAAACCCTAATCAGGTGGGATTAGTCACTAGTTTTGATTTCTAGTTTCGATCTCCGAATCGATTCTAATTCATTTCATTAGTTACCTTAAACATAATTAAGGTCTAAGCACCACAAATAATTGGTCTAAGCATCACTAATAAAAATTTTAAATTTTTCGGGTTATTACAGTATCAACGTAAGACGCCTGAGATAAGCTCAACATTCCTCTTGCGATCTAAGTAAACCTTTATCCCAAGAATGTACGTTACATCTCCTAAGTCTTTCATTTGAAACCGATCGGATAACCAACTCTTTACGCCCCGATAACAACTTCACATTGTTGTTAGTAGAAGGATGTCATCTACGTAAAGCGCAAGAAATACCACGCTACCGCTGACATCTAAACGATACACACAAATTTTGCTAGGCAACTGGGTAAATCCATAGGACTTTACCACCTCATCAAAGCGTAAGTTCCAAGATCGTGAAGCTTGCTTGAGTCCATAAATGGACTTCTTAAGCTTCCATACTAGATGCTCTTCACCCTTCACCACATAACCTTCGGGTTGCTGCATATAGATGTCTCTACCTTCTTCAAGGTAACCGTTTAGAAAAGCGGTTTTCACATCCATTTGCCAAACCTCAAGGTTTAAGTGGGCTGCTATGGCCAGAAGAATTCGGATGGACTTGAGCATTGCTACAGGTGAAAAGGTCTCATCGAAATCGATGCCCTCAATCTGAGTGTACCCTTTCGCCACAAGCCTGGCTTTAAAAGCTGAAATCTCTTCATCTGAATCTCTCTTCCTCACCTATAGCTTCCTTGCCATCTGGTAGAGGTGTCTTTTCTTATACATCCATAGCTGTTATGGACTCAATTACTAAGTCCATAGCGGTGTGCCATGATCTTGCATCAATGTCTTGTATCGCCTCACTGTATGTCCATGGGTCGATTATTGTCCGCTCGTTTTCGACTAAACCAAGATCCACCCACGAACATAAATCGCTCGGGTTGACGAACAACTCTCCCACTACGACGAGGCGCCACAGCACAATGGCGGTGGGTGCAGAACTTGTGGTTCTCTATCTTGCACAACTTGTCGGATAGGTGCCACTGCATGGTCGGTATCTCCGGTGGAACTCGACCCACTTCAATTTCAAGTATCCGTGTCGATCCTCCCACTAGATACGACATCTCGCACTTTCGCTTAATCGGTGGTGGAATACGATCATCTTCTAATTCTTGAAGAATGATTTCAACTTTGGATTTATGGTTTTTCATATAATCCTCTTCTAAGAATCTAATGACCTTCTGATCCTTAGGACTATAGAAATAACTACCTTTCATCCCTCTAGGATAGCCAATAAACAGCCTTGCATCAGATCTATCCTCCAACTTATCAACCTTCTTGTTCAGACACGTGTCGGATCGCCCCATATCCTTATGTGGTTTAAACTAGGCTTGCTCCCAAACCACAACTCGAAAGGGGTCTTTTCGACTGACTTGGATGGTACTAGATTTAGCAAGTATGCCGATGTTTCTAAGGCATACCCCCAGAAAGAAATAGGCAATGTTGCATAACTCATCACCGATCTAACCATTTCTAAAAGAGTCTTATTTCATCGCTCTGACACACCGTTTTGCTGTGGTGTGCCCGGTGTAGTGAGCTGGGAGGTGATCCCACACTGCACCAAATAGTCCATAAACTCGTTACTGAGGTATTCGCCACCGCGATCAGACCGCAGTGACTTGATACTTTTACCAAGCTTCGTCTCCACTTTCGCCTTAAATTATTTGAATTTCTCAAAGCATTTAGACTTGCGGTGAAGCAGGTATATGTATCCGTACCTTGAGTAATCGTCAACTAAAGTGACAAAATACTCGTACCCTCCATGAGCTTGTGTGGACATAGGTCCACACAGGTTAGAATGGACTAGCTCCAACACTTCTTTGGCTCTATAACCCTTCACTTTGAAGTTTCTGGTCGACATCTTTCCTTCTATACAGGATTCGTAGACTGGGAACAGAGTAACTGTGAGATCACCCAACGCTCCATTCTTAGCCAGTCTTTGGATCCTATTTAGATTGATGTGACCTAGTCTAAGATGCTAGAGAAATGTGGTGTCATCTTACGAAGAAAACTTTCTCTTTTTAAGGTTTGATGTAGATGCAACATAATTAAAGGTATTATGTTTGGCAGAAATAGTATAAAGCGAATTATATAAAGTGCCACCACAGATAACTTCGTCATTTCTTACGATAGAAACACCACTATCAAAAACAACTAAATATCCATGAATAAATAGTTTCAAATCGAATACGGTTTCACGAAACTCCGCACATATAAAACGCCTTTAATACTAAAACTGTCCTATCAATACATAAAGTAACATCTCCGACTGCAACGGCCTCGACTTTCACCGCGTTGCCCATGGAGGTCGTTATCTCGCCATCATGCAGCTCCCTTGTCCGCAGGAACCCCTGCAAGGTGTAACAAACATGATCAGTCGCACCCGTATCTACTACCCATGAATGAGTAGAACAAATCGCTAAACATGTTTCCGTTACTAAAGCGAATGGCGACTTGAGCCTTGAGCATAGGGCACTGGCCTTCCAATGCCCGGTCTCACCGCACTTGAAGCACTTGCCCTTCTCCTTCGCTTTTCAAGCCTCCGGTGGCGCATATGTTCTTGCTCCCACTACTCCCATCGGTTCCTTTGCCTCTACCACCTTTGGTGCCCCTTTTTCTTCTTCCATTTTTCAATGGAAAATTTGGGCCCCTAGATGTGCTAGCAAGGGCATGTGCTCCTTTACCCCTGACTCCTTCCGTGGCCACGAGATCATTAAGCAACTGACTAAGTGTATCACCCAAAAATTCTCAAAAAACTTGGGCAGTGTATTGAGGATGTTATCAACCTTGGCTTCGCCGTCAATACCTCCTTCCAACTGATCAAGACTATCCATGAGATGAGTCATGGGAGACATGTTCATGGACCGAACTTCCTTCTTCCATCTTACACGCTAAGATTTCTCTCATTGTGTGGAGCGGATCGTCCGATCCGATCGCCCAAACTTACTCTCGAGACTTGACCATATTTCGTCGCGTCTACCATCGATCGATGTCGCAATGCAAAGCTTTGGACATTGTAGTCATATAGCATTTGGCCATATTGTTTGACTTATGCCAAAGTCTCTTGACTCGCTACTCATTAGTCGATCGTCGTAAGGGCATCGGGTTTGGGAGTAGTGAGAACAAACATGTGTTCTTCAAATGATAAGAACATATTCCATGTTTCGCTTCCACTCGATAAAATTTTGACCGGATAGAGGATTTTGTGCGAGCATATTGATAATCGATGTAAGAGACATATCGAAAAGTAATATAAACACATATGCATACGATCGCACATAATTCGTAACAATAATATTGTAACCTTTTGATAAAACAATATTAATTGAAACCTCCAATCGCCCAAGGAATTCCACATGCAAGCCACGCGTGTGGACGCTACACATGAATCCTCGACCGCACTAAAATATACCTTTTAGTCGCTTAATTTCAATCCATGTCAACTTATCCTTATGACAAATGAAATTAATGATTGGACCTTATTAGACCACATCACTATCACAAGAAAGGACTTCGCGGAAAGTTGTACTTGAGGTGATGTCTAAGCAATGACCACAATTTTAACAGCAGAAAATGAATTCTTAGAATTGACATACTCACTCGGATCATGCCGCTTCCAATCCAAATTCTTTTGTGTTCTCATTTTAAATCTATCTCTAGAGAACTTATAAAAATCGCATATGCAAGCCACGCGTGTGGACGTTTACACTTGAAACTCCCACTTCTCAATAGATTAAATTGTTTTCTTTAGAAATCTCATCTAACAAACTTATGATAAACAGTGCAAGCAAGCCACGCGTGTGGACGTTTACTCACAATGCGTATCACTTTGTTTAGAGATTAAAAAGTGGAGGTCTTAACATTTTAATCTAAAAATTAATATGTCGGATTTCTTGCTTAGTCTTTTGTTTCAAAAAGTTTGTCCATGCAGATCACGTAATCATAGCATGCTTTTCTATAGAACTCAACATGTAAAACATGCTCGCAGAATTCTAAAATATGCTTGAAAAACGTGATAAACCTAGCATGCTTACTATGCGCATCCAATCACGAAAACATATAATATGTTTATCTTCGTAATTAAACATACATAGCATGCTTCTCCAAAATTTAAACATCCACGACATGCTTTGAACGATAAAATAAAATAAATTCGTTCATCGCTGCCCACTCGTGGATCCCGATTTCGCCTAATTTATTACATAAATTTGCAAAGCGATGATCTTCAAAACTCAGCACGGCCTCGCGTACACGCACGGACCGGATTTGTCAAACCGGATTTGGGCGAAAAATAAAAAACGGGCCGAAACAGTGGATCGGGCCAAATCGGGCCAAAAATCTGGAACCGGGTCGAAAAATCGGGTTCGGGCCGAAAAATCGGTGCGAGCAAAAACGGGCGGGTCGGCCCAGTGGATCGGGCGCGCGCTGGCACGCCCATGCGCATGCCCAGCCGCACATCTGCCGCTCACCGTCACACGACCTACCGAGAACTCCTGACACGGTCGCCCAGCCTTGGCCGAGACCTCCGCACGCCACGCCGGGAGGAGCTACCGAGCACTGGCCGAGCGGGTTCGCCCAGGTCTGCCGAGAATTGTGCATGTGTCTGCGCACGCAAGATCGAGCGCGCCACGCCGCGGCGCTATCTCACCTGCACTTATCGAAACGCTCGAGCGCGCCGCCGAGCACTGTCGAGGCTTCCGTGCGAGAATCACGTGCCGCGCGTTGCCCAGTGCCGCTGAACATGCCTGCGTGCGTTGAGGTTTTCGCGCGCTCGCTCGCGCCGAGGCCACCAAGCGCTGCCGAGGCTTTGCGAGAGATTCGCGCGCCCCGCGTCGCCCGCGTCTGCCGAATCACGACGAGACTTCTCTGAGGTTTCCCGCGTGAGATCCGTCGAGACGTCGCTGAAGTTTCCCACGCGTGATCTGCAGAGAGCTGCCGAGCGCTACCGGCCTTGACCCGTCGAAGCGTGTCGAGCCGCATCGCCCGACCATGCCCGTGCTGCCCAGGCGCTTCCGGGTGAGACGTGCTGAGCCATGCCCAGCACCCTCGCCCGAAGCTACCGATGGACGCCGCCCCTGTTCGCCCGGATCTACCGAGGGTTGCCGTCGACCCTCGCCGAGCCACGCCGAGCCTCGTCTGTGCCTGATGCCGCCCAGATCGCCGAGAACACCAGCATGTCGTCGCACGGCGTGTCTGCGAGCGTCGTGCACGTCGAGCGTGCCGTCGCCCGCACGCCATCGCGCCATGCGGCTATTTTCGGTGACCTCCCGTCGTATCGTTCTTCATGCTTTTGTCTTCGTTCTTCTTTTACAGATAAGATTTACAAGAAAAAATCTAATCTAACCACGGATTTTCTCGTTGTGAAAAACAAAAATCCGACAAAAATAAAACGAGCCACGATGAACGACAGATTCACAATTAATTAATTGCGCACGTTATAATCAAATGTGAATTAATCCAACAGAGCCAAGATATTGATCCCAGGCTCTGATACCAATTGTACGGAAATCTTACTTTAACCCTCTCCCGATGATCTATCTTGGATGTTTAATTCACCATACATTGATTATATACCTAGCATGCACCTATATAATTAATTGCAATACATAAGAGTTTTCTCGTGTTTACCTGCGAATCTGTCGGGAAAGAATGGATCAAGACTCGTGCTTTGATCTTCTGGACTATATCCCGATTGCCTAAACTCCAATGCCGAGTGAGGACAATCTATGGAGAGTGCTATAGAAATTCGCCTTCTTCCTTTTCTCAAAGTTTTCGAAAATTCTCTATTATAAAATAGTGATTCTCGAAAATATTAGCTTAAGGATTAGCCTTGATTTTCTCTCTCACCTTATATTTATAATGCATCCCTAAATCCTATCTAGATAGGATTTATGCATATCTAATAAATTGTCACGACCCGACTACCTAATCAGGTAATTAGGCCGTGACTTGGGGTTAAGAAGAAATTTAACGATAACGGGCTCAAACATATGTCAAGAGAAAGGATGACAACAACTTTCTTCATGAATGAATCTAACATTTATGGTTCAAGAAGGTAAAATATAAAGTAGGTTTCCAATGATATTTTGTGAACAAGAAGGATTTATCAACAATTTAAAACATAGATTGACAATGATTCAATCGAATAATATTGAATCCAACGAAAACCATTCTGAGCATTCGAGAAATCCTTGTTCACCGAACATCGACATTATCAATTTATCATATCAAAACATATAAACAAGTAAGGTCAAAGCTCGCAACGAAAACACGGCCGAGAATTATGTATGAAGACATAACTCTCAGGCAAACAAACATATCAATAACAATAGAACAACCTTAATATGAAGCAACATTTAGGAAGCTCTTTGCGCAAAGATTCGATTCCAAGATTCTCTCCACCAACTGCATATTTAGAAATATATGCGGTGTGAGTACAAAATGCACTTTCGGTGGGTATACGCCAAAAACATAAAGATAAACTTTGCCTTAGGGCTATAAACTTGATTTGCCATAACATATGCTTTCATAAAATACTTACTTGCTCATAACATCATAACATATGCATATGCATGTTTCATGTCCGCATGCAACTTTCTTCTCTCCTTCCCATATCCACGGATTCTTTTGCGTGTTCGAGAAGTAGCCTCCTTCTCAAACACTTTAATATCACATACCCGAGTTGGACCGAAGGTTCTCAACTACGGTCATACCCGACGTCGGTAAATTCTTTCTTTTCTTTCTTTCCGTGGATAGGTAGTGCATTATGCTTATGCTCATGCTCAAAACATCGCAAGTCAATCAACTTTTCAAATCAATGTATATCATAATCTCATGTCATCTTTCATGCATAATCATATCATATCTTTTGAAAACATTTAAAAGCATAAGCATACTTTATATAAAATACTTATACCCACTGGATGTTCTTTAGAGCTAAGGAACTAATTTCGATTTCAATTTCATTTCTTCCTTTATCCATATCTTATCCTCATAGAAGCGGCATAAAAGCCTATCAAGAGCCAAACAAGAACATTACTCATCTTAGTCGTCGACACAACCATATCTTCTCGATATCAAATATAAGACACTATGGTTATCAAAACTGGGTCATCAGATCCTCTAACATCTTATTAACAAACCAATTCTATCGAATTTCTATAACAGTAACGCTTATAAAACGATCGCCAAATCAACACCGATCAACCAAACATAGCCCAAAATCCATCAATTCATCAACATATGTCTCAATATACATAGGAAACTCAACAAAAAGCTTCAATCATCTCATTTTAGCCAATAACCGAAAATCCCTTAAGACGCCACTTAGGTCAAACGTCGAAAATTCACGCGAGACGATCATCTAACACCAACGAACCTATATACATGCTCAACTATCATTAAATATCATCATTTTATCAATAAAACATAAAGATCAAAGCTTTGGCTTTGAAAACTAATTTTCGCCGACAAACTAAAATTTTACCGCTAATACGTGGAAAAAAATCCGAATAAATCATTTTAGGCTTTATTCATATCATAGAATCCAAATATGAAGTCAAAATGATCAAATAAAATAAAAATCCAACAATATATGCCTTAGGGTTTTCGCCATTTGGGAGTTTTAATATAGTTTCGATTTCAAACGCTTTTCTTGTTCCAATCATGTTTATATCAATCCAATAACACATATATGAAGTAAATTTAATCATAACAACATCATAAATTTAAAATCAAGGGCTTCCCTTTCGAAAATTTCATGAAACTTCAATTAAATAATATATGCTTTACAATTTCAACGTTAAACAATACGTGAGACGCTTAATCTATCATAATATCCATAAATAATCAAACAAACATAATCTTTCATAATTTTCAGCATATGATCAAAATATGAAATAACATATGCTCATGAATTTTAAAATTTTCAACCGTAGATGTGTTCAGAGACTAGATTATACCTCGTTTCAAGACGGATCGAAAATTCAACGGCCGGATCTTCCTATTTTCTCTTGAAAATTTCCAAATTTAGTGTGTGTTTAAGTGTGTGTTATGTGAGTTTGGGGCTGAATTTTGGAGAAGAAAATGGTTCAAAAGTATATTTATATAATTAATAAGGGTAAAATAGTAATTTCACATTATAAATTAAATTTTCTTTTATTTTTCCCAAACAAAATGGTGCCAATACACCATACTCTAGAGAATTCCATAAAATATTTCCATATTTTATTCTTTATTTTCGTAATTAATAATAATAATAATAATAATAATAATGTATTTTCATGTAATTTTCCAAAATATTGTAGAAAATTCCATAATTAATTCCCAAAAATTCCAAAATTGAATCTTATTTTCTTAACACTTTAAACTCATTATTTTCATCAATATAAAGTTCCAAAATTATAAAATATATAATAGGAACTCACTTTATAAAAATAGAGATTTAATTCCATTTTATACAAATAATGGAATTAAATATTCCATTTATTCTTAAATCCTTCAAAATCACTTTCTAAATTTTTCCATCATCAAATATCATTAAAATATAATAATTAAAAATATTTTTGACCTTAAAAACCCTTTTAAATATTTTGCTCTTCATCCGAGCTTGATCGGCAAACGCCGACGTCACAAAAACATAGATTTTGAAATTCTCAATTTTCTGAAATCAAAACTTTATTGAGCATGTATATATCATCTTAAGACCCTTGGAATCTAGGTCTTCTTATCCTAAATAAGATCTGAGAATCTTATCTCGATTCTCGCCTCGATTCTATCGTCTCAACTCAAGCTTAGCTCAAAAGCTTCTAACTTAACCAACTCTTTCTTAAGGATGCAATGCCTTCTTAATAAGCTCTTAATCATGAGCTAATCTACTACAAAAATACGGGTATTACATAAATATAATCATATCACTTAAGATAGAGAATCGAGTTAGAGTCCAGAGGGACTCTATAAGAGGGACGAAATTCACTAAGCTCCAGTTCGGATGGGCCAAACCCATGGATCAAATGAGGAATAAAGATGGGCCTCAAATAAATTAATTATCTTATGTTCAGCCGAACATAAATTAATTCATAAATATTTATTCATGCCACTAGAGAATAAATCTTGACTTACCCTTTATTTCGAAGTTGAGTCGGGCTTGCACTTAGACTTCACGAATCCCGTATTTAAGATATCGACGTCCATTAATTATTTACGCTGCTCTAACCGCTTAAAATAATTAATTACTTTAATTCCTTAAGTAGTACCACTCAACCTTATTATTGTACTTGAGATAACTCAACCTGCAGGGTTTAGTACAATAAACCTTTTTGAGCTCCTTAAGGGGACGTCATAATCCTAAACGGATACGGTGACTCGATACAGGTAACTAGCATGACATACAAGCACTGCCACCACCCAAGATGCAGAGAATCTTGGGTTATCTCATGTAACCCTCACCCATAACAAGTCAATGTGATGGTCAGCAACTCATACTCACCTAATACCTTATCGAGGTTTAAATCAACGTAAAGTCACCGAGATCTAGGTTCTTCATGACGGTCAGATAGAAGAACTCATCTCACTGTGATCCATTAATACGTCAGAGACGTACCAGTATAGACAAGCAACTAAATTAATCCTTTTTGATGTCGTTTTCTACAAAATATAAAAACAAATTATATTAGTCCGAATCGATAAATACTAATCAAAACGATGGCATAAGTAGAACAAACCATCGGAAACAACAAGCATAAAGATATGAAGAATAAGCACAAAATCATCCTAAAGAGTTATATGGTGAAGGGTGAAGAGCATGTAGTATGGAAGCTTAAGAAGTCCATTTATGGATTCAAGCAAGCTTCCGATCATGGAACGTACGCTTTGACGAGGTGGTAAAGTCCTATGGATTTACCCAGTTGCCTAGCGAAAGTTGTGTGTATCGTTTGGATGTCAACGGTGACGTTGTATTTCTTGCACTTTACGTATATGACATCCTTCTACTTGCAACAATGTGAAGCTATTATCGGACGTCAAGAGTTGGTTATCCGATCAGTTTCAAATGAAAGATTTAGGAGATGCAGCGTACATTCTTGGGATCAAGGTTTACCGAGATCACAAGAGAAAAATGTTGAGCTTATCTCAGGCATCTTACATTGATACTGTGATTACTTGTTTTAGTATGCAGACCGCCAAGAAGGGATTACTACCCTTCAGACATGGTTTTCCTTTATCTAAGCAGCAGTGCCCTAAGACTGCAAATGAGAGAGGGAAAATGAGACAAGTTCCTTACGCTTCCGCCGTAGCAAGTCTCATGTATGTAATGTTATGTACGAGACCCGATATATGCTATGCGGTAGGCATAGTAGCTAGATATAACCCTGGACAAGCACGTTGGACTGCCGTAAAGCATATACTCAAGTACCTGAAAAGGAGTCGATATTATAGGCTAGTTTACGGTAAAGCATATACTCAAGTACCTGAAAAGGAGTCGATATTATAGGCTAGTTTACCAAGCAGATAGTCTAATGCCTTTGGGTTATTCAGACTCGGATTTCCAAGATGACCGTGATGAGAAAAAGTCTACCTCAGGCTATGTGTTTACCTTGGGAGGAGGAGCCGTATCTTAGCGGAATGCAAAGCAGCGATGCATTGCGGACTCTACCATGGAAGCCGAATATGTAGCCGCTTCGGAGGCTGCTAAGGAGGCGATATGGTTCAAGAACTACCTCATGGATCTAGATGTGGTACATCGTTTGCCCAAGAGTATCATAGAGTACTATGATAACTCTGGTGCAGTGCCAAACTCGAAGGAACCTCGGACCCACAAGGAAACAAAACACATAGAGAGAAAGTACCATAACATACGAGAAATCGTTAGACGAGGAAACGTGCTGATTGAGAAGATTGGTACTACGGATAACCTAGCTGACCCATTCACGAAAAAGCCTACCGTAAAAAGTCTACGACGAGCATGTTCGAGGACTTGGATTGCGCAAGATGGCCCTTACTTAGAAAGAAAACTTTTGTAGAAGTGGGAGAAGCAAAGTAATTGTTGTTTGTAATAGCTAGTATAGAGACACATTGTATACTAAAAGTTTGCTTTAGTATAAGTGGGAGATTGTTGGATTTGTATACTGGAAGTAGTTTTGGTTGAGCTTGTATACAATGTTTCCTGTTACCACTATTACAATCTCTTATCTGAATTGTTTATTTGATTACATATGTATGTCCCATTATCTCGTATATAAGTTAGATCATACAATGTGTATAAGATCACAGAAGTCTATATGATTGGTCAAGCTTAATGAGATATAAAAAGGATCACAGCAGAGACAACTTTAGGATGAGTTGTCGGTATAGGCTGCGGTATAGATAAGAAGTGACTTGACTTGGTATCTTGTCTATACTGGTACGTCTCTGACGTATTGATGGATCACAGTGAGATAAGTTATTTTATCTGACCATCGTGAAAAACCTAGATCTCGGTGACTTTACGTTGATCTAAACCTCGATAAGGTATTAGGTGAGTATGAGTTACTGACCATCACTTTGACTTGTCATGGGTGAGGGTTACATGAGATAACCTAATATTCTCCACATCTTGGGTGGTGAGATAACCCAATATTCTCCACATCTTGGGTGGTGGTAGTACTTGTATGTCATGCTAGTTGCCTCTATCGAGTCACTGTATCCGTTTAGGATGATGACGTCCCCTTAAGGAGCTCAAAAGGTTTATTGTACTAAACCCTGCAGGTTGAGTTATCTCAAGTACAATAATAAGGTTGATTGGTACTACTTAAGGAATTAAAGAGATTAATTATTTTAAGCAGTCAGAACGCTATAAATAATTAATGGATGTGCGATATCTTAAGTACGGGATTCATGAAGTCTAAGTGCAAGCCCGACTCAACTTCGGAAATAAAGGGGTACGTCAGCATTTATTTTCTAGTGGCATGAATAAATATTTATGAATTAATTTATATAATTAATTTATTTGTGGCTTATCTTTATTCCTTCCATTTTATCCTTGGGCTGGTCCATCAAGGCCTGGAGCTGCCAAGAATTCGTCCACCTCAATAGGAGTCTGATTGGGACTCTGTTTTGATCATCTCTATCTGAAGAGATATGATTATATTTATTAGATATGCAGAGATCCTATCCTGATAGAATTCTAGGGTTGCATTATAAATATAAGGTGAGAGAAAATAAAAAAGATTCTAATCCAAATTGAAAAGGTTTCGAAAATTATACTATTCATAGTTGGGATTTTCGTGTTTTTCACAGTGAGGAAGGAGGTGAATTTCTACAGTAATCTCCATAGATTTCTCTCACTCAACATTGGAGTTTTGGCAAACGGGATACAGTCCAAAAGATCAAAGCACGAGTATTGATCCAATTCCTTGTCCTATAAATTCGCAGGTGAACACGAGAAAACATCTATCTGTTGTAATTAATTATATAAATGCATGCTAGGTAAATAATCAATGTATGGTGAATTAAACATCCAAGATAGATCCTCGTGAGAGGGTTAAAATCAGATTTCTACAGTATCCTGGATGGCTATTCTCCAATACTGAGTGAGATCAATATATGGAGAATACTGCAAAATTTCGCCTCCTATGTACTTTCTATGTGATTTTCGAAAATCACATAATCTGATTAGGTGTATTTTATACGTATATTTTGGGAGATTTTGATGAGTTTAAATGCTTAATATCTACTTAATCATATTTTATGAAGTTAATTGTATATTTTGTGGATTTTGTAGGTGTTGATATTATTTTGGAAGAAAAAGCATGATTTTGAAAGGAATTTGAAGACAATGGATTGAATGAAGATTTATATGGGAACTTATTATTATGGAAGCTTTTAATTTTAGTTGGATTTATTTTATTAGTTAGCTTTTCTTTTTTGGCCTTGTGTTTTGGCCCATTTAGTTTAGGTTAATATATATGTTTTAGTTAGTTGTTTAAGGGGAAGATAACTCATACACAACTCTATCACAATCCCACGCCTCCTTTTTGCAACAAAAGTCATATTTCACGTGAATTGAACTTGGGAGGCAATCAAAAACCATTGATCTTTCTTCTTCATCATTCCATCGGTTTTTATTTTCCTATTATTCTATTGTTTATTCGTTTGTTTATTTTATTTTATTATAAGTTCTAGCTAATCTCTTTTATTCTGGTAACGATTAAGGAAGCCCTAACATGATTCCTATGTGAGATCTAATTTGTTATTTACCCTTTAATTCGTATGCAAGTATTTGTTGTTCTTCATTTTCTCTGTGATTTAATTGTTTCAATCCATTAAGTAGTGTACAATATTTAGTGAGTTGGAATTAATTAATAGCCAATTAAATCGACCATACGTAATCGTGGTTTAGGTTTGATTAGTAGTAAATTGACCTTCAAGTCAAGGGAATAACAATCTTAATTCGATAATCTTACGTTAGAGTTTATCGGTTTTAAATCAGGTTTCTCTAGTTCTTAATGATGTCTGCTCATTAACCCTATACAGCGTCTCTTACGGTTGCCAATCGATTAGAGAAGTAGTTAGTGAGCGCCTTCCTAATTACGAATAAAATAAGGAAAGATAAGATCGCGTCAGAAACGTCTTCGGTGGTCATAAATGGTTTATTTGCATAAGTTAAAGTTATCTTTGCATCAATGATCAAAAGATCAAGCTAGGGGAATTAATCGTCACGGAATGTCACAGCCGCTCTAATCCAAAGGATGATTAGAGAGGCTGGAGCTTGGAATGTTGAATGCAAAACAATTGATAGAATAATCAAAAGATTTCAGAATAATATTTATCGAACTTCAATGATCAAACCTTATTCACAAGGCAAAAGTCATATACATATGTAAAGGCTACGAGTTCCTTTAACAGTAGGTTCGATAATTCAGACAGATACAACTGTCACAAAACATACAAAATATTCAGAATATGCAGCGGAAAGCATGTGAATGCATATATGACGATATGCACCCAAGGGTTCTTTCTTTCAAACATAACAAATATCAAAAGACCCCTGACTACTCAACATCTCCGCTCCATCACCATCACCAGCTCAATCTGCACATTTAAAAACAAATATGCAGGGCTGAGTACAAATAATGCACTCAGTGGCTCATGCCAAAATAATTTATCAAGTTTGAATTACTCGCCTCACCACAAGAATAACACGAGGTTTTGATTTGAAATACTCGTGCTTACTAAACATTTTTCGTCATTTTAATAAATATCGCTGCAAGCATTTTCCACGATGTATGATCCACATCCACCACAATCAATCATTCACAACAATTCCTACGGAGTTTGGAGAGGCCTCTCTCACAGACGCCGTGACCGCCGAGCACCCTTTCAAAGACACACAAAATAATCGGTGCACAAAATCCAGCTATCTCAAGACGGGATACGAATTCTCCATCATTCTTGGGGTACTTCCAAGAATACGAATTCAAGACATGTCATAAAGTGGGGTTACCCAACATTATGCATCAACAATCATGGATGGATACATACATAAAACATAAACATTTTGGGTGTAATTAAATAAATCGGTTCATAATTATTTGCTTGCAATAAAGCTTCATAAATAAATTATTTGGTAAAATTCTACCGGTTTGAGTATAGTAAAGCCCACCTTTACTTGAACTCCAATTTCACTATCGTGCTCCTCTCCTCGTTCGAGTGACTTCACGTCCCACCTTTACGCAAAATGTACGTTTAGTACGTTACACGCTTTCGAGATTTTCAAAGTTCATTCAACTTTGATAGTTAAATTAATAATTCAAGTTTGGATGATTCTTTATACGCCTTAATACGTTGAAACGACGCCAGATATCAATAAAATAATTCTCGATATCGAGAGAGACGTAATATGATCTACAGTCTCATTTTAACCTTTTAGGTTAAGCAATTAACGTATAATAACGTTATTCAATAAAGTGATTTCATTTATGAAATCTTTTCTCACAATTGAGATATTCTTATAAAAGTAACACGTTTTTCACGTATTAACGTATTTAACGAACGTATTTCGTACGTTAATTTCAAAAGTCAACCGTTTTGACTTTTCTTAATAAATTTTCAATAATTCATATTTTAACGAATAAAATCAATATAAATCGATTTTCAATCGATTTATTTTAATAAAACTTTAATCCTTGATTTTTCACGTAAATCGATAAACTTAATTAATATTTTCTTTCAATATTAATCTTTTAATGCATTAAGCATTATTTACGCTTAACGTTATTTAATATAACGTTTCTTCATAAACATAATATTCTATGTTTAATAATTCTCGAAAATTTTTAATATGTCTAAATTAATTTCTAGACATATATTATATTATTTTCTTAATTAAAAAGGAATTAAAATTCCTTATTCTATTTAATATAGCTCACGGCTATAACAAAAATTTTTCCTAACTTGTTCCAAAAATTCTTCTAAATTCATATAGTGTATTATTTTACACTATAATCATTAATATGTATTAATATCATTATAGAAAAATTGGACATCACCTATATTACTACTATAGGTCTCGAAAATCCTCCAACAATTATCAAATAATTTTCTAAAACTCTAATTAAATTATACAAGGCCCCAACATTAATTTATAACATAATTATAACCTAAAGTTTAACATATGAAATTTCTACATTAAAGTATAATGTTCATGGTTTCGGTTTTCATCAACTATATACTAAACATTTTTATTAAATTCTAATTTAATCACACTATACTCATATACTATAGTATAGTACTAATATATCATAATATCAAATAATAACACAATATAAACCCTAGATCTTAACCTCCTAGGTCTCGGCTATTTTTGAATAAAATAGCTATATATGTCCAAAAATTCTAATAAATTTCAACATCACCTAATTAATACCCTAGATCAACAATATGCTATAATATCATTCAAATAAAAATTATACAACAAGGTACCAACATAGCCATTTTCGGCTATTTTGAAAATTATAGCAAATGGTTTCCAAAAATTTCCAAATAATCATCATGCATTCCTACAACATCATATATCACTAATCCATCATCCAAAATTACTCCAAGCATTTTCGATCATCAAGAAAAAAAGTCACACAACATGCTTAGCTCTAGATACAAATCATTAATATCAATTCCTAAGCATATGTAACATACTAGCATAATTTTTCATAATTAAAACATGCTAAAAAAAACAATTTGAGCCATTGGATTTTTGAAAAGCTTAGGTATAATCGAAGCTCGCTCGATATCTAACCTCGTTAATCGTATCGATTTGGTGTAGGATGATTAATGTTCAAGCTTTTGGAAGAGAATGGAAGATTAATACTGGGTTTTGGAGGAGGAGCTCTCGGTAGTTTTGTGTGTTGAGAGAAATGAAAATGATTTTTGGTTTTCAAGACTTATCACTCAATATACAACAAGTGAATTATTTTACAGATTTGTAAATCTCTCTCTCGGTCATAACTAAAGAAGGAAGACAAAAATTTATTTTGGAGATAGTCAACATGCATAGGTCATCAAGTAAAATATCTCTTACATGCATTAAGTGTATGAATAAAGTTTTTTTGAAGGAAACAAAATATTTTTGATTCAACTAGCTACTGCCGTCAACAATGAAGAGAAAAGAAGGAAAAATTTTCAGATTTTTAAAGTTGTAACATGCATGTAATATATTACACTCTATCCCAAATATTTGTAATACATCATCAAGCTTTCCAAGTCAATTTAATCGGCTCTCTCACCTATCATGTATCCACTTGCTTGAGTACTATGTCTACTTGTTTAATATGTAAAATTTATACCACACTTGAATCACTTAATTCATGACTTAGCAAATTACACTCCAAAACTTACGTACATTATGGTACACACACACTAAGTCACCCATTTCATTTATGAAGTGATAAATAATTAATTTCCATGCTAATTATACATATATACCATAATATATGTTTTAGATGATAAATTATATCATAGGAAAATTATTGAATTAATCCATAGATAGAAAACCCTAATTTCGATTTAGGGTTTTCGAGAATCATTAATAATCAAAATATCATTCCAAAATTTTCTAGCATTATTTCAATGCTAAATAATATTCTAATTATATAAAATAATCATAGGAATTTAAATATCATAATTCCTTGATCGTTAGACCGATTCTCAAGTCATCTCTAAACGTTAACGCTTGAAACGCCTCAAAACGTTAATTATCGACTCATCTCAAAATGGTCGTAATAAAGCTATAATCACTTTATTAAATAATTCCAATATTAATGGAATTAAATTCTAAGCTTAAAACTTAGAAAGTATCACGAGCATATAATTATCGATACGTAATCGACGAGAAATATCTTCTTGAAATACGCTAAATATTCGTATTTTTGATTCACATTTATTTGTGAATAAAACATAGGAATTTATTATTCCAACAATAATCGATATCATTATTCGATATATAATTTATCAAATTATTAAGATAATATTTTAATCGATGAAATTAATTTCGTAATTAGGAGTTTAAATAATCGGGTATTACATTCCACCCCTTAAAGAAATTTCGTCCGAAATTTACATACCTCGAAAATATCGGGTATTTTCTTTCATTGTGTCCTCAAGCTCCCACGTGGCTTCCTCTCGTCCATGATGCTTCCACAACACTTTGACTAGTGGAATAGATTTGTTTCTCAATTGTCGAACCTTGTGGTCTAGAATAGCCGTAGGTTCTTCATTATAGCTCATATCCGGATTGAGGATCACGTCGTCTTGATGGATCACATGCTTGGGTCGCATAACGTATTTTCCGAGTTGTGATACATGAAAGACGCGTTGTACGCTTCCCGGACTTGGCGGAAGAGCCAACCTATAGGCGATCGGGCCTATTCTTTCAAGGATTTCATAAGGTCCAATAAATCGGGTCTTAACTTTCCCTTACTCCAAACCTTATTATCCCTTTAGATGAGAGACCTTTAAAAGACTTTGTCTCCATTCTCGAATGCAATCGGATCTTCGGCGTATCGGTAGTAAGATTTCTGTCATCTTGAGCTTCTTTTATTCTTTGCCTAATTTGGTGAACGATCTCAATCATTTCGCTTATAGCGTCAGCCCTAAGATTCTTCTTTCACCCACTTCATCCCAAAGTAAAGCGGTGATCGGCATTTTCTCCCATATAAGGCTTCATACGGGCCATATCGATCGTCGCTGATAACTATTATTGTAGGCAAATTCGATGAGAGGTAAAACCTCTTCCCATTTGGCACCTCAATCCAACACTACAGAGTTCTCAACATATCTTCGAGTGTTCGATCGTCCTTTCCGATTGTCCATCGGTCTGAGGATGAAAAGCTGTGTTGAAATTTAATTTCGTGCCCAATTCTTTTTGCAAGCTAGTCCAGAATCTTGAAGTAAATTTTGAATCCCTATCAGGAGTGATAGTTTTCGGTACTCCATGCGCGTACAATTTCCTTTACGCATCTTGGGCTAGCTTATTAGACCGTGGTTAACTGAATCGCGAGAAAGTGTGCACATTTGGTGAGTCTGCCCACTACTACCCATATAGCGTTGTTCCTCTTTTAGACTTTGGTAAACCCGTAACAAAATCCATAGCTATATCTTCCCATTTCCACTCGGGTATTGCCAAAGGCTGTAGCTCGTAGGACGTTGGTGTAATGCTTTTACTTGTCGACAAGCAAGACATCGCTCTACAAAAGAGGCTATATCTCTTTTCATACCTTCCCACCGTAACTTTTTCTTTAAATCTTGGTACATTTTGTATCGCTGGACGGGTGTATAAGGTGTGTCATGAGCTTCACTCATGATTTCATTCAAGATTGTTGTTATCTCAGGATACACAATCTTCCTTCAAATAATAAAGCATTATCTGGTGCTTCTTGAAAATTTTTCAGTCCCTCCGTCCTTACTTTGGCTCTTGCTTTTTCCAACTTTTCCTCCATCCTTTGTCCTTCAAGGATTCTTTTCCTTAAGTCAGACGTCAATGTGAGTGTAGCAATACAACTCGTGATCGTCTCTGGTTGTTCAACCAATTCAATATTCATCCTTTCAAACTCTTCAACGAGTTTTTCTTCATTTGTGAAGAGACATCCCAATTTGTTCTCGACTCTTACGACTCAAGGCATCGGCTACAACATTCGCTTTGCCGGGTGATAGTTTATACCACGATCGTAGTCTTTACTAATTCGAGTCATCTCCTTTGTCTCATGTTCAGATCTCTCGCTCGAAAAAGTATTTTAAACTTTTGTGATCGGTAAAGATTTCACATCTTACTCGTAGAGATGATGTCTCCATATCTTTAAAGCATGTACTCTGCCGCTAGTTCCGCATCATGTGTTGGGTAATTCAATTCATGTGGTCTCGGTTGTCGAGATGCATAGGCTATCACTTTTCCATTTTGCATTAACACGCAGCCTAATCCATTCTTGGAAGCATCAGATAGACCACGTATTCTTTATCTCGCTCGAACTGCTAATGAAGCGATGAGTTAACTTTTCCTCGAGCGCCCGGAAATTACCTCACTCATCACCCATGTGAATCGATCCCTTTTACGAGTAGTTGGGTTATTGGTCTTGCTATCTTTGAGAATCCTTCGATAAATCTCCGATAGTAACTCGCCAATCCCAAGAAACTTCTAATTTCATTTTGTGTCCTCGGCGATTTCCATTCTCGATCGCTTCTACTTTGGCGGATCAACTTTAATCCCTTGGTGACACAATGTGTCCAAGGAACATTACTTCCTTCACCAAAATTCACACTTGCTAAATTTAGCAAAAGTTGTTCATCTTTTAAAGTTTGCAAGACCTTTGTCCCGAGGTGTTCCTTGTGTTCGTCTTCATTTTCGAATAGATGAGGATGTCATCTATGAAGACTAAAACAAATTTGTCTAAGTATGGGTGGAACACCCTATTCATGAGATCCATGAATCGCCGGTGCATTAGTTAATCCGAATGGCACAACTATAAATTCATAGTGGCCGATCTCGTTCGAAAGTTAGTCTTTGATACATCTTCAGCCGCACTTTAAGTTGATGATAGCGACTTGAGGTCGATTTTCGAGAACACGCTAGCTCCTCGTAGCTGATCAAACAAGTCATCTATCCTTGGAAGTGGATACTTGTTTTAAGCGCCATTTTGTTCGGCCTCGTAATCTATACACATCCTCAATGAACCATCCTTTTCTTTACAAATAACACGGTGCTCTAAGGCGAAACACTAGTCCGATAAAACCTAGGTCTAACAGCTCTTGGATTTGAATTTTAACTCTTCTAGTTCTTTCGAGCCATTCTCAGACGGTGCCTTTGACATCGAGCCGATCCGGATTCCAAGTCAATGGTAAACCCAGTTGTCTCATCGGGAGGCAATCTGGTAGATTTTCGTGAAAACATCGAAAATTCTCGCACAATCTCTACATCTTCAACCTTTATCGTTGCTCGATCTTCTCCATTTAAATAAACAAGAAATGCATGGCATCCTTTCTTGTTTATCATACCCGGCCTTGGTAGCGGATATAATCGGAATTTTCTTTCCCATATCGATTAGTAAAAGCTTGTAGCTTCTTTCCCGTGAAAATGGAATGAAATTTTCTTTCTTTACACAGATTGTAGCATGATTTTCACTAACCAATCCATTCCCAAAATTATATCTACATCACCCATGGGTATTATGTTCGTTATTCGTCGTAACCTTAAGTGATCCTAAGTTCAACTCTAGTTCGAGCAAATATGAGTGTGATCATAATCCCTCCTATGGGTGAAGAGATGTTCATATCCTGGTCTGCTTTTTCAGATCTAAGTTCCAATAGATCTACACATGTTCTTGCTATGAAAGAATGTGATGCTCCCGTATCGAACAAAAGTACGATGTGTGCGCTGAGAAGTGTTCCCATACCGCCAGTTTCCTGGTTTTGTTCATTTTGCCTCGGTCTGAGCATATGCTCGCCCGAGCCTACCGAGGCCGACGGGCGCTGTCTCGCTGATTATCTTTGTGGTCGCCGCTGTTGGCGTCGTTGCTGATTACGCCGTTGCGGTGGTTGTCGTTCTTTATTCTGTCCGAGGTTGTTGCCCTTGTTGTTGTGGTAGTATTCTGCTGGGCCGTGGCCGGATAGCCTCGAGGGGTTGGGCATTGCCGGGCTGATTCGGCCTTCCCACTGTCCCTGTGCGTATCCCCGGGCAACTGTTTGCGTAATGGCCCTTCATGCCACACTTGAAACAATTTACCAAGTAACAAACTCCTTGTGAAACTTCGGCACTTTGGGCGAGGAGTTGTTCTCGCTCGATCCGTGGTCCTCGCATCGAGGGGCAAAGACCGGTTTCTTCCATCCCATCCTTGCGGTATCTTGTGTTCCTTGCCACGGCCGCTTGTTATTAGTATTCTCAAAACTTCCCGATTCATCGCTTTCAAATTTCCTTCCCACTTTCTTTCCTTTGTCCCGTATTTGATGTACGTGTTTGAACTGTCTTTCTTCTCGCATAGTGCCTCTATGTCCAATGCTCGTCGAGAGATTCGGTGTAAGTCGATCTCCATGGCTAGCTAGAGACATTCTTATCTCGATCTCAATCTGCACTGAATTTTTCTCGCCATTTTCATATCTCAGATTCACCGATCGGGGCATATCTGGACATATCGCAAAATGCGATCGTAATGTCTGTCACGGACATCTTTTCCTGTTTGATTATAAAATTCTTGTTCCTTCTTTTCCGATAACTTTTCGAACGTATTTTCATACGCCTCTTTAAATTCTTCCCAAGTGAACTCATTCATCCGATCATGCAAGAAAATCTTCCGTCGGGCTTCCCACCAAAAGTCGGCGAGTCCGGTCAATTGAAAGGCACACAGATAGCCGTTCTGCTTGTTGTGCAAACAAGAAAATCAAATATCCTTTCCATAGCCCCGATCCATTGCTCGGCATCATCCGGCTTCCTTTCCCATCAAAGGATGGTGGGTTACGCCTGAAATAATTCCTCGATCCCACGATCGGGTGGAGGTGGTGGTGGTTGGGGTATATTCGCGGAGTCGCAGTGCGAATTCTTCCTCTGCCTCTACCTCTTCCCTTCCCTACCTCTTTGTGCGGATCCCGTCTTGGCGGCATTACGTTGTTTAAACATACAATAAATATTGAAAATCATTTTCTGATCGACATATATAATATCATCATACAATTTCTTTTGTAAAGCGACTTTAATTCAAGCTATTCATTCTTATCACAAATTCATTTACGCGAAAAGCCCGCTTGGTTATCGAGATATATATACATCGAAATTGTGTGCCTCAAAGAGGACTATTTCGCATAACAGTTGATACAAAAAGAGGTAATGTACATAGATGGCATTTCAAAGCTTAACCCGTATTAAACAACTACGGATTACAAGATAGTACAAAATACAAGCATTCACTTCCCTTTTAAAACATAAGCAACCTACACACATCTTCGACTATATACATACGGACTAAAGTCTAATAAGGCTGGTCTATGGTGCATCACTCGTCGTCATCCGATCCTCCTCGGGATCCTCCTCATCGTCTCGAATCATCATCGAGTCGCCGTCATCCGAATCCTCACGGCGGCGACTGGATGGCCCCGCCCATCATCCCCAACCATAGGAATGTCGCGGATCGGACTGAGGTCATCACGGCATCGATACTCTCATCCCGGCCGCGGTCAGTGCGGCTCGGCGAGCGCGTGTAGGCGCTGTCATGGTGGCAAGATCGGGAGGCGGCGGGTGTATGGGGTGTCCAATTGACAAAGGGGGAAACACTGGCATCCCCAATGCTCTGGGTCTAGACGCCCTCTCTACCTCTGCAAGTCTGCCCTCGTCCTCCAGGAACCTGGGCACTACCGGGTCCACTCGACGAGGTACCTCCAAGTAAAGCCACTCGGGTGACTCGTCACGCCATGTATATTCCCTCGGAGGGAGGTACGGTCCTCTCGGTGCTACCCCGTAGATACTGAAGACGTACGTCAAATGGCTTACAAATCTCGGTAGATCTGCTATCAAGTCATAGTCCCCGCCGTAACGGTAGATATAATCTCCTGACACTTCCCGTGCATAATCTTCCCAATCGACCGGTAACCGCATCAATAGGCGCTTCACGCCATCGAAATCAGTTACTCCATACTCGTGCGCCTCCTTCCAATGACGAAGGTAGTGCATGAGAAACTCTCCAAGATCATCTCCCCAGCATATCTGGTAACCACGGTACCTATGAATAATCTCCTCTGGGGTGGCCCTCGGTCCAAGTCTGCGTCTAGTGGTGTGTCGAGTCCCGCCATCGTCACGCATAAACGAGCAAAAGATAACTAAGTAAAGATAATCGATGCATAGATAAAAAAAAATAAACTTAACGCGTCTGCTAAGCAAAAGAATAAACTGGACAGGTCTATAAAGCAGATAAACAATCCAAACACCTCTGATAAACAGATACATGTTATACGGAAATTGTTCTCATATACAACACACGTTGTAGCTTTCTTACCATACTAAGAAACTTACTGTCTAGCAGCCAAACAAAATCTTATCATATAACTGAATTCTAGTTCTATAAGACTACGAGCTAGCTTCTACTGGCTCTCGTGATTTCTGGAGACTGAAACAGGGGATCTTCCCTTCATAATAAATATTTTACAGTCCGTTAGGAGTACGTAGGAGAAAACCGTGTGCAAATCGGAGTCCAAACGAAGGAGAACGGATCAAAACAAAATCACTGCGCGAAGCAGTTTGCCTTTGCCGAGGTGAACTGTCCGAGGTGGTCTGTACTGACTCTCGTGAATTTTGGAGAAGGAATCAGGGGTTTGATCCTTCATAACAAATAAATTACATTGCGTTAGGAGTACGTAGGCGAAAACCGTTCATAAATCGGAGTTCAAACGAAGGAGAACGGATCAAAACAAAACCACTGCGCGAAGCAGTTCGCCTTTGCCGAGGTGCCGAGGCCGAGGTGCCGAGGCGGAGTGCCGAGGTCGAAGTGCCGAGGCCGAAGTGCCGAGGCGGAGTGCCGAGGCCGAAGTGCCGAGGCGAAGTGCCGAGGCGGAGTGCCGAGGCCGAAGTGCCGAGGCGAAGTGCCGAGGCGGAGTGCCGAGGCCGAAGTGCCGAGGCGGCGCCGAGGCGGAGTGCCGAGGTCGGGTGCCGAGGCCGAAGTGCCGAGGCGGCGCCGAGGCGGAGTGCCGAGGCCGAGTGCCGAGGCGGTGCCGAGGCGGAGTGCCGAGGCCGGGTGCCGAGGCGGCGTCGGGCGAGTGCCGAGGCCGAAGTGCCGAGGCCAAGTGCCGAGGCGGAGCTGCCGAGGCGAGGTGGCGACGAGGTGAAAGTTTGACCAATTCAACGCCGAGGTGAAAAAAATTTCCGAGGTGAAACTGTACTGACTCTGGTGCATTTTAGAGAAGGAATCAAGAGTTCGGTCCTTCATAAGAAATATAGTACAGTGTGTTAGGAGTATGTGGGCGAAAACCATGCGCAAATCGGAGTCCGAACGAAGGAGATCGGACCAAAATAAAATCACTGCGCGAAGCAGCTCGCCCTTGCCGGGGTGAAATGGCCAGGGTTAAATGGCCGAGGTGAACTGTACTGACTCTAGTGAATTTTTGAGAAGGAATCAAGAGTTCGGTCCTTCATAAGAAATATAGTACAGTGTGTTAGGAGTATGTGGGCGAAAACCATGCAAATCGGAGTCCGAATGAAGGAGATCGGACCAAAATAAAATCACTGCGCGAAGCAGCTCGTCCTTGCCGGGGTGAAATGGCCAGGGTTAAATGGCCGAGGTGAACTGTACTGACTCTAGTGAATTTTTGAGAAGGAATCAAGAGTTCGGTCCTTCATAAGAAATATAGTACAGTGTGTTAGGAGTATGTGGGCGAAAACCATGCGCAAATCGGAGTCCGAACGAAGGAGATCGGACCAAAATAAAATCACTGCGCGAAGCAGCTCGCCCTTGTCGAGATGAAATCTTCGAACTCGAAGTGGATGTCGAGGTTGACACCAAGTAAACGCCCAGGTCGGTGCTGTGGTGAATCAATTGAGGTCGCGCAATGCCGAGGCGCCAACTGGTCAGCCGAGTCGAGGTAAACTCTGGGTTGACTTCAAACGAGGTGGAAAGCCTTAGCTTTTCAATTTGAGCTCGATTCTTTTGTTCTCGAAAGAAGAGGAGAATAGTTCGTACATGTGTCCGTCTATGTTCTTTTCAAAGAGGGATCATGCATCTTATTACGTCTATGTTCCATTCGGATGACATAGGTATTAATCGTAATCAACATTGAGAAATGATGAATAAATATTTTAAATATGACGAACATAGTTCGTTTTAAACATACGCATTTCTTGCAAAAAAAATTTCAATCATTAATCAATAAATAATCATGGTTATTTACAACCTTTCTCATTTCATTTGTCGATAATGTTCTATCAACACAAATCATTTGTCGATAATGTTCTATCGACACAAATCATATTCATAAATCTCAAACTTTTCTTTTTCAAAGAGGAGAAAATAATTTACCTTTTTCCCGGTTGAGCTGGATGTGATGGAGTGTTGAGCGTAGTCAGATGATTTCTAGAAGTCTAGTGACTCAATCTAGACTTAACTTTTGAAAGAAAATTTTAGGGTTCAGAGAGCAATATGCTCTGATACCACTCTGTCACAGCCGCTCTAATCCAAAGGATGATTAGAGAGGCTGGAGCTTGCGAATGTTGAATGCAAAACAATTGATAGAATAATCAAAGATTTGAGAATAATATTTATCGAACTTCAATGATCAAACCTTATTCACAAGGCAAAAGTCATATACATATGTAAAGGCTACAGTTCCTTTAACAAGAGGTTCGATAATTCGCATGATACAACTGTCACAATAACATACAAAATATTCAGAATATGCAGCGGAAAGCATGTGAATGCATATATGACGATATGCACCCAAGGGTTCTTTCTTTCAAACATAACAAATATCAAAAGACCCCTGACTACTCAACATCTCCGCTCCATCACCATCACCAGCTCAATCTGCACATTTAAAAACAAATATGCAGGGCTGAGTACAAATAATGCACTCAGTGGCTCATGCCAAAATAATTTATCAAGTTTGAATTACTCTGCCCCACCACAGTAACACACGAGGTTTTGATTTGAAATACTCGTGCTTACTAAACATTTTCTGTCATTTTTAATAAATATCGCTTGGCCAAGCATTTTCCACGTATGTATGATCCACATCCACCACAATCAATCATTCACAACAATTCCTACTGTTTGGAGAGGCCTCCTCTCACAGACGCCGTGACCGCCGAGCACCCTTTCAAGACACGAATACAAAATAATCGGTGCACAAAATCCAGCCATCTCAAGACAGATACGAATTCTCCATCATTCTTGGGGTACTTCCAAGAATACGAATTCAAGCATGTCATAAAGTGGGGCTACCCAACATTATGCATCAACAATCATGGATGGATACATACATAAAACATAAACATTTTGGGCGGTGTAATTAAATAAATCGGTTCATAATTATTTGCTTGCAATAAAGCTTCATAAATAAATTATTTGGTAAAATTCTACCGGTTTGAGTATAGTAAAGCCCACCTTTACTTGAACTCGAATTTCACTATCGTGCTCTCTCCTCGTTCCGAGTGACTTCACGTCCCACCTTACGCAAAATGTACGCTTAGTGCGTTGGCACGCTTTCGAGATTTTCAAAGTTCATTCAACTTTGATAGTTAAATTAATAATTCAAGTTCGATGATTCTTTATACGTCTTAATACGTTGAAACGACGCGTATATCAATAAAATAATTCTCGTATATCGAGAGAGACGTAATATGATCTACAGTCTCATTTTAACCTTTTAGGTTAAGCAATTAACGTATAATAACGTTATTCAATAAAGTGATTTCATTTATGAAATCTTTTCTCACAATTGAGATATTCTTATAAAAGTAACACGTTTTTCACGTATTAACGTATTTAACGAACGTATTTCGTACGTTAATTTCAAAAGTCAACCATTTTGACTTTTCTTAATAAATTTTCAATAATTCATATTTTAACGAATAAAATCAATATAAATCGATTTTCAATCGATTTATTTTAATAAAACTTTAATCCTTGATTTTTCACGTAAATCGATAAACTTAATTAATATTTTCTTTCAATATTAATCTTTTAATGCATTAAGCATTATTTACGCTTTAACGTTATTTAATATAACGTTTCATCATAAACATAATATTCTATGTTTAATAATTCTCGAAAATTTTAATATGTCTAAATTAATTTCTAGACATATATTATATTATTTTCTTAATTAAAAGGAATTAAAATTCCTTATTCTATTTAATATAGCTCACGGCTATAACAAAATTTTCCTAACTTGTTCCAAAATTCTTCTAAATTCATATAGTGTATTATTTTACACTATAATCATTAATATGTATTAATATCATTATAGAAAAATTGGACATCACCTATATTACTACTATAGGTCTCGAAAATCCTCCAACAATTATCAAATAATTTTCTAAAACTCTAATTAAATTATACAAGCCCCCAACATTAATTTATAACATAATTATAACCTAAAGTTTAACATATGAAATTTCTACATTAAAGTATAATGTTCATGGTTTGGTTTTCATCAACTATATACTAAACATTTTTATTAAATTTAATTTAATCACACTATACTCATATACTATAGTATAGTACTAATATATCATAATATCAAATAATAACACAATATAAACCCTAGATCTTAACCTCCTAGGTCTCGCTATTTTGAATAAAATAGCTATATATGTCCAAAATTCTAATAAATTTCAACATCACCTAATTAATACCATAGATCAACAATATGCTATAATATCATTCAAATAAAATTATACAACAAGGTACCAACATAGCCATTTTCGCTATTTTGAAAATTATAGCAAATGGTTTCAAAATTTCAAATAATCATCATGCATTCCTACAACATCATATATCACTAATCCATCATCCAAAATTACTCCAAGCATTTTCGATCATCAAGAAAAAAGTCACACAACATGCTTAGCTCTAGATACAAATCATTAATATCAATTCCTAAGATATGTAACATACTAGCATAATTTTCATAATTAAAACATGCTAAAAAAACAATTTGAGCCATTGGATTTTGAAAAGCTTAGGTATAATCGAAGCTCGCTCGATATCTAACCTCGTTAACGGTATCGATTTGGTGTAGGATGATTAATGTTCAAGCTTTTGGAAGAGAATGGAAGATTAATACTGGGTTTTGGAGGAGGAGCTCTCGGTAGTTTTGTGTGTCGAGAGAGAAATGAAAATGATTTTTGGTTTTCAAGACTTATCACCAATATACAACAAGTGAATTATTTTACGATTTGTAAATCTCTCTCTCGGTCATAACTAAAGAAGGAAGACAAAATTTATTTTGGAGATAGTCGACATGCATGGGTCATCAAGTAAAATATCTCTTACATGCATTAAGTGTATGAATAAAGTTTTTGAAGGAAACAAAATATTTTTGATTCAACTAGCTACCGTCAACAATGAAGAGAAAAGAAGGAAAAATTTTCAGATTTTTAAAGTTGTAACATGCATGTAATATATTACACTCTATCCCAAATATTTGTAATACATCATCAAGCTTTCCAAGTCAATTTAATCGGCTCTCTCACCTATCATGTATCCACTTGCTTGAGTACTATGTCTACTTGTTTAATATGTAAAATTTATACCACACTTGAATCACTTAATTCATGACTTAGCAAATTACACTCCAAAACTTACGTACATTATGGTACACACACACTAAGTCACGCCCATTTCATTTATGAAGTGATAAATAATTAATTTCCATGCTAATTATACATATATACCATAATATATGTTTTAGATGATAAATTATATCATAGGAAAAATTATTGGAATTAATCCATAGATAGAAAACCCTAATTCTCGATTTAGGGTTTTCGAGAATCATTAATAATCAAAAATATCATTCCAAAATTTTCTAGCATTATTTCAATGCTAAATAATATTCTAATTATATAAAATAATCATAGGAATTTAAATATCATAATTCCTTGATCGTTGACCGATTCTCAAGTCATCTCTAAACGTTAACGTTTGAAACGCCTCAAACGTTAATTATCGACTCATCTCAAAATGGTCGTAATAAAGCTATAATCACTTTATTAAATAATTCCAATATTAATGGAATTAAATTCTAAGCTTAAAAACTTAGAAAGTATCACGAGCATATAATTATCGATACGTAATCGACGTAGAAATAATACTGCTGAAATACGCTAAATATTCGTATTTCTTGATTCACATTTATTTGTGAATAAAACATAGGAATTTATTATTCCAACAATAATCGATATCATTATTCGATATATAATTTATCAAATTATTAAGATAATATTTTAATTGACGAAATTAATTTCGTAATTAGGAGTTTAAATAATCGGGGTATTACACGGAATATCTTCACACTTTTGTTATCTTTCTCAAATTTATTCTCTTTAATCAAAATTAAATTCCTCTTTCTGTTTATTGTTTATTTAATAATTCCTTGTTTTTAATAATCCCAATTTATTCGTGGGTATGATTTTAGGTGAATTCTCGCCGGTCCCTTGGGAGACGATTTTCCTTACTGCTGTCTGTGCAGTTTTAGCATACCAACTGTGCGTCAGTCGATTATTTTTGGTAAAAAGTGACGCACCACTCTCACCTTATATTTATAATGCATTCCTAGAATCCTATTTAGATATGATCCTTACATATCTAATAAATACAATAATTATCTTCAATCCCTGAAAATAATTCATATCTAGAATAATGATATCTTGATATATAATAATATCAGATAATATCTATCTAGATATATGAGATGTATTAAAATAATGTTGGATTTGTATACTGAAAGCAGAATGGTTGAGCTTGTATACATTGTTTCTTGTCACCACTACTACAATCTCCTATCTAAATTGTTTACTTGACTGCATATGTTGTCCCATTATCTCATACATAAGTTAGATCATACAGTGTGTAGAAGATCACAGAAGTCTATATGATTGGTTAAGCTTGTTGAGATATAGAAATGATCACAGGTGAGACAATTTGAGGACGAGTTGTCGATATAGGCTGCGGTACAGATAAGAAGTGACTTGATTTGGTTGCTTGTCTATGCTGATATGTTTTGACGTATTGATGGATCACAGTGAGATGAGTTCTTCTATCTGACCATCGTGAAGAATATAGATCTCGGTGATTTTGTGTTAATCTAAACCTTGATAAGGTTTTTGGTGAGTATGAGTTACTGACCATCGCTGACTTGTTATGAGTGAGGATTACATGAGATAACCTAAGATTCTCCGTATCTTGGGTGGTGGTAGTGCTTGTATGTCATGCTAGTTATTTGTACCGAGTCACCATATCCGTTTAGGAATATGACATCCCCTTAAGGAGCTCAAAATGTTTATTGTACTAAACCCTACAGGTTGAGTTTGCTCAAATACAACAATAGGGTTTAGTGGTACTGCATAAGAAAATAAAGAGATTAATTTCTTTAAGCAGTCAGAGTGCTATAAATAATTAATGGACATGCGATATCTTAAATATGGGGATTCGTAAGTTTAAGTGCAAGCCCGACTCAATTTCAGTAATAAAGGGGTAAGTCATCATTTTTTCTCTAGTGAAATGAATAAATGTTTATAAGTTAATTTATGTTTTGGGTTAAACATAAGATAATTAATTCATTTTAGGTCATCTTTATTCCTTGTATTTGATCATTAGGCTGGCCCATCAAGGCCTTTTTACTGGAATTTTTGTCCATCACTATAAAAAGTCCCACTGGGACTTCGTTCTTATTTATGTATTATTTTAATACATTTTCTATATCTAGATAGATATTATCTGATATTATTAGATATCAAGATATGATTATACTAGATATGAATTATCTGCAGGGATTGAAGATAAATATTATGTTTAGATATGCAAGGATTCTATCTAAATAGGATTTTAGGAATACATTATAAATACAAGATTAGATAAAAGCATATCATTCTATGCTTTTATTGTGATTTTCGAAAATCACATAGGAAGAACACTGGAGGTGAATTTTTGCTAGTCTCCATAGATTGCTCTTACTCAGTATTGGAGAATAGGCATCTAGGATACAGTTCAGAAGATCAAAGCTAGAGTCTATAATAGATTTGTTATCCCAGAAATTTACAGGTAAATACGCGTAAACACCTATGTGTTGTAATTAATTATATAGATGCATGCTAGGAATATAATCATTGTATGGTGAATTAAACATCGAAGATAGATCCTCGGGATCATGGGTAAAATAAGATTTCCCTTCAACTGGTATCAGAGTCTGGGATCAGTATCTTGGCTCTGTTGGATTAATTCACATTTGTATCTATAATTAATTGCGAATCCGTAGTTCATTGTGGCTCAAGTTTTTTTTTTTAGTTGGAATTGTTTTTAACCATGAGAAAATCTGTGGTTAGATTAGAACTTATTTTTTGTAAATTATATATGTAAAAATGAAGAACGAAGACGAAGAACACAAAGAACGAGACGAAATGACGGAGTCCCGTCGTAACACGGGTAGCAGAGCGCGATGGGGTGACGACGGGCACCGTGCGACCCGATGCACACATCGCCCACACGTAAGGAGAATAACAGCACAGTTGTGATGAGGCACGGTCTCTGCCCGTAGGTGCCCGACACGCGTAGCACGTGGGCAGACCTAGAGCGCAAGACACCCGTGATACGACCTTTTAGGCGGAGATGACAACGCAGCATCAGCGCCCAACCGCGCGGGCGCCCCGTTGTGTAGGGAAAACTGATTTTAACCCTCTCCCGAGGATCTATCTTGGATGTTTAATTCACCATACATTGATTATTTACCTAGTATGCATCTATATATAATTGCAACACATAGGTGTTTTCTCGTGTTCACCTATGAATTTGTCTGACAAGGAATTGAATCAAGACTCATGCTTTGATCTTCTGGACTGTATCTCGTTTGCCAAAACTCCAATACCGAGTGGAAGCAATCTATGGAGCGTACTGCAGAAATTCGCCTTCTTCCTCATTTGAAAAGTTTCGAAAATCCCAACTATGAATAGTGTAGTTTTCGAAAATTTCTCACTTAGGATTAGCTTTTTTTTATTTTCTCTCATCTTATATTTATAATGCAACCCTAGATCCTATTAGGATAAGATCTCTGCATATCTAATAAATATAATCATATCCTTTCAAATAGAGAGTATCAAAACAGAATCCCTATGGGACTTTTATGAGGTGGACGATTTTCTTACAGTTACCAGGCCTTGATGGACCAGCTCAGGGATCAAATTCAAGAAATAAAGGTGGGCCTCAAATAAATTAATTATCATATGTTCAGCCGAGAACATAAATTAATTCATAAACATTTATTCATGCCAATAGAGAATAAATGTTGACTTACCTCTTTATTTCCGAAGTTGAGTCGGGCTTGCACTTAGACTTCACGAACCCCATAGTTAAGATATCGCATGTCCATTAATTATTTATAGTGTTCTAACTGCTTAAAATAATTAATCTCTTTAACCTTATTATTGTACTTGAGATAACTCAACTTGCAGGGTTTAGGACAATAAACCTTTTTGAGCTCCTTAAGACAACGTCATCATCCTAAACGGATACGGTGACTCGATACAGGTAACTAGCATGACATAAAAGCACTGCCACCACCCAAGATGTGGAGAATATTGGGTTATCTCATGTAACCCTCACCTATGACAAGTCAAAGTGATGGTCAGTAACTTATACTCACCTAATACCGTATCGAGGTTTAGAACAACGTAAAGTCACCGAGATCTAGGTTCTTCACAACGGTCAGATAGAAAAACTCATCTCACTGTGATCCATCAATACGTCAGAGACGTACTAGTATAGACAATCAACCAAGTCAGGTTACTTCTTATCTATACCGCAGCCTATATCGACAACTCATCCTAAAGTTGTGTCAGTTGTGATCCTTTTTATATCTCATTAAGCTTGACTAATCATACAGACTTCTGTGATCTTCTACACACTGTATGATCTAACTTATATACGAGATAAAGGGACATATATATGCAATCAAGTAAACAATTCAGATATGAGATTGTAATAGTGGTAACATGAAACATTGTATACAAGCTCAACCAAAACTGCTTCCAGTATACAAATCCAACAATCTCCCACTTATAATAAAGCAAACTTTTAGTATACAATGTGTCTCTTTACTAGCTATTACAAACAACCATCACTTTGCTTCTCCCTCTTCTGCAAAAGTTTCCTTTATAAGTCGGGGCCATCTTTCGCAATCCAAGTCCTCGAACATGCTTATCGTAGACTTTTTACGGTAGCCTTTTCGTGAATGGGTCAGCTAGGTTGTCCGCAGTACCAATCTTCTCAATCAGCACATCTCATCGTCTAACGATTTCTCGTATGACATTGTACTTTCTCTCTATATGTTTTGTCGTCTTGTGGGTCCATGGTTCCTTCGAGTTTGCCACTGCACCTGAGTTATCACAGTACACTCTTGGGCAAACGAGGTACCACATCTAGATCCATGAGGTAGTTCTTGAACCATACGACACACTGATAAGGTTTACCGAGGTCGATTTAATGCATGATATGAAATGATATTTCATGTTTAGTATATGTTGTAAGCATGGTATAATTTTTGTGGAATTTATTAAACACCAATGCACATTAATTCATGATTACCAAAAATTTAAGGTATTTTAACCTATGGTTTGAAATTTATATGATGATATTGGGTTGGTAATTGATTTCTATAGTATGATATGAGTATAATATGATTTTATTGGAATTTATTTGATACATATGCTAATTGTTGCTAATTATCGAAAACGTAACAAAATGGCTAAGTATGAGTTAATTTTGATGATAAATGATGCTATGATAGTTGGCTATAAGTTTTGAATGAATGGTTGTGATTGTGGTGAATGGATGGAACACTTATACACACATACAATGGTTTTGCATTACGTTAGAAATTAGGGTTTTCTAATGCTTTAGTATAGTTTATGTTGTGTATGGTATTGTTTGGTATTGAATGTTTATGTTTATGTTGTACCGACAAACCAAAACCGCAAACGTAAACAACATAATGTTATATGTACGAGAATCCTAAAGAAATCGACCAATTTCGATATTTAAGAAGGAACTAACGAGAATCGAAGTTACACACAAATTAGGGCTTTCTATTAATAAAAGGATATTCGAACGTGAGTTCCTAAGTTAGAAAAATCAAAGGCCGAGCTACAACGTTGATACTCAATAACGACAACTCAATATGATATTAGATTGAGCGTTAAAACAACTCGATAACGAATAACGATTTTACGAATTATATAATCTCCGACGAGTTAAGAGAAACAAACGATGTCGTAATGTGTAAGCAAAGATTCGTACATAAAATGTCGATCCTTATGTCTCAAAAGTCGAGTTAATATTCCCGAAGCACTTCATTTATTCCTAAGGTACTTATTTATATGATAGCATGTGCTCACTTGAATCATAAGTCAAGACTCCTCTTTTAATTGTCGTGCTAGTACGACAAGTCGTTAAGCATAACTTACTAGGACGTAACTATAATTGTTAAGTCTAGTTAGTGGCTTGAATATCCTAAATTACCAATCATAATTTGATTACTGACAATCTATAATGTAATAACGTTTAGAATAACACTAAGGTTAAGAGTCGAGGATAGACTCGGAGTATGTGATTCATAATTGAAGTTCACCTATGAACGATGAAGTGATATAGCTTGGGAATTGGGAATGTAAGATAATAGAAATTATCTTAAAACAATCACATGAAATCATAAAGAAACCCTAAGTGGGAACTTTAAGTCGTAATTTATAAACGACCTTCGATCGATAGAAATAATCTAAGAAACGCTATTTTCTTATGAAGGGTTTGATCGTACGTAGTCGGTGAGGAAGAACAACCATACCCTGCTCTTTTAGACTTACTAGCTTTGGATTAGCAGGTGGGCTTTCTTGAAAAAAAAAATTATGCATATCTCAAAGCATGATTTACAAAGCTTTATGAAATATTATCACATGAAATGTTATTGACTGCCAAATGTTTATGTTTTGTTGTTATCATATCTGAGATTGGTATATCCAATGTGGCATGTGAATGTGTTGGTCCACCAACGTTAAAAGGGTAACGATCGGATCCGACTTAGTTAAATATTTACTCGGATTGTGTACACGTGTGTTGTGTGTTAAGGTTAGCTACCTCGATTTGGTCACGACGACTATGCGAGGGTGGCCACTCCATAGTGCGCGAATGAATGAATGAATGAATGATCGATATGGAAACAACGTGAATGAAATAGTCGAACTGACGCTTTTGGAAAATGATAAAATGTTTGATAGGCGTGAGTCTTTTAACTAAAATCCTCATGTGCTATTGTGGGCGCTCAATAACTTTTGATAAAGAAAATGTTTTCGCAATGAGTCCATCGAGTACTTTTGTACTTAGCCTCGCATCTCGTTTTTGATGTGCGAGTTAGCGGATCGATGATGGGTGCGGTGGTGCACGTTGCGATTGTTTTGATGCTTTATTAGAAAGGTTTCTAGAACCTTGGGCATGCATCGTCATACGCATGTCCACACATTTATTCTTGCCTAACTTTGATAATTTTTTATGTTCTGATTATAACTGCTTTCATACCGTATTGAACTTGAGGTCGTACCTCATTCCTTGAGGTGGTGCAGAGTAGCTAAATGGTTAATTGCCTTGATTAATTATGTTTGTATCCGTTGCTTTATCATACCGGTGACGATCCATATGATCCGTACTTCATTGGGAAGTCGGGTCGTCACAAAGTGGTATCAGAGCACTTGTTCGCTCTGAACCCTAGAAACCCTTTCCTTGAATCCTAAGTTGAAAGTCGAGTCTAGAATTGTTTATGTTAGACTGCTACTGCACTGCACTCCATCGTCGTCCTGCTCAACGAGAAAGAAGGTAACTATTTCAACTAAAAGTTGTTTTGAAATGATGGAAGTATATGAAATGTGAATTGGAATTTCAATATTGCCTTGTTGGGAAGTTGAAAAATATTATGGAAAGAGGAATATTTTGAAATTGAAAAGTTGCTTCAATCGATTGGTCATTAGTTTAAAAGAAAGTTACAAGCTTTAGGAGCTTGGTAAATGAGTAAAATGAGGATACTTGATTGTCGCACAATGTGCCTTGAATTGTGTTTACTATGATATGCAAAGCATGCTAGAAGCAGGCCGTAAATGAGTATGCTTCCCCCTGAGGACATAGACTCTTAAGACGCATGATCCCTTTTACGCCGACCTAGTATGAGAACATAAGGTATCCCCGATTGAACGAAATACTAAGGTGGAATGAGAACATAGAAATCTTAAGAATCACAATCCGAACGGACTCGAGGATGAGAATGTTGGATTTGTATCTTGAAAGCAGTTTGGTTGAGCTTGTATACAATGTTTCTGTTACCATTTATTATAATCTCCTATCGGTTTGAATACTTGATTGCATATATCGTGTCCCCTTATCTCATATATAAGTTAGATCATACGGTGTGTAGAAGTTCACGTAAGTCTCGTATGATTGGTCAAGCTTAATGAGATATAAAAGTTTCACGGTGAGGCGACTTAAGGACGAGTTGTCGGTTTGGCCTGCAGTATAGATAAGTGACTTGACTTAGTTGCTTGTCTATCTTGATGCGTCTCGACGTATTGAAGGATCACGATGAGATGTGTTCTTCTTTCGACCGTCGTGAAGAACCAAGATCTCGGTGACTTACGATGATCTAAACCTCGATAAGGTATTAGGTGAGTATGAGTTGTGACCATCACTTTGACTTGTTATGAGTGAGGGTTATATGTTCTAACCAAGATTCTCCGCATCTTGGGTGGTGGCGATCTTGTATGTCACGCTAGTTATCATGTCGAGTCACCGTATCCGTTTAGGATGATGGCGTCCTTAAGGAGCTCAAAGGTTTATTGTACTAAACCCCGCAGTTGAGTTAGCTCAAGTACAATAATAATGTTGAGTGGTACTACTTAAGAAATGAAGTTGTGTCGTTTTAAGCGATGATTGCTATAAATGATTAATGGACGTTCGATATCTTAAATCTGGGATTCGTAATGTCTAAGTGCAAGCCCGACTCAACTTCGGTAATAAAGGGTAAGTCGACATTCTTTCTCTAGTGGCATGATCGAATGTTTATAAATTAATTTATGTTCGGGTGAACATAAGATAATTAATTTATTTGAGGCCCATCTTTATTCCTTGCATTTGATCCTGGTCGGCCCATCCAGCCTGTGAAGATCGAGGAAAATCGGCCCCCTATTGCTCAATTGGCAAGATTTTATTCTCTTTATCCACATGGATATAATTATATTTATGGTATATGCATAGATCCTTTCCATATAAGATTATGGTAATAATCTTGAGAGTATGGAAATAATCTAAGAGTATGGAAATAATCCTAAGAGTATGGTAATATTCCATATAGGATTATGGTAATATTCCATATAGGATTATGGTAATATTCCATATAGGATTAAGGTAGTGCATTATAAATATAAGGTATGAGATAATGTCTGAGCTAATGCTCACATATTGCAACTAGAATTTTGGCCATCTCATATAATTGAGAGAAATTTCGAGAGCTTGGTGAGAGAAAAGGGTGATTTTCGGTGCATTCTCCATAGCTTGTCCTCACTCGGCGTTGGAGTTTGGGTATCAGGGATACGATCCGGAAGGTCAAAGCACGAGTCTCGACCAGTTCAATCCGTTCATCCCGTTCGATCCACCTCGGCGGATCCAAAGGTAAACACGAGAAAACCCCAACGTGTTGCAATTAATTATATAGGCGCATGCTAGGTTTATAATCAATGTATGGTGAATTAAACACCCAAGATGGATCCTCGGGCGAGGTTAAACATCGTTTTCCTACAATTGGTATCGAGCACGGGATCGAATCTTGGCTCTGTTGGATTAATTCACGTTTGATTATTCGTGCGTTATTATAATTGTGGATTTGTCGTTCATCGTGGCTCGTTTGTTTTGTTGGTTTTGTTTTACACCACGAGAAAATCCGTGGTTAGATTAGATTTTATAATGTAAATCTTATACGTAAAGAAGAACGAAGGCGAAAGAACGAAGAACGAAGCGACGGAAAAACAGTAGCTTTCGGCGGTCCACGGGCGGTATCTCGCGAGCAAGCCTCGCGGTCGCGGCGATCGCGAGGCGCGGGCGGCGAGGCGTCGCGTTCGCGACGAGACCCTGCGCCGCGCAGCGGCGGCGATCGCGAGGGCGGCCGCGAAAGCAGCGGCGGCGAGCTAGCGGCGGCAGGCGCGCGTTCGGCAGCGCGGCGACCGGGTGCCGTGAAAGCGGACTTCGCGGTCGCGAAGTTTCAGCGGCGGGCGGCGGCGTCTCGGCGGGCGTTGGCGCTCGGGGAAAAGGCTGCATGGCGTGCTCGACGGGTCACGGTCGCCTTTGTGACGCGAGGCAGCCGCGCGAGACGCGGGCAGGCTGGGCGCGGCTTGGGCTTTGCCTAGCCAGCCGGCACCGTTTTCAGATTTTCCGGCCCGTGCCCGTGCGCGAGGCCCAATTGTTGAATCCGGTCCGTGCCCGTGCACGCGAGGCCCGTTTTGAAGTTTAAATTCTGTACTTTGTAAATCTATGTAATAGATTAGATTTAAATGTACTGGGTTTCACGATTGGGCCGTGATGAGCGTTTTATTTTATTTTATCGTTCATATGCATGTCGTGGATGTTTAAATTATGCGGTAGCATGCTATGTATGTTTATATTACGTTGACAAACCTTAAAGTGTTTTACGTAATTGGATGCGCATAGTAAGCATGCTAGGTTTATCGCGTTTATCAAGCATATTTTAGAATTACTGCGAGCATGTTTTACATGTTGAGTTCTATAGAAAAGCATGCTAGGATTACGTGATCTGCATGGACAAACCTTTTGAATAAAAGACTAAGCAAGCAACCCGACAAGTTAATTTTTCAAATTAAAATGTCAAGACCTCCACTTTTGATCTCTAAACAAAGTGAGGCCCTTTGTGAGTGGCGATCCTGCACGCGTGGCTTGCTTGCCTTGTTTATCATAAGTTTGTTAGATGAGATTTCTAAATAAAACATTTTAAATCTATTGAGAAGTGGGAGTTTCATGTGTAGCGTCCACAGCGTGGCTTGCATGTGCGATTTTCATAAGTTCTCTAGAGATAGATATAAAATGAGATAACAAAAGAATTTGAATTGGGCGGTATGGTCCGGTGAGTATACCAATTCTAAGAATTCATTTCTGTTGTTAAAATTGTGGTCAATGCTTAGACATCACCTCAAGTACAACTTCCATGAAGTCCCTTCTTGCGATAGTGATGTGGTCAGTAAGGTCAATCGTTAATTTCATTTGTCGTAAGGATAAGTTGACATGGATTGAAATTAAGCGACTAAAAAGGTATATTTTAGTGCAGTCGGGGGTTCGTGTAAAGCGTCCACACGCGTGGCTTGCATGTGGAATTCCTTGGGCGATTGGAGGTTTCAATTAATATTGTTTTATCAAAAGGTTACAATATTATTGTTACGAATTATTTGCGATCGTATGCTTATGTGTTTTACATTATCGTTTCGGATATGTCTCTTACATCGATTATCAATATGCTCGCACAAAATCCGTTATCCGGTCCAAATTTTATCGAGTGGAAGCGAAACATGGAATATGTTCTTATGTTTGAAGAACACATGTTTGTTCTCACTACTCTAAACCCGATGCTTCTTCGACGATCGACTAATGGCTTGACGAGTCAAGCGGACTTTGGAATAAGTCAAACAATATGGCTAAATGCTATATGATGACTACGATGTCCAAAGGCTTGCAGTGTAGCATCGATCGATGGTGAAGACGCGATCGATATTTGGTCAAGTCTCGAGGTAAGTTTAGGCGATCGGATCGACGATCGCTTCCACACAATGAGAGAAATCTTGGCGTGTAAGATGGAAGAAGGAAGTTCGGTCCATGAACATGTCTCCCATGACTCATCTCATGGATAGTCTTGATCGGTTGGGAGGAGGTATTGACGTGGGCCAAGGTCGATATCATCCTCAATACACTTGCCCAAGTCTTTTGAGAACTTTCGTGAATGCGATCATGAGCAAGACCGAGTTTACACTTAGTCGGTTGCTTAATGATCTCGTTCTTTGCGGAAGGAGTTATGGGAAAAGAGCACATGCTCTTGCTAGCACATCTAAGGGCCCAAAATTTTCATCGCAAAATGGAAATAGAAAAGGGTACCAAAGGTGGTAGAGGCAAGGCAAATAGTGGGAGTAATGGGAACAAGAACATGGTTGCCACCGGAGGCTTGAAGAAGCGAAGGAGAAAGGCAAGTGCTTAGTGCTTGGTAAGGCGGGCATTGGAAGGCCAAGTGCCCTATGCTCAAGGCTCAAGTACGCCGTTTGCTTTAATGTGAAACATGTTTAGCGACTTGTTCTACCCATTCTTGGGTAGTAGATCTGGTATGGCGATCATGTTTGTTACACCTGCGGGGTTCCTGCGGACAAGGGAGCTGTTTGATGGCGAGATAACGATCTCCATAGGCAGCGGTGAAAGTCAAGCATTGCGGTTGGAGATGTTTCTTTATGTTTGGGACAAGTTTTAGTTTTGAAAGGCGTTTTATATGTGCGGATTTCGGTGGAACCTTGTTTCTGTTTCAAATTATTTACTCATGGATATTCGTTATTTTTGATAGTGGTGTTTCTATCATAAGAAATGACGGTTATCGTGTTGGCACCTTATATAATTCGCTTTATACTATTTCTAAAAACATAATACCTATAACTATGTTGCATCTTCATCAAACCCAAAAAGAAAGTTTTCTTGCAAGATGACTCTACTTTTCTCTCGGCGTCTTAGATTAGGTCACATCATCTAAATAGGATCCAAAGGCGGCTAAGAATGGGTGTTGGGTGATCTCACGATTACTCGGTTCGATCTGCGAATCTGTATAGAAGGTAAGATGTCGACTGGACCTTCAAAGCGAAGGGTTATAGAGCAAAGAAATATTGGAGTTAGTCCATTCGACTGTGTGGACCGATGTCACACAAGCTCGTGGAGGGTACAGTATTTTGTCACTTTCATTGACTATTACTCAAGGTGCGGATACATATACCGCTTCACCGCAAGTCCGAATGCTTTGAGAAATTCAAAGAGTTTAAGGCGGAAGTGGAGGCGAAGCTAGGTAAGAGTATCAAGTCATCATGATCTGATCGCGGTGGCGAATACCTCGAGAACGAGTTTATGGACTATCTAGTGAAGTGTGGGATTACATCCAACAAGACTTCACCGGGCACACCACAAAGAAATGGTGTGTCGGGCGAAGAAATAGGACTCTTTTAGAAATGGTTAGATCTATGATGAGTTATGCTACATTGCCTATTTCGTTCTGGGGGTATGCCTTAGAGACGGCGGCATACTTGCTAAATCTAGTACCGTCCAAGTCAGTCGAAAAGACCCCTTTCGAGTTGTGGTTTGGGCGCAAGCCCAGTTTAAGCCACATAAGGATATGGGCGATCCAAGACATGTCTTTGAACAAGAAGGCCGACAAGTTGGAGGCTAGATCGCAAGGTCGTTTATTGGCTATCTAGAGAGGCGAAGGTGGTTTATTCTATAGTCTAAGGATCGGAAGGTCATTATTAGCACTAATGCTCGATTCTTAGAAGAGGACTACATGAAAATCATAAGTCCAAAGTTGAAATCATTCTTCAAGAATTAGAAGATGATCGTATTCCACCACCGATTAGGCGAAGGTGCGAGATGTCGAGTCTAGTGGGAGGATCGACACGGATACTTCAAGAAATTGAAGTGGGTCGAGTTTCTTTGGAGATACCGACCGCAAGTGGTACCTACACGCAAGTTGTGCAAGTTAGAGAACCACAAGTATCTGCACCCACCGTTGCCATTGTGCTGTAGAACCTCGTCGTAGTGGGAGGGTTGTTCGTCAACCCGAGCGATTTATGTTCGTGGGTGAATCTTCGGATTTGGTCCCAGCATTTAACATGCAATAATCGACCCATGGACATACTGAGGAGGCGATACAAGATATTGATGCAAGATCATGGCACACCGCTATGGACTTAGAAATAGAGTCCATAACGGCTATGGATGTATATGAAAAGACACCTCTACCCGGATGGCAAGGAAGCCATAGGTAGTAAGTGGATATCAAGAGGAAGAGATTCGATGGAGTGGTTTCGGCTTTTAAAGCCGTGCATGGCGAAAGGTACACTCGATTGAGGGCATCGATTTCGATGAGACCTTTTACCTGAGCAATGCTCAAGTCCATCGTAATTCTTCTAGCCATAGCACCACTTGAACCTAGAGGTTTGGCAAATGGATGTTAAAACCGCTTTTCTAAGCGGTTACCTTGAGGAAGGTAGAGACATCTATATGCAAAGAACCTGAAGGTTATGTGGTAAAGGGTGAAGAGCATCTTGTATGGAAGCTTAAAGTCCATTTATGGACTTAAGCGTGCCTCCCGATCATGGAACTTACGCTTTGACGAGGTGGTGAAGTCTATGGATTTACCAGGTTGCCTAGCGAGAGTTGTGTGTATCGGTTAGATGTCAACGGTGATGTGGTATTTCTTGCACTTTATGTAGATGACATCCTTCTAGTTGGCAACAACGTGAAGTCATTATCGGGCGAAAGAGTTGGCTATCCGATCGTTTCAAATGAAAGACTTAGGAGATGCAGCGTACATTCTTGGGATCAAGGTTTACCGAGATCGCAAGAAGAAAATGTTGAGCTTATCTCGGGCATCTTACATTGATCGGGTGATTACTCGTTTTAGTATGCGAGACCGCCAAGAAAGGATTGCTACCTTTCGGACATGGCGTTCCTTTATCAAAACGCAGCCACCTATGACCGCAAAGGAGATAGAGGAAATGAGACAAGTTCCTTACGCTTCGCCGTAGGAAGTCTCATGTACGCAATGCTATGCACGAGACCCGATATCCGCTATGCGGTAGGCATAGTAGCTAGATATCGATCTAACCTGGACAAGCTCATTGATTTGCAAGAAGCATATACTCAAGTACCGAAAAGGACTCGAGATTATAGGCTGGTTACCATGCAGATAGTCTAATGCCTTTGGGTTATCTGACTCGATTTCCAAGTGAGCGTGATGAGAAAAAGTCAACCTCGGGCTATGTGTTTACCTTGGGAGGTGGAGCCGTATCTCAAGCGGAGTGCAAAGCAATGATGCATTGCGGACTCTAACATGGAAGCCGAATATGTAGCCGCCGGAGGCTTCTAGGAGGCTGTATGGTTCAAGAACTACCTCATGGATCTAGGTGTGGTACTGGTTTGCCCAAGAGTATCATAGTTTCTTGTGATAACTTCGGTGCGATGCAAACTCGGGAGGAACCACGGACCCACAAGGCGACAAAACACATAGAGAGAAAGTACCATGTCATACGAGAAATCGTTAGACGAGGTGACGTGCTGATTGAAAAGATTGATACGACGGAAAATCTAGCGGATCCATTCACGAAGAGCCTGCCGCAAAAAGTCTACGATGGACACGTTAGAGGACTTGGATTGCGCTTGATGGCACCCACTTAGAAAGGAAACTTTTGTATAAGTGGGAGAAGCAAAGTGATGGTTATTTGTAATAGCTAGTAGAAAGACACATTGTATACTAAAAGTTTTCTTTAGTATAAGTGGGAGATTGTTGATTTGTATCTTGAAAGCGGTTTGGTTGAGCTTGTATACAATGTTTCCTCGTTACCAACATTACAATCTCCTATCCGATTTGAATACTTGATTGCATATATCGTGTCCCCTTATCTCATATATAAGTTAGATCATACGATGTGTAGAAGATCACGTAAGTGCGTATGATTGGTCAAGCTTAATGAGATATAAAAGTTTCCTGGTGAGGCGACTTAAGGACGAGTTGTCGGTTTAGGCATGCAGTATAGATAAGAAGTGACTTGACTTAGTTGCTTGTCTATCTTTGATGCGTCTCTTTCGTATTGAAGGATCACGGTGAGATGTGTTCTTCTTCGACCGTCGTGAAGAACCAAGATCTCGGTGACTTACGATGATCTAAACCTCGATAAGGTATTAGGTGAGTATGAGTTCTTGACCATCACTTTGACTTGTTATGAGTGAGGGTTATATGTTCTAACCCAAGATTCTCCGCATCTTGGGTGGTGGCGATCTTGTATGTCACGCTAGTTATCTCAGATGTCAGTCACCGTATCCGTTTAGGATGATGGCGCCCCTTAAGGAGCTCAAAGGTTTATTGTACTAAACCTGCGCAGTTGAGTTAGCTCAAGTACAATAATAATGTTGAGTGGTACTACTTAAGGAAATGAAGTTATTAATCGTTTTAAGCGATCAGTTGCTATAAATGATTAATGGACGCGTTCGATATCTTAAATACGGGATTCGTAATGTCTAAGTGCAAGCCCGACTCAACTTCGGTAATAAAGGGTAAGTCAACATTCTTTCTCTAGTGGCATGATCGAATGTTTATAAATTAATTTATGTTCGGGTGAACATAAGATAATTAATTTATTTGAGGCCCATCTTTATTCCTTGCATTTGATCCTGGTCCGGCCCATCCAGCCCGTAGCATCGAGGAAAATCGCGCCCCTATTGCTCAATTGGCAAGATTTTATTCTCTTTATCCACATGGATATAATTATATTTATGGTATATGCATAGATCCTTTCCATATAAGATTATGGTAATAATCTTGAGAGTATGGAAATAATCCTAAAGTATGGAAATAATCTAAGAGTATGGTAATATTCCATATAGGATTATGGTAATATTCCATATAAGATTATGGTAATATTCCATATAGGATTAAGGTAGTGCATTATAAATATAAGGTATGAGATAATGTCTGAGCTAATGCTCACATATTGCAACTAGAATTTTCGGCCATCTCATATAATTGAGAGAGAATTTTCGAGAGCTTGGTGAGAGAAAAGGGTGATTTTCGGTGCATTCTCCATAGCTTGTCCTCACTCGGCGTTGGAGTTTGGGTATCCGGATCTGATCGGAAGGTCAAAGCACGAGTCTCGACCGCTCAATCCGTTCATCCGTTCGATCCACCTCGGCGGATCCAAAGGTAAACACGAGAAAACCCCAACGTGTTGCAATTAATTATATAGACGCATGCTAGGTTTATAATCAATGTATGGTGAATTAAACACCCAAGATGGATCCTCGGGGCGAGGGTTAAACATACGTTTTCCCTACAGAGAATGCGGCATTTAATCTACGATGATGAAGCGATTGCTTAACTGGAGGTTCGCACTACTATGAGTCCCAACCTCTCTACGCGAAGGAATTCCGAACACCATGCGTGTTGCCTCTATCGTAACAATAATGAAAATAATCAAAGTATGACGTTTAGGAAGTATGAAAGGAAATAATGAATTGTAAGTACATGATGAGAATAGATATGATCTGATGCTATAACGCGAATAGAAATAAGGAATCCAGAACACAATAAGATAGGGTGACCACGTAGCCTTCACCCGAAGGCTAGACATCGACCGTTGCCCTACTCTAAGAAACCATACTGTCTCTTCCGGTGACCAAACCATGAAAGTAGTTTCATAAGAATTTAGAAATATAAGATGGTTCGGATGGTCTTTATGATTAGGCGCCCTTTATCTTTTAGAGCCACACCGATGAGGTCGTATGCTCATACCGCTCATACCAAATGTGCCGCGGAGACAACCTTGGCGAGTTCTTAGTGCATTTCGTACATCATTGGGGTACTGCACATGCCCGTGGTACGTCATATTATGACGGTGTGCTTCGACTGATCGTGAGACTGTCATCCGACTGGCAGGGATATGTTCGTGAGATATCGGCAGATTACATCTATCGATGCCGAGAGAGCTTCGATCTTGAGGTGGATTTGCCTCGTTTCACCAGTCACCTGAGCTACGTATTCATGGTATACAAAGTTGCACCATGTGGATTGTATCTCTCCGAGTAGGAATATACAGGCGTGATGAGATTCCCCGAGTGGTTTCACCCGGAGGTACCCGTTTGGCATCCGATGGACCCGTATTCTTACCGGGTGGCGGGGAACATGTTCGAGGCTGGACCTTTCTGTCTTCGATAGCTCACTTTTTCGGTCCTACCACTAGTAAGATTCGAGCCCCGTCATTAATGTAAATTGCAGCCCAGACCATCGCCACCGATTATTCTATGTTAGCATCCATCTCTACCTATCGGCGCCCTCTAGCTTAGCCACCGTCACCCCCGCATGGACCCCTGTACCATGATACTGTGGAGGTTGATGATACATGTGGCCTAGCTGCAGGCACCGTGAGATGAGCTTGTGCCGTCGCCTTGCCGCTCTGTTTCCGGTGCTTTCCAGGAGATCACGATTGAGATCTATCGAGACACAGGCTGCTATGGGAGAAGCTATGGTCATTAGAGTCCGAGAGCCCATGGATCCCACATTCGATCTTCGAGGTCATGGGAAGAGGATCCGGAGGAAGACTGCAGAAGGATCACGAGGAGGACCCGCCACCGATGATGAGATAGAAGGAGTAGACAGTACCCATACTCCCGGTTCTGACTCCAACACGATGAGCCATGTCTACAACCCAGGAGATTATGGATCTAGTTATTAGGACAAGATAGTGTTTGTCTATATACCCTTGTATATCTTTTAATGCCTGTGGAAACGATGAGTCGTTCCGACATGAATCCTTATTCTGATGACCATGGTAGCATTTAGATTTTTTTATGCACCGTGACTAGGTACACTGAGTGATGCTGATGTTAATTTTTGGAGCATCATACTCCGTACCTGGCCTTTGTGGATCTTAAAAACGATGATGAAATTCCTTGTAGAGACATTTGATTTGATATGATGATAGCTCCTCGAGAGCTTTGGCTTTTAAGGTTGCGATATGTAGTGTTCGATGACGTGCTAGATTTATGCTTATGATTATATACACGTACCGTGCTAAGATATTTATTATCCTGACGGATGGTATAAGAAGATATTTGATTACGTATATTTATGAATGATAGAATGCCGCCGAGAAGAATAAACCATGAGCTAACACCTAAAAAAGAGGACACCCCTCCACCACCAACACCGGCAAGAAGGATTGAGGAACTATTCCTCAGGCAGAACCCACCCACTTTCAATAGGACTGGAAATCCCGTGGATGTGGAACTCTGGATTCGCGCACTGGAGGAAATCTTCAACTTCCTCCACTGCACATCGCAGGAACGCTTGTCATGCGTGGCCTTCAAATGACCGGGCTGCCTACGGTGGGAGGCAAAGAGAAGACTCCATCGAAGGCGAGGCGGAAGGATATACAGGAGGAATTCGAGGAAGAAGTGTGCAGTAGATTCCAAGAGTTATAGGAAGAGGAAAGAACATGAGTTCTACAACTGCGCGAAAAGACCACGGTCACAGATTACGACCGTGTATTACGTTAGATGTCGATGTACGCGCCTCGGTGGTCGACAACCGACGAAGAGGACCGAGAAGTTTGGTGGGACTCGCCATGAGATCGGTGTCATTTGGCTGGTCACGGAAATCGACTTACCGTGAGGCCCTTAGTAGGGCTTTGGACATCGAGGTGCTATGCTGAGGGGCGGGATTGTCGCTATGCACCCCGAATCACCTAGGAGATCGTGGGAAGAGAAAGTGGGAAGGACCCCACCAATGACAAGGATCCAACGCTAGCTAGGCCGACAGGAGGCCATGGCAAGGGAACAACGTGCCATCCGGGCACGGCGAGAAACAGACGCCCCATGGTACCCAGCTGGCGGAAATCAAAATTTGTAAGGCTCCCTGTGTGCCCAAGGTGCCATAGGAGTCACAAGGGCATCGATTCTGAACAACGGATGCTTGAGTGTGGCGGAAGGGTCACTACCCGTGGATCGCCCACAGGATGCGTCGAGGGGAAATGACTGTCCCAATGTGCCCAACCGAGTCCAGCCAGTCCGGGCTATCCAAGCCCAATCGTTCCAGTAACTACCCCCGATCCAATACTTCCGGCCGATGCAACGACCATATCAATCAAGGAGGCAACGACGACAACAATGGCGACAGCCGCAACATCGAGATCGACAAGCCCCAACACCGCAAGTACCACAACAACAACAACAACGGCGGCAACCACCGCAACAACAACAAAGATCACCAACAACAAAGAACCACCACGCAAGCCGAGGCTCACGCCTCAACCAGAAAGGTAGTTCCCGCAGGAGCCACCAAGGAACCAAGGAAACTTGGCAGGTATGGGAATATTCCTCCAATTGCCTGTCATCCTACAGTTTGATACTGGCGCCTCGCATTCTTTTATTGCTAAAGCATGCGTAGAGAACTTAGGATTAGATCCTAAACGCGTTGAACAAATCATGAAAATATCTTCTCCAGTAGGAGGCATAAGAACGGTAACCTACATGTGCTCAAACCTAGAACTTGGACTAAGCTCACTTAAGGTCATGACAGATAACCTTCACGTCATACCTATGACAGATGTGGACATAATCCTAGGAATGGATTGGTTAACCGAACATAATGCGACCATCCTGTGTAATGAAAGGAAAATTTCTTTCCAACATTCCGGAGAGAAACCTACAGACTTTCACGGGATCAGCATGGGGAGGAGAGTCCCAATCATATCCGCGCTACAAACAAGGACGCTGCTGAACAAGACAGAGAACCACGCCAACTGTTTAGTCTCATTTTGTGCTTGTTCTTGGTATTGTTTTGCATGTTGTTTTTAGTGGTTTGTCCTATTTATGTTGTTGGTTTGATTAATATTTATCGATTCGGACTTACTTCGTTTGTTTCGATGTGATTAATATTTATCGATTCGGACTTACTTCGTTTGTTTCGATGTTTTGTAAAAAAATGGCATTAAAATAGGAGAAATTAGATCTGCCAAGGATCAGGTTTATTGAAGAGCATCGCGATAGGTGTTCGTAGGCACAAACGGATTACAATTCGGAGATCGAACGCGAGAGAACGGAGCAAAACATCAAAGTCGCGACGTGCGTGCGAGCCCGCGCCCGCGCCCGGTGTCCGCACACCCTCGCGACCAGCATCTGGCGTCACCCGGCGTCTGCGCACCCCGCGCCGCCGCCCGCCCATCCGACGCTTGCCGCGATGCGCTTCGCCCACCCGACGTTGTCACCAACAGGCGTCGTTTAATCTCCAGCAAGACGTTGCGAGCCCAGCGCGTCGCCGCCCTGCAACCCGCGTCCACCCTTCACCCAGCGTGCGACGCCACCCAGCGCCTCCCATCACGTAACGCCGCCCGGCTTCGTCTATCCTTGAACCGCATCGCACGTCCCGCAATGGAAGCGGCGCCGATTTCGTCGCCTGCGTGCCCGCGTCTAAATCGATAGCGCGCTTCCTCATGCTAGCCTGGTCGTCCGACCCTTCACCGGCCGCCATGACCTCCCGCACAACCGCACGCCCGTTCCGTGTCGGCCGGCGCTCGGTAGCGCCTCCTCTCCCATCCAGTAGCGATTTCCGGTAGCGCTCGCTAATCTTGCGCGCGCGCTTACCTAAATGCTCGCCCGGCGCTCGACCTCCTCGCCCAGCCACAGCGCGCGGCCATTCCTCCTCCATCCGACGTAGCCAAAGCCCAGCGCCCATTCCACCTCGTCCGACGCTGGACACCAACCGGCGCTCAACGCATGCCCCCATCCAGCGCTGGTTTCCAAACACGCGCTCAAGCCAATTTTCCCTCGCGTGCTCACCTTCATCCAGCGCTCACTTCCAGTGCAGTGTGTTTCTTCATCCGGTGTTCACCCTGAGCCGGCGCTCAATTTCTCTACAGGATAAATTCTCAACCGGCGTTCACTCTAAACCGGCGCTCAGTCTCTCATTTAATATATAAACGCGCTAGGTCATTTTTTTATTAAAGGGAGTTCTTAGTTTTCTTCTGGCGCAGCCGCGGCCTGTTCTTCAAGTTTCTTCCAGGGATCTTTAATCAGCATCAGAGAGAAATACAGTATCATTTTATGTTCTTTATTTCATCGTTTGGATTATTTAGTTTATCATTTTATGTTGTTCAATTTATGCTTTCGGATTATTCAGTTTTATCAGAATCATTTTCATAGTGTTAATGCTTATGAATATTATTGAATTCAATTCCATAGTGACAGTGGATTGTTTTCATGTTTCTTCTATTTATATTGTTTTTGTTTATTGTTTTCGATTTATCGCTTTCGTAGTTCAACTAGGGATTGACAACCCCTGGTTTAGATTTATTGCTTTATTAGTTTAGCTCGGGATTGACAACCCCTAGTTTAGGATTGCCGGTTATTTTCCGTATTTCAATTCCCGTATGTTTCAAAACCTTTGTTGGTATTAGAATGTTTAGGATTTAATTGCTTTGTGTGCGTGACACGAACAATAGCCCTGTTAAGTTTTCCTTGAGAGACGACTTGGGTTAACTTATCACGCTACAATTACCTCGTACGATTGCGAGTGAATTTGAGTGTGTTCTTAGCTCGATCAATTTTGGCGCCGTTGCCGGGGAAAACTTTAGGCATATTGTTTGTGTTATTTATTTTCTGTATTTCTTTTCGTTCTTTTGTTATTTTCTCCCAGTGCGTATGATTACATTCTTGTAGTTAGTGTCTATTAATGCGGGGTTACCAAGAATACGGATATGGTCAACATTTGGGAGAGAAAAGCTCTCGTCGTGGGCAAATTCTTCCCACGAAGACGGAGCCCGGTTCGACTATTCCGAGGATACCGTCAAACCATGAGTATCAAGCCCACGATCCCTACCCCGAGCAACAAGCCTATGATCCCTACCGAACCAACCACCTCCACCGCGATGACGAGGATCGAGCACATAATCCATCTTGGGATCAACCACCACCGCACTATGAGGATCAATCCTACAATCCATATGGGATCAACCACCTCACATTGCAAGATCCGTACTCACAACAACCACCTCCACCTCAAGATTCATACCCGTAGCAGCCATCTCCACCACAAATGCCACTTGGGATGATAAGTTCGTCAAAAGTTTGGATGCTTGGCCGACGCGGCGTTTGGAGGCCTGAGAGTGGGACATGTTAATAGCATGCTTGATGAGTCACAGGCAAGCAATGGAGGAACTTCCAAACCAATCCAATCAGTCCGGCGGTCACTATTCTAGAAAGTGACCCAATTATTGAGAATTGGGTGGGAAAGACACTGACAGTCACGCTGCGGACCGAGAAGGTGGAAAATGAGAAAGAATGGGCACGTGAGGATGAGAAGCGGGATCGAGCCACGAGAAAGTTGTTACAAGGGTGAGTGATGAGGAAGAGTGGGCACATGAAATTGATAACACGCCAAAACCCAATGTGGAGGTGAAAGAACTACCCAAACACTTGGAGGAGGATGAAGAGAGGATGAAGAAAGAGTGGGCACGTGAAGTTACTAGCATGCCAAAGCCCACTCTGGAAGTGAAAGAACTGCCTCCACAATTGAAGTACGTGTTCCTAGAGGAAGACAAAGTGAGGACAAAGGTTGAGGTAACATCAATAATTTGTCAACATCCTAATTCACCAAAGTATTGTGCTTTGGGAATTAAAATTATCTATTTTTCTTTGGAGAATAGGATGTTTGATTTGAGCTTAAATGATGCATTATTTGCTTTCTTTACCGTCCTCTGTTCTTATATGGTTACTACTGATGCTCTGGCTGAGATGGTATTCCTGCAGGTAAAGGACTATGGATAGTCCGTTGTTGGCCGGAATCGTCGGGCTCCTGACGTTAAAGCGAAGTCTTGAGTTTACCCACGGTTTTATTTTCTTTTCTTTCTTTTCTTTGCTTGTTTTGTTGTTCTCTTTGATTTTCATTGTCTCTATGTTAGTTACGCTTCAAATTGGGACGTCGTCTGATGTGGTGAAGCATTGATTTTCCGGCTACTGTAGGCACGCTCACATTCCAACCTGCTTCGCCATATATTATCGTGAAGTCTCGTTCTCTTAGCGATTTTTGTGTTATTAATGTTTTGAGCTTCGGGAGCAGGTTGCTCGAATTTAGTGTGGGGGAGAGATTATTTGGTTTTGTGTGCGTGTCTTATATTTTTGCATGCTTGGTGATGTGCCTTTGTGTTTAATTTGATCTCTTGGACTTAAGTTTGTGTCTATGCGAATATGTTAGGATTTTGATTTGTCTGTTGAACTACATCGTATTGGTCAAACCTTGATGTATTTCTCGTTTATCTTGATGTTATGTTATTGAAGTGCAATGTGAATTGACGAGATTGTGTGAAATTGATTTTAAATCGGAGGTTATTGATGTGATTTTTCCGACTAATGCTAGGGGTAGTGTTAACAGTGTGGTTACCTATATACTCGTTTCATAAAAAAAAATGTGTGAAAAAGAGTAGAAAAAGAGGAGAATTAAAACTCCAATAAATTGTTGAGATTGTTGAAATGGAGGATGGGATTATATCCCTCTTTCTCGTAAATTGAGAAATAGACATGGGAAACCACGTTAGGAGACTCGAGTTCATCGAGATTTCACCTTTCGAACATTTTTCCAAAATCTGTTAGTACTTTCTATGTTATCAAAGGAAACTTGTTGCTAAAGGTAACCATTTTAGTTAATTCATCCCTAGCGGATAGTTGGGTCTGAGCAAAAATAGTCTTTTTGTTTATTTGATAGTTACACAATTTTAGATATGTTTCACATTAACTTTGATTATGTATTCATCATGTTTGGGGGAATTGCAAAACGAGGTTTGATTGATTGGATTAAGAGTTAGTTTGCATGAGTTATTCTTCTACTCTTATTAGTATAGACTTTGCTTGAGGACAAGCAAATAGATAAGTGTGGAGGAGTTGTTTAGTCTCATTTTGTGCTTGTTCTTGGTATTTTTGCATGTTGTTTGTAGTGGTTTGTCCTATTTATCTTTGTTGGTTTGATTAATATTTATCGATTCGGACTTACTTCGTTTGTTTTGATGTTTTGTAGAAAACGGCATTAAAATAGGAGAAATTGGATCTTCCAAGGATCAGTTTTATTGAAGAGCATCGCGATAGGAGTTCGTAGACGCAAACCGATTACAATTCGGAGATCGAACGCGAGAGAACGGAGCAAAACATCGAAGTCACGACGCGTGCGTGAGCGCGCCGCGCCTACGCCCGCGTTCGAACACCTCGCGCACTCCGCGGCTGGCATCACCCAAAGCATCCGCGCCCCTTGCGCCGGCGCCTCGTCCATCCGGTGCTTGCCCCGCAGCGTGCGCTCGCTCCACTGGTGATGTCACCTAGCGCGTTGCCCGATCTCCACAGCGCATTACGGCGCGCTCGCCGCGCCGCCGTCGCCGTCGCCCGCGCGCCACGGCGCCCGCCAGCGCCTCCCAAGACGCAACGCGTCGCCCATTGCTCGTTTATCCTTCGGCCGCGTCGTACGTCCGGCGCTGGGAAGCCAACGCCGGTTTCATCCCCTGCGTACCCCGCGTCCCGTCGACAGCGTGCGCTTCCTCACGGTAGCCAGCGCCGTCCGCCCCTTCACCCGGTGCTCGCCCAGCCTCCCGTACAACCGCACGCCCACTCCCATGTCAACTGCGCTTTCGGTAGCCATGCAGCCTCCTCTCCCATCAGCGTTGACTTCCCAAGTGCGCTTCGCCAATCTTCTGCCTTCTCCACGAACCTCGCCCGGCACTCGACCTCCTCACCCAGCCACAATGCGCACCCATTCTACCTTCATCTGACGTTGCCAAAGCCCAGCGCCCATTCCACCTCGTCTGGCGCTAGACACCAACCGACGCTCAACGCATGCCCCCATCCAGCGCTGGTTTCCAAATGCGCGCTCAAGCTAATTTTCCCTCGCGCGCTCACCTTCATCCAGCGCTCACTTCCAGTGCAGTGTGTTTCTTGATCCGGCGCTCAATTTCTCTACAGAATGAATTCTCAACCGGCGTTCACTCCAAACCGGCGCTCAGTCTCTCATTTAATATATAAACGCGCTAGGTCATTTTTTATTAAAGGGAGTTCTTAGTTTTCTTAAAGCACCGTGGCCTTATTCTTCAAGTTTCTTCCAGGATCTTAAATCAAGATCGAGATAGAAACACGGATCATTTATGTTCTTTATTTCATCGTTTGGATTATTTAGTTTACTGTTTTATGTTGTTCAATTTATGCTTTCGGATTATTCAGTTTTATCAGAATCATTTTCATAGTGTTAATGCTTTATGAATATTATTGAATTCAATTCCATAGTGACAGTGGATTGTTTTCATGTTTCTTCGATTTATATTGTTTGTGTTTATTGTTTTCGATTTATCGCTTTCGTAGTTCAACTAGGGATTGACAACCCCTGGTTTAGATTTATTGCTTTATTAGTTTAGCTCGGGATTGACAACCCCTAGCTTAGGATTGCCGGTTATTTTCCGTATTTCAATTCCCGTATGTTTCAAAACCCTTGTTGGTATTAGAATGTTTAGGATTTAATTGCTTTCTGTGCGTGACACGAACAATAGCCCTGTTAAGTTTTCCTTGAGAGACGACTTGTGTTAACTTATCACGCTACAATTACCTCGTACGATTGCGAGTGAATTTGAGTGTGTTTTTAGCTCGATCACCTACCTCGTCTATCTCCAAGACGTCCCGATCGTGAGGAAGTATCCCGATGTATTTCCAGACGAACTACCAGGATTACCACAAAACCGATAGATTGAGTTCACGATCGACCTCGAACCAGGTTCTGCTCCCGTGTCGAAAGCTCCATACCGAATAGCACCAAAGGAACTGGAGGAATTGAAGATCCAACTACAAGAACTCTTGGAGTTAGGTTTCATTAGACCCAGTGTGTCCCTGGGGAGCACCTGTCCTTTTCGTGAAGAAGAAGGATGACACTTTGAGAATGTGCATAGACTATCGAGAGTTAAACAAGATAACTCTTAAGAATAAGTATCCTTTGCCCCGAATTGACGATCTGTTTGATCAACTTAAGGGAGCAGGAGTCTTTTCAAAGATAGATTTAAAGTCGGGATACCATCAACTAAGGATTAGATCAGAGGACGTACCTAAAACGGCTTTCCGTACAAGGTATGGTCATTTCGAATTCATCATTATGCCATTTGGACTTACAAATGCCCCAACAGTATTTATGGATATCATGAATATGGTATTTCACCCGTACTTAGACAAATTTGTCCTAGTATTCATAGGCGATGTCCCGATATACTCGAGAATAACCGAGAACATAAAGAGCACTTGAGAGCGGTCTTTGCAAACATTAAAGCGAGAGCAACTCTTCGCCAAGTTTAGCAAGTGTGAGTTCGGTTAGCGAGTGACATTCTTAGGTCACATCGTGTCCACGAGAGAATCAAAGTAGACCCTCAAGATTGATACAGTTCGAGAATGGGAATCACCAAAGAACCCGAATGAAATTGAGTTTCTTAGGACTTGCCGGCTATTATCGAAGATTTATTGAGGATTCTCAATGATAGCCCGACCCATGACCTAGCTGTTGAGAAAGGGATCAAGTACACATGGACCGTCGAGTGTGAGGCTAGTTTCAAAGGCGAAGGAGTTCTTGACGACGACACATGTACTAGCAAGATGCCGAGGCGAGATAAAGAATACACAATCTACGGATGCTTCAAAGAATGGACTAGGATGTGTCTTGATGCAAGAAGGCGAGGTTATTGCTTATGCTTGAGGAAGTTACGCCTACATGAGTTGAACTATCCACGCACGACACAGGAATTAGCAATGTCATACATGCCTTACAGATTTGGAGCATCGCCTATATAGAGTTAGATGTGAGATCTATACTAACAATAAAAGTCGAAATATTTCTTTGAGCGAAAGATCTTAACATGAGGCGGTGTAGATGGTTAGAACTAGTGAAAGATTACGTTGTGGTATCAATTACCACCGTGCAAGGCTAATGTTGTAGCCGATGCCTTGAGTAGCAAATCCCACCCTAGTTTGGGATGTCTCCGATCATGAGAAAATACTTATAAAGGAATTTGGGAGGATGAACATCAAGTCATAGACCCGTCTCGACAATGAGGGCAGTATTGCAACATTAGTTGCAATCCCGCACAAGTCTCGAATCTTAGAAGCTCAGAGGAAGAGCAAGAAGCTAGAGGAAATACGAGCTAAGATCAAGGACAACCACCACAAGAATTTTAAAGAAGCAACATATAACGTTTTGTTGTATGACGAGACAGTGTGTGTTCTAGAAGACGAAGGGCTTAGGAGCGAAATCTTGAAAGAAGCCCATGAGACTTCTTACATCGCACACCCCGGAAGCACCAAAATGTACCAAGATCTCAAGGAGAAATTTTGGTGGGATGGAATGAAGCGAGACGTAGCTTCATTCGTAGAACGTTGTTTGACGTGCCAACAAGTGAAAGCACTCCACCAACGATCGCATGGAACCTTACAACCGCTGGACATACCGGAATGGAAATGGGATGATATAGCCATGGAATTTGTTACCGGGCTGCCCAAATCACAAAGAGGAAATACCGCTATTTGGGTCATCATCGATCATTTGACCAAGAGCGCGCATTTTCTACCCATTCCGATAACACATGGATCGGACAAACTAGCACAGTTGTACGTTCGAGAGGTCATACGACTACATGGAGTTTCGAAGACTATCACGTCTGATAGAGATTAAAAATTTACATCCAGATTCTGGATGAGTTTACAAAAGGAATTGGGGACTCGATTACATTTCAGTACCGCGTTCCACCCACACACGGACGGACAGTCTGAGAGGACAATTTTGAGAACCGTTGTCCTCGATAGAGGAGAAAGTTGGGAACAAGTGTTCCACTTGTGGAATTCGCCTACAATAACAGCTACAAAGCAACTATTGGAATGGCCCCGTACGAAGCTCTTTATGGAAAGAAATGTCGATCACCACTCTACTGGGATGAAGTGGGAGAAAGGAGAGTATTAGGACCTGACTCTGTGGGAGAGATGATCGAGATCGTGAGACAGATCCGCCAAAGGATCAAGGAGGCCCAAGACCGACAAAAGTCGTATGCCGATAAACATCGCAAAGAGCTACATTTTGAAGTGGGAGACAAAGTCTTCCTGAAGATTTCTCCGTCAAAAGGAATCGTGAGATTTGGAATAAAAGTAAAGCTGCGACCACGTTTCATAGGACCCTATGAAATTTTGGAAAGCATAGGGCCAGCGGCTTACAGACTTGCATTGCCGCCAAGTTTTGGAAATGTGCACAATGTGTTCCACGTTTCACAACTAAGGAAGTACATATATGACCCCCGCCATGTGATACCGCCGACAAATATTTTCCTCGATAACAATATGAGTTACGTAGAACTGCCTACGGAAATCTTAGACCGACGTATCCAAAAGCTAAGGAACAAAGAGATACCGTTAGTGAAAGTTCTATGGAGACATCATGGACAAGAAGAAGCAACATGGGAACTGGAATCATCTATGAAAGAGAAATACCCAGATCTTTTCCAAGGTTAGCAAATTTCGGGACGATTTTTTTTTAAGGGGGACGGTATGTAATAACCCGAAAAATTTAAAACTTTTATTAGTGATGCTTAGACCAATTATTTGTGGTGCTTAGACCTTAATTATGTTTAAGGTAACCAATGAAATGAATTAGAATCGATTCGGAGATGGAAACTAGAAATCAAAACTAGTGACTAATCCTACTAGGATTAGGGTTTTCGAATAGCTTTGAACATAGAGCAAAGATTGAGAATGAATCTTAACAAAATGATTTCATTTCTAGAATCCTCTCACGAAAACATGTGAGAAGCGAAGAATGAGAATATTGGGCATACTTGCAGTCGGTCTTAAAAGCACTATTACGAGCGGATCAACTTTCGATCCGTGATAATCATGATAATTATTTATAACACTCAAAATCATGAAGGAATATATTATTATGAATTTAGAAATTATAAGAATCAATTTAGAAAGAATTTCTGAAGAACTTAACCGAACGACGGGAAAATATCTTTGGAAAAACCTAAATTGATCCGAACGACCGAAACTCGAACCAAGGGTTTAAATCAATAACATATGATTTATAAGACTCAAATAAATTATGAAAACTCAAGAATTCAATAGATTTTCGAATTTGCATAATTTAATTGTTGAACGTTGTTTTTTCACAATAACTCGGAATTGACTTATCGGACGTCGTCTGAACTTCATGAAATTTTTATAAACATTGAAATAATTCATTTAAAGGATATTTAATAAAATAAAACCTTAAGGTTCCGAGAAATCAATCGAAAGCGCGTTAAAACTTAAAAAGTCGGTATTAACATGCCAAAACGGGTAATTTAACCAATCCTTCTCCCAACTACCACCAAGACCACCCCAAATGGGTAAAGACAGCCCTTTAGGCTGCCAATATGGTGAGAAATACGTCCATTACAGCCTCTCACCTTTGGAACACATTTTCTCTCTCTTTTTCAAAATTCTTTCCATTGTTCTTCAAGTTTCCAACCTTTAATCCTCCTTTCCAAACCTCTCCAACCCTCAAATAATTATTTTAAGACCATAAAAAGGTAGTACTCATCATTCTCTCCATTTGTAATGGAGTAGAATTGTTTTAGATTTTTCTTGATTTATTTCACAAAAAACCCCTAGTTTTGCTCCTCAAATTTTTTTGTGACTTTTTTGCCGTCAAATGCTCTCAAGCCATGAATGAAAAATTCTTAGAATGATGTTCTAAGGCTGTAGTTAAAATTTGAGAATTTTTGGAACATGTTTGATCTTTTTCAATTTATGCTTTATTTCTTTTTATATGTGATAAAGCATGATTTTGTGAATATTATTTGATATTGTTTCTTGTTAATGTATTATAAGCATGTTGTATAAATATCATAATTTTTTAGAATATTTTGGTATTTTCTTAATAAAGGCCGAGAGCTTAGAGGGTTTTTAAGCCTTTGATTTTTATTTTGTTTGTTGAAAATAGTTGAGATATGGTGTTTAATACATGATGTGAACATCATGTATGAATCTTGGAATTTTTGAAACACATCTCCTATTTTTATTTATTAGGACCGATTATATATATATATACTTTTAGAGTATTGTTTGATTCTTGTTTGTTGAAAATAGTTGAGATATGGTGTTTAAGGTATGATATGAACATCATATATTAACCTTGAATTTGTTCAAACACCTCTCCTATTTTCCCTATTAATACCGTGAGCTATATATATATATAGTGATTTATTTGATTTTTGTTGTTGAGAATAATAGGATATGTGATATTATAAATATTAGTTGATGTTTAATGTTAATATTACATTTTATTGCATTATATAACCATATTGTGAAATAATGGAATTTATTGAATATGTATATATATATATATATATATATATGATTACCGAAAATAAATAAGGGTGAAAAGCATGGGTTTAAATTTTAATGCATGATATGAAATGATATTTCATGTTTAGTATATGGTGTAAGCATGATATAATTTTGTGGAATTTATTGAACACCAATGCACATTAATTCATGATTACCGAAAATTTAAGGTATTTTAACCTATGGTTTGAAATTTTATATGATGATATTGGGTTGGTAATTAATTTCTATAGTATGATATGAGTATAATATGATTTTATTTGAATTTATTGGATACATATGCTAATTGTTGCTAATTATCGAAAACGTAACAAAATGGCTAAGTATGAGTTAATTTTGATGATAAATGATGCTATGATAGTTGACTATAAGTTTGGAATGAATGGTTGTGATTGTGGTGAATGGATGGAACACTTATACACACATACACAATGGTTTTGCATTATGTTAGAAATTAGGGTTTCTAACGCTTTAGTATAGTTTATGTTGTGTATGGTATTTTTTGGTATTAAATGTTTATGTTTTTGTTGTACCGACAAACCAAAACCCCAAACGTAAACAACATAATATTATATGTACGAGAATCCAAAAGAAATCGTCCAATTTCGATATTTAAGAAGGAACTAACGAGAATCAAAGTTAGACACAAATTAGGGTTTTCTATTAATAAAAGGATACTCGAACGTGAGTTTCTAAGTTAGAAAACCAAAGGCGAGCTACAGCGTTGATACTAAATAACGACAACTCAATACGATATTAGATTGAGCGTTAAAACAACTCGATAACGAATAACGATTTTCGACTTATATAATCTCCGACGAGTTAAGAGAAACAAACAATGTCGAATGTGTAAGCAAAGATTCGTACATAAAATGTCGATCCTTATGTCTCAAAAGTCGAGTTAATATTCCCAAGCACTTCATTTATTCCTAAGGTACTTATTTATATGATAGCATGTGCTCACTGAATCATAAGTCAAGACTCTCTTTAATTGTCGTGTTAGTACGACAAGTCGTCAACATAACTTACTGGGACGTAACTATAATTGTTAAGTCTAGTTAGTGGCTTGAGAATATCCTAATTTACCAATCATAATTTGATTACTGACAATCTATAACGTAATAACGTTTAGAATAACACTAAGGTTAAGAGTCGAGGATAGACTCGGAGTATGTGATTCATAATTGAAGTTCACCTTTGAATGATGAAGTGATATAGCTTGGGAATTGGGAATGTAAGATAATAGCAATTATCTTAAAACAATCACATGAAATCATAAAGAAACCCTAAGTGGGAACTTTAAGTCGTAATTTATAAACGACCTTCGATCGATAGAAAGAATCTTAGAAACGCTATTTTCTTATGAAGGGTTTGATCGTACGTAGTCGACGAGGAAGAACAACCACACCCTGCTCTTTTAGACTTACTAGCTTTGGATTAGCAGGTGGGCTTTCTTGACACAAAAATGTTATGCATATCTCAAAGCATTATTTACAAAGCTTTATGAAATATTATCACATGAAATGTTATTGACTGCCAAATGTTTATGTTTTGTTGTTATCCTATCTGAGATTGGTATATCCAATGTGGTATGTGAATGTGTTGGTCCACCAACGTTAAAAAAGGGTAACGATCGGATCCGACTTAGTTAAAGATTAACTCGGATTGTGTACACGTGTGACTGTGTGTTAAGGTTAGCTACCTCGACCGGTCACGGTGACTATGTGTAAGTGGCCACCTCCATAGTGCGCGAATGAATGAATGAATGAATGAATGATCAGATATGGAAACAACGTGAATGCAATAGTCGCCCGACGCCGAAAATGATAAAATGTTTGATAGGCATGAGTCTTTAACTAAAATCCTCATGTGCTATTGTGGGCGCTCAATAACTTTTGATAAAGAAAATGTTTTCGCAATGAGTCCACCGAGTACTTTTGTACCTAGCCCCGCATCTCGTTTTGATGTGCGGAGTTGAGCAAGGATCGATGATGGGTGCGAGGTGGTGCAGAGTAGATTGTTTGATGCTTTATTAGAAAGATTTCTAGAACTTTGGGCATGCATCGTCATATGCATGTCCACACGCTTATTTGCCGCCTAACTCGATAATTTTGATGTTCGATTATCACCGCTTTCATACCGTATTGAACTTGAGGTCGCACCTCATTCCTCGAATTGTGCCCCGATTGGGTTATGTTTCAACCTTGAAACCTTTTGACAAGTCCTTTTGTGACTCGAGTTGGTATCAATATCTTATCCCTTTGAGTCTATGCGTATTGAGTAGTTAAATGGTTAATTGCCTTGATTAATTATGTTTATATCTGCTGCTTTATCATACCGGTGACGATCCATATGATCCCTACTTCATTGGGAAGTCGGGTCGTCACAGATACTGTGATTACTCGTTTTAGTATGCAGACCGCCAAGAAAGAATTGCTACCTTTAAGGCATGTTGTTCCTTTATCTAAGGAGTAGTCACCTATGACTGCGAAGGAGATAGAGGAAATGAGACAAGTTCCTTATGCTTCCGCCGTAGGAAGTCTCATGTATGCAATGCTATGTACGAGACCTGATATCTGCTATGCGGTAGGCATAGTGGCAAGATATCAGTCTAACCCTGGACAAGCTCATTGGACTGCGGTAAAGCATATACTCAAGTACCTGAAAAGGATTCGAGATTATAGGCTAGTTTACCATGCTAGATAGTCTAATGCCTTTGGGTTATTCTGACTGGATTTCCAAGTCGACCGTGATGAGAAAAAGTCTACCTCAGGCTATGTGTTTACCTTGGAAGGAGGAGCCGTATCCTGGCGGAGTGCAAAGCAGCGATGCATTGCGGACTCCACCATGGGAGATTGTTGGATTTGTATACTGGAAGCAGTTTTGGTTGAGCTTGTATACAATGTTTCCTGTTACCACTATTACAATCTCCTATCTGAATTGTTTACTTGATTGCATATGTATGTCCCCTTATCTCATATATAAGTTAGATCATACGGTGTGTTGTAGATCACGTAAGTCGTATGGTTGGTCAAGCTTAATGAGATATAAAAGTATCACACCGAGACAACTTGAGGACGAGTTATCGGTATAGCTGCGGTATAGATAAGAAGTGACTTGACTTAGTTGCTTGTCTATCTTTGGCACGCCTCGACGTATTGATGGATCGGTGAGATGAGTTCTTCCATTTGACCATTGTGAAGAACCCAGATCTCGATGACTTATGTTGATCTAAACCTCGATAATGTATTAGGTGAGTATGAGTTCTTGACCATCACTTTGACTTGTTATGGGTGAGGGTTACATGAGATAACCCAAGATTCTCTCGATGGGTGGTGGCGCGTCTTGTATGTCATGCTAGTTACCAGATCGAGTCACCGTATCCGTTTAGGACGATGACGTCCCTTAAGGAGCTCAAAGGTTTATTGTACTAAACCCCGCAGTTGAGTTATCTCAAGTACAATAATAAGGTCGAGTGGTACTACTTAAGTAATTAAAGTAATTAATTATTTTAAGCGATCGTAAGCAGTAAATAATTAATGGACGACGATATCTTAAATACGGGGATTCATGAAGTCTAAGTGCAAGCCGACTCAACTTCGAAAATAAAGGGGTAAGTCAGCATTTATTCTCTAGTGGCATGAATAAATGTTTATGAATTAATTTATGTTCTAGGCTGAACATAAGATAATTAATTTATTTGAGGCCCATCTTTATTCCTTGCATTTGATCCTGGCTATCCCATCCGTGCCCGGAGCTTAGTGAATTTCGCCTCTTTCTTATAGAGTCCCTCTGGGACTCTAACTTGATCCTCTTTATCTTAAGTGATATGATTATATTTATTAGATATGCATAAATCCTATCCAGATAGGATTTAGGGATGCATTATAAATATAAGGTGAGAGAGAAAATCAAGGCTAATCCTTAAGCTAATATTTTCGAGAATCACTATTTTATAATAGAGAATTTTCAAAAACTTTGAGAAAAGAAAGAAGGCGAATTTCTATAGCACTCTCCATAGATTGTCCTCACTCGGCATTGGAGTTTAAGCATCGGGATACGATCGTAAGATCAAAGCACCAGTCTTGATCCATCGCTCCCGATGAGTTCGTAGGTAAACACGAGAAAACTCCTACGTGTTGCAATTAATTATATAGGTGCATGCTAGGCATATAATCAATGTATGGCGAATTAAACATCCAAGATAGATCCTCGAGAGAGGGTTAAAGTAAGATTTTCCTACATGTGTATGGTTTGGAATGGTTACATTTATGTTGTGCCGACAAACAAAACCCCAAACGTAAACAAAATAATACTCTATATACGAGAATCCAAAAGAAATCGACCAATTTCGATAACGTAAGAAGGAATTAATGAAAATCAAAGTTAGACATGAATTAGGGTTTTTCTATTGGCAATATGATACTCAAACGTGAGATCCTAAGTTAAAGAAATGAAAAGCCGAGTTACGACGTTAATACTCAACAACGGTAACCTAATACGATATTAGATTGAGCGTTAAGAAAACTCGACAACGAATAGCGATTATACAACTTATATAATCTCCGACGAGTTAAGAGAAATAAACAATTTCGTAAAGTGTAAGCAAATATTCGAACATAAGATGTCGATCCTTATGTCTCAAAGGTCGAGTTAATATTCCCGAAGAACTTCATCTATTCTTAAGTACTTACTCACATGATAGCATGTGATCTCTTGAATCATAAGTCAAGACTCCCCTTTATTCGTCGTGTTAATACGATAAGTCGTCAAGCATAACCTACTAAGACGTAACTATAATTGTTAAGTCTAGTTAGTGGCTTGAGAATATCCTAATATACCAATCATAACTTGAATACTAATAATCTATAACGTAATAACGTTTAGAAGAACACTAAGGTTAGAGTCGAGGGTAGACTCGGAGTATATGACTCATAAGTTGAGGTTCATCTATGAATGATGAAGTAAAATAGTTTAGGAATTTGGGAATGTAAGATAATAGAAATTATCTTAAAATCATCACATGAAATCATAAAGAAACCCTAATTGGGAACTTTAAGTCATAAATTATAAACGACCTTCGATCGATAGAAAGAATCTAAGAAAGGCTATTTTCTTCTGAAGGGTTTGATCGTACGTAGTTGGCGAGGAAGGACAATCACACCTGTTCACTTAGAACTACTAGTTTCGGACTAGCAGGTGGGCTCTCTTGAAACAAAAATGACATGCATGTCTATCTCAAAGCATGATTTACAAAACTTTATGAAATGTTATTGCATAAACTGTTATTAACTGCCAAATGTTTAGGTTTTGTTGTGATCCTATCTGAGATTGGTATATCCAATGTGGTATGTGAATGTGTTGGTCCACCAACGTTAAAAAATGGTAACGATCAGATCCGACTTAGTTAAGGACTAACTCGGATTGTGTACACGTGTGACTGTGTGTTAAGGTTAGCTACCTCGACCGGTCATGGCGATTATGTGTAGGTGGCCATCTCCATAGTGCGCGAATGAATGAACGATCAGATATGGAACAACGTGGATGAAATAGTCCGGCCGGACATACTTTTGGAAAATGATAAAATGTTTGATAGGCATGAGTCTTTTAACTAAGATACTCATGCGCTATTGTGGGCAGTTCAATAACTTTACAAAGAAAAATATTTTTGGCAATGAGTCCACTGAGTACTTTTGTACTTAGCCCTACATCTCGTTTTTGATGTGTAGGTTGAGCAGGGATTGATGATGGGTGCGAGGTGTTGCAGTGTGGCAGTTGTTTTGTTTCTTTAATAGAAATGATTTCTAGAACCTTGGGCATGTATCGTCATATGCATATCCACACGTTTATTGCTGCCTAACTCTGATATTATTTTTGTGTCTTGACTATAACTACTTTCCATGGTTAATTGTATTTATTAGTTATGTATATATCCGCTGCTTTATCATACCAGTGATGATCCATATGATCTGTACTTCTATCGACGTCGGGAGAGCTTTGATCTGGAGGCGGACCTGCCTTGGTTTTGTTAGCCACCTGAGCTATGTATTCACGGTGTACGGAGCTACACCATGTGGGCCGTATCTTCCCGCGCAGGAATACACTTGGCGCGATGAGATTCCAGAGTGGCTCCACCCAAAAGTTCCTCGTTTGGCAGCTGACGGACCCGTATTCTGGCCTGGCACTGGTAGGAACATCTTCGAGGCTGGACCTTCCCGTCCCCGACAGCTCACTTTTCCGGTCCTACCATCAGTAGGATTCCATCCTCGTCATTGCCCGCCCAGACCATCGACGCCGGTCATGCCATGCCCGTACCCACCTCCACCTACCGGCTCTCCCCCAGTCCAGCCGCCGCCATCCCCGCATGCACCTGTGTACCACAATTTTGTGGAGATCGAGGATCCACGTGGCCTAGCAATAGCACCGTGAAAGGACCTTGTACTGCCCGTTGTCGCCCATTCCTAGCCACTGCTTTTGAGGAGGTCATGGCCAAGATCCAATGAGACCTGGCTATTATGGAAGACGCTAGGGTCATTAGAGTCCGAGAGCTCGTGGTTCACGACTCGACGCTGAGGAGGAAGATCCAGAAAAGGATCCCGAGAAAGACCCGAAGGAAGATCCCGAGGAAGATCCCGAGAAAGATCCCGAGAAGACCCCGACGAGGACCTATCGGTGATGATGAGATGGAGGGTGGATAGTTCCCATACTTCCGACCCCGACTCGACACATGGAGCCCTGCTCACACCCCGGCGATCATGGATCTAGTTCTTAGGACTAGATAGTCTTTTATCTATATACTTTTTATATCTTTTGATGCATGCGGAAACGATGAGTCGTTCCGACATGAAACCCTATTTTGATGTCCACGGTAGCATTTAGATTTTGTACGCTTTCATGACTAGGTACACGGAGTGATCTCGATAATTGTTTTGGGCATCATACTGCACCGGTCTTTGTAAATCTTCAAAACGCGATGAAAGTCCTCGTAGAGGCAATTGATGTGATATGATAATAACCCCCCTGAGAGCCTTTTGTTTTAATATTGTGATATGTGGTGTTCGATGATGTGCTAGATTTATGCTCATAATTATATAAATACCGTGCTGATATATATACATTGATCCCGATGGATAGTATAAGACTATATTTAATTGTGTATATTTATGAAGGATAGGATGCCGAGAAGAAGAAATCGTGAAGTAACACCGAAAGAGAAGACACTCACCACCACCACCACCACCGGCGAGACGGATTGAGGAACTATTCCTCGTGCGTAACACGCCCACTTTCAACGGATGGGAGTCACGTGGATCTTGAACTCGGATTCACGACCGAGCGAATCTTTAACTTCCTTCACCGCACCTCTCAAGAACGCTTGTCATGCGTTGCTTTCCGGATGACCGTGTCGCCGACTTACGGTAGGAGGCGTAAGAGGAAGACTCTATCCCAAGAAGAACTTGATGACCCGACTTTCGAGGAAGTATAGATCAAATGGGTCGCCTTTGGTATGATAAGGCGGCGGATATATACATAACTAATCAATACAATTAACCATTTGACTACTCATAAATGCATGAACCGAAAGGAATAAACTATTTCAATACCAACCCAAGTCACGAAGGACTTGTCAAAATGTTCAATATCCTAATGTAACCCAATAAAGGCGCATTCAAGGCACGAGGTACGACCTCAAGTTCAATACGATAATGAATAGCGCTTATAATCAAAAGACACAAACGATATCGAGTTTGCAAGAATAAACGTGTGGACATGCATATGACGATACATGCCCAAGGTTCTAGAAATCATTTCTATTAAAGCAACAAAACCATCGCCACTCGCACCACCGCACCCATCATCAATCTCGCCAACCCGCACATCAAAATGAGATGCAGGCTAAGTACAAAAGTACCGGTGGACTCATTGCCGAAAACATTTTCTTTGTTAAAGTTATTGAACTGCCCACAATAGCGCATGAGGATTTTAGTTAAAGGACTCATGCCTATCAAACATTTTATCATTTTCCAAAAGTGCCCGGTTGGACTATTTCATCTACGTTGTTCCATATCTGATCATTCATTCATTCGTGTACTGTGGAGGTGGCCACCCACATAGTCATCGTGACCGGTCAAGGTAGCTAACCTAACACACAATCACATGTGTACATAATCCGAGTTAGTCCTTAACTAAGTCGGATCCGATCATACCCTTTTTAACATTGGCGGACCAACACATTCTCATACCACGCTGATATACCAACCTCGGATAGATCACAATAAAACATTAACATTTTGCGATCGATAATAATGCTCATGCAATAATATTTCATAAAGCTTTTGTAAATCATACTGAGGTATGCATAACATTTTGTTTCAAGAGAGCCCACCGCTAGTCCAAGCTAGTAGTTCTAAGTGACCAGTGTGATTGTCCTTCCTCGCCAACCACGCATTTATCATACCCTTCATAAGAAAATAGCCTTCTTAGATTCATTCTATCGATCAAGGTCGCTTATAAATTACGACTTAAAGTTCCCAATTAAGGTTTCTTTATGATTTCATGTGATGGTTGTAAGATAATTTCTATTATTTTACATTCCCAAATTCCCAAACTATTTTACTTCATCATTCATAGACGAACCTCAACTTATGAGTCGATAGTCCGAGTCTATCGCCGACTCTATCTTTAGTGTTCTTCTAAACGTTATTACGTTATAGATTGTTAGTGTTGAGTTATGATTGGTATATTAGGATATTCTCGCCACCAACTAGACTTAACAATTATCGCTACGTCTTAGTAGGTTATGCTTGACGACTGTCGTATTAACACGACGAATGAAAGGGAAGTCTCGACTTATGATTCAAGTGATCACATGATATTAGGTAAGTAAATACTTAGGAATAGATCTTGGGAATATTAACTCGACCTTTGAGACATAAGTATCGACATCTTATGTTCGAATCTTTGTTTACAATTTACGATATTGTTTGTTTCTCTTACCTCACCTGAGCTTATATAAGTCAGATAATCGCTATTCGTTGTCGATTTATCTTAACGCTCAATCTAACATCGTATTAGGTTGTCGTTGTTGAGTATTAACGTTGTAACTCGGCTTTTGATTTCTTTAATTTAGGAACTCACGTTTGAGTATCCTATTGCTAATAGAAAAACCCTAATTTATGTCTAACTTCGATTCTCATTAATTCCTTCTTAAGTTATCGAAATTTGTCGATTTCTTTTGGATTCTCGTATATAAAGTATTATTTTGTTTACGTTTGGGGTTTTGTTTGTCGGCACAACATAAACATAACCATTCAATACCATACAATACCATACACAATATAAACTATACTAAAGCATTAGAAAACCTTAATTTCTAACATAATGCGAAACCATTGTGTATGTGTGCATAAGTGTTCCATTCATTCATCATAATCACATACCATTCATTCCAAACTTATAGATTAACTATCATAGCATCATTCACCATTAAAATTACACTCATACTTAACTATTTTGCTATGTTTTCGATAATTATCAATAAATAGCATAAGTATCCAATATATACCAATAAAATCATGATATACTCCTTTCATACCATAGAATTTAATTACGAACTCAATACCATCAAATAAAAATTTAATCATGAGTTAATATAAGCTATTATTTTCGGTAATTATGATTTATTGAACATCGGTGTTCAATAAATTCCACAAAAATCATATCATGCTTACATCATACATTAAAATTAAAACACATGCTTTTCGCTACATAAATATTTTCTAATTATGAAATATATACATATATATTCAATAAATTCCATTCACTTCACAATATGTTTATATTATGCAATAACATGTAATATTAACCTTAAACACCAATTAAATATTTATAATATGAACTAAATGCTTGGAATTCTTTTTATCCTCACACATATATTATATAAGTGTTCAATAAATTTCCAACAATGCATATTAGGTTCATATTATTTCTAAACATCACATATCATATTATATTCAATAAATAAAAATCAAATAAATATTAAATATACATATATAGTTTTCGGTCCTTATAGAAAAATAGGAGTAGTGTCTCAATAATTTCAAAATTAATATATGATGTTCATATCATATATTAAACAATATACCTCAACTATTTTTCAACAAATAAAATCCAAATAATTTCCAAAAATTATATATATGTTTCGGTAATTACATGAAAATAGGAGAAGTGTTCAAAACATTTCAAGATTAATATATGATGTTCATATCATATATTAAACACTATATTAACTATTTTCAACAAATAAAATCAAACAATAGTCTAAAAATATGTATATATATTTGGCCTTTTGAAGAGAATAGGAGATGTGTTTCAAAATTTCAAGATTAATATATGATGTTCATATCATATATTAAACACTATATCTCAACTATTTTCAACAACAAAATTAAATCCATGGCCTAAAAATTCAATATAGATCTCGCCTCTATAAAGAAAATTCAAGAAAAATTTCAAAATTCTCATATTTATTCTACATGCTTCTAATATATCAACAAGCAAAATATAAAATAATATTCACTAAAGCATGCTTTATCTCATATAAAAAAATTATAACAAAATCGAAAATAACAAATATGCTCCAAAATTCCCAAATTTTAAACACAAACTTATAACATATTTCTAAGAATATTTCATTCATGGCTTGAGAGCATTTGGTGGCTCAAAAGTCATGAAAAAATGAAGAACAAAACTAGGGTTCTTTATGAAATAAATTCAAAAAAATCTAAAAATTTCTACTCCATTAAAAATAGAGAGAATGAAGAATGCTACCTTTTTATGGTCTTAGAAAAATTACTTGAGGGTTGGAATGGTTGGGAAGGGAGGATTAAAGCTTAGAAACTTGAAGAACAAAGAGAGAAAATTTAAAAATAGAGAGAGAGATAGAGGGGGCACGGTTTGGGTCTGCATTATGGAAGTAATAGAGCTTTTATAAGCTCATTTTGGGTCTCTTGGTGGTAGTTGGGAGAAGTAATGGTCAAATTATCCGATTTGGCATGTTAATACCGACTCTTTAAGTTTTATCGCGCTCTCGATTGATTTCTCGGAACCTTAAGGTTTTATTTTCTTAAATAGCCTTAAAAATACTTATTTCATATTTTATAATATTTTCATGAAGTTCGGATGATACCCGTAAGTCAATTCCGAGTTATCGCGAAAAAAATGTCATGATTAAATTATGCTCATTCGAAATTTATTGAATTCTTGAGCTTTCATAATTAATTTGAGTCTTATAAATTATTTTTATTGATTTATACCCTTGGTTCGAGTTTCGTCTCGTTCGGATCGGTTTAAGATTTTTCCGTATATATTCCTGCGTTTGGTTAAGTTTTTCAGAATTTCATTCGTAAATCGATTCTTATGATTCTAAATTCATAATAATATATTCCTCCATGATTTTTATTGTTATCATAAATTCTTATGACTAGCACGGATTGGAAGTTGATCCACTCGTGAATAGTACTTTGAGATCGAGGGTGAGCATGCCCGAAAATTCCAATTCTTCGCTTCTCACATGTTTTCATGAGAAGATTCTAGAAATGAAACCTTTTGTTGAGATTTGTTCTCGATCTTTCATTTTATGTTCGTGCTATTCGTAAAACCTTAATCCGATAGGACTAGTCACTAGTTTTTGATTTCTCTAGTTTTCGATCTCCGAATCGATTCTAATTCCTTTTGTTGGTCATCTTAAACATAATTAAGGTCTTAGAACTCTAAGTAATTGGTTTAAGCATTGCTAATAAAAGTTTTAAAATTTTCGGTTATTACATACCATCCTCCTTAAAATTAATTTAAATCTCGAAATTTGCTAACCTTGAAAAGATCCGGTATTTCTTCATAACCGATTCTAATTCCCTGTGTTGCTTCTTCTTGTCCATGGTGTCGCCATAGAACTTTTACTAACGGTATCTCTTTGTTCCTTAGCTTTTGATACGCCGGTCCAAGATTTAGGCGTTCCACATAGCTCATATTGTCATCGAGGACAATATATGTCGGTGATATTAAATGGCTGGGGTCATGCATGTACTTCCTGAGTTGCGAAACGTGGAACACATTGTGCACGTTCCCAAAGCTTGGCGGTAGTGCCAGTCTATGGCCCTATCCTTTCCAAAATTTTATAGGGTCCTATGAAACGTGATCGCAACTTCCCTTTGATTTCAAATCTCACGATTCCTTTCGATGGAGAAATCTTCAAGAAGACTTTGTCTCCCACTTCAAAATGTAGCTATGTGCGACGTTTGTCGGCGTACGACTTCTGTCGGTCTTGGGCCTCCTTGATCCATTGGCGGATCTGTCTCACAATCTCGTTCATTTCTCCCATAGAGTCAGGTCCTAATACTCTCTTTTCTCCCACCTCATCCCAAAGAAAGTGGTGATCGACATTTCTTTCTATAAAGCGCTCAGACGGGCCATCCCAATAGTTGCTTGGTAGCTTTTGTTGTGGTAATTCCATAAGTGGTAACACTTGTTCTCAACTTTCTCCTCTATCCGTGACAACGGTCCTCAACATGTCTTCAAGCATCCGAATAATCCTCTCGATTGTTCGTCCGCTTGTGGGTGGAACGCTGCATCGAAATGCAAATGAGTTTCAATTCCTTTTGCAAGCTCGCTCAGATCCGATGTAAATTTTGAATCTCTATCGACGTGATAGTCTTCGAACTCCATGTAAATGTCTCGACTTCTAACGCATAACCGTATCTTAGTCTGTTCGATCCATATGTTATCGGAATTGGTAGAAAATGCGTGCTCTTGGTTAAGCGATCGATGATGACCCAAATAAGCGGTATTTCCTTTTGTGATTTGGGTAGCCCGTAACAAAATCCATGGCTATTGCATCCCATTTCCATTCCGTATGTCCAGCGGTTGTAAGGTTCCATACGGTCACGATGGAGTGCTTTCACTTGTTGGCACGTCAAACAACGTTTCACGAACGGCTACGCCTCGCTCATTCCATCCCACCAAAATTTCTCCTTGAGATCTTGGTACATTTTGTGCTTCCGGTGTCACGACCCGCTACTTAATTAAGTAATTAACTAAGTAGTTAAGCTATGATCGGGTTAGAGTAAAATATATGAATTCTAATTGATGTTTCCAAAACCAAACGGTTTAAATAATTAATCAACAACCAAACATAAAGATCAAAGTTAACATTTAAAGGTTTCTCTCTCTCTCTCTCTCTCTCTCTCTATATATATATATATATATATATACATTGAACACACAAAAGTGGTTATCAACATCAACATCAAGATCATACGAGTTTGACAACGAAAGATTGGTTGAATATCATGTATGAAGACATGACATTCGGGACATAATAATAACTACTACAAAAGAACCCTAGCTCAAAGATACTCTTCCATCGTCATCTTCGAGCTCAACTCGCATAAGGAAAATGCGAGCATGAGTATCAACAAATAGTCAATAGAATTTCGACAAACATTAAACTTGAACAACTTACCGAACTTTCTCAATATAAGAGTCAATTAAATAACACCTGTAACTTTGTAGTGACAATAAATTTTATATCGTTGTAATAATGCAAGCTAATATAATATTGTACTATCTTGGTATTATCTTCCGTGTTAGACCAAGGTTACCAATCACGCCCCGCCTTATCTACTTTTGTTCTCAGAATGAGAAGTAGGCCTCCTTCTCAATACCTTGACCGTCTATATAATCTTAAACTTCCGGTCGTTACCGGTATATTTATAAACTTTTCGGTCGTTGCCGGTCTATGAAAGTATAACTTCCCGGTCATTACCGGTCTATGAAAGTGTAACTTCCCGGTCATTGTCGGTCTATGAAAGTATAACTTCCCGGTCATTAACAAAATTCTTCCGAGATACGTAATATGAACTTATTCTCAATAATAACATAATCTTATACTCAACAACAATACAAATTTACATTCAACAAATAACACAATCTTATACTCAACAAAGAATACGATCTTATACTCAACATATCATATGATATTATTTTCGATAAATTTCATGATTTTATTTACATAATAATGGGCAAGATATAAATGAATTTTCAATATTCAATACCATTAAGAAAAGAAAACCTACCTAACACGTCGTTACTTGAGAATTTTCTCCTTCTCGTCCTTCAGAACGCCCTTGTCCTTGCTTGGTCCTTATAATTGAAATAATTATCGAATTTAGCAACATTATTGTTCACTTGAACATATTACATTTTATTCTTGATTTTACCAATTTCTAAGACTTAAGTTCGACTATTATATTCCTTAACATCCTATGTTCTTAATAAACTTTAATCTTTATATATTACATAACATACCATAACTTTCATTAATATATAATATTTTCAAATATTAACTTAAGGCATTTACGGGAACAAATCTCACTTATACACTTATCATAAGTTTATTAATTAGGTTCTCAAAACACTTTATTAATATGCCGATTCTAACAAAATTTCAGCAGAGTAAGTTTTATAAATTGAATCGCCATTTCATTCCAAACTCAACCAATTCATCCCAAACTCCACCAAATCATCACCATAAGCTAAAATGTATACTTAGGAACTTAAAACATGTTCAAACAAGTCCATTTATTCCATGATCAATATATGCCCTTCAACCACCATATTATGTAATTAAATGTATTTTCCAATCTACAATCAATTAAATTTCAATCAATTCATATATATACCTATTCATCATCAATGATCATTAATCCATAATCAACTTAAATTCTAATCAAACTCATCATATAAATATATCAACTTAGACTAAACTTTAATATTTCAACTTTCACATTTGAAGTCCATAAAATCATATAAATTCAACTGAAGCATTATTATATCATAGATCTCAAAAATCATATCAAATACATCAAATAAAATCAAAAAATCAAAGTTCATCCAACCTCAAAATTTTCGAAAGTTTGACATTATGCATGCATTGAATTTATTCAAATTTCTTCCACTAAATCATCTTTATTTCAACTTAATTACACATATCTAATCTCAATTTAATCAAATCATAACAAATAATTCACATACAAAATTAGGGTTTATATATGCTTACTTTAATTTTTCAACTTCATAAATTTCAAGAATTTAAACCATCAACTATAGTATTTAAACATCATAAGCATGAAATAATCATCAAATATAACAAAATTCAAGCAATTCAATCTTAATTTTGATCATGTAATTTTCGAAAATAACCATAGGTGAGAAGATCATATTCTTCAAATTTAATCACAAAAACTTGGATTAAATAGTGTGCTTACCTTCTTTGGAGCGATTTCTACTTAATTTAGCACTTAATATATGGATTAAAAGTGAAGAACAATTTGTGTGTGTGAGTAGTATGTGTGTGTCGAAAATGAGGTAGAAGAGCTTCAGGATGATCTAATATGAATATAAGTTCTAGAAGATATATATATATATATATATATATATATATATAGATAGCTATAGATAGCTTTATTTATTTAATTATTCATTTTCTTATTAAAATTTTCAAAATTATATATGTATTTTTCTAAAATTGTAATGTTGAACATTAATATTCTTTAATATATAAAGATTCAAAACAATTAAATCCATTATTGGAATTAAATTCATATAAATATAACTATAATGCTTTCATATATAATTAATCAAATAATTATTCGATTTATTAATAAAATTCAAAATCTTAGAAAATATTTTCTTTATCACTAGATATAAATAAAATAAATTTATTTAACCCATTTAATAGCTCAAACATTATTTCATTTTATAAATAAATCCCACATAGAAATAATTAATGCATTTCTTTAGCACATTTTCTATTTAATGAAATTTTTCATCCAAACATACAATATTAACCAAATATTTCCTATTTTATCAAAATAAAACTTATTTCTAAATTATCTCTATTTCTTCTAAAGCCTAATCCTTTAGTTAAAAATTAATCGAATTTCTATCGCTTCCTAATTTATTATGCACTTCTTTATAATTTTTTTTTAAGAATGAAATGCCTTTAAGCCCCTAATTATACTTAATGAGGCTCTAATTAAGACTAAAAGATTTTCGGGTTACTACACACGTAAGTGTGTAAGAAGTCTCATGGGTTTCTTTCAAGATTTCGCTCTTAAGCCTTTCGTCTTCTGGGACACACACTCTCCCGCCATACAAGAGAACATCATCCGCTTCCACTACAAGAAAGTTTAGTTTTATGACATGAAAATATGTCGCTAACATTTGTTTTAATGTCGCAAAACTAACTTCGACATTTTTGCGCCACTTTATATTGTGTAGCAAAAGGTCGGGTAACATTTTTACGACACTTTTTTGTATTTATATCGCAACATATAAGACACTTTGTGCATCGCTAACCTAATTGTCGATAAAATTCATGACATATTACGTGACTTTAGTTGTATTGACGATGTTAGTTTGCGCCATATTTAATGACATTATTATTTAATTGATGCATCCTAATTTACTTACACTAGCTTGTGACATTATTATCAGTTGTAGTATAATTTTTACGACATTGTTTCCATTAATGTTGCAACATATACATCATTTTATTCATCACTAAATTAATTGTCATTTGAAATTTACGACATATTATGCATCATCCGTGAAAGTGGCATATGTTAGTTTATGTCACATTACATGATACATAAATGTAAACAATTTTATTGTTGTATTTCTTTACAACATATTTTAATTAGATGGTTTGTAACGACCCGACTTCTGGATTGACGGCTGACCCCACGGACCAACATGAGTCTTTTCAGTGTGCTTTGTCCTCACTCACACACTCCCTGAGAAAACTTCCCAGGGGGTCACCCATTCCACAATTGCTCCAAGCCAAGCACGCTTAACTTTAGAGTTTTTATGACATGGACTTCCGAAAAGAAAATGCATCTTGTTGGTATAAGTAGCACATATCAAATCCTTTAAGCTCTCCTCAAATATGCAGTCCCATACCTACATATTCTCAAAATCCCTCTCATTCTGGTGCGTTTCGATTCATTCATGTACCCTCCGCTTTGAAGTCTTAATCGAGCCGCCTCGTCCATGCCCGCACCACCGATCATTCCGCATTTCGCCCGGCATCACATGCCCACCACCGCTGGTTCATCCTTGAACCACACCGCATCGAGAGGTTCGCTCGATACCATCTATAACGACTGACTTTCGGATCGACGGTTGACCCTACATAACAACACGAGTCTTTTCGAAGTATTTTGTCCTCACCACACACCCCTAAGAAAACTTCCCAACGGGTCACTCATCCCACAATTGCTCCAAGCCAAGCACGCTTAACTTTAGAGTTTTTATAAGATGGACTCAAAAGAAGATACATCTTGTTGGTATGAGTAGACATTCAAATCCTTTAAGCTCTCCTCAAATATGCGCCTCATACCTACATATTGTTGAAATTCCTCTCATTCTAGTGCTTCGATGCATTCGTATCCCTCCGCTTTGAAGTCTTAATCGAGCCGCCATTGTCCATGCCTCTGATCGACGATCACTCCGCACTTCTACCCTAGCGTCACATGGTTAATGTCACATTTTTCTTTTGTGACAAATATATTGTATATTAAACTAATAATACTGATCGACGCAATTTCTTGTGTTATTATTATTATTGTTGTTGTTGTTGTTATTATTATTATTATTATTATTATTATTATTATTATTATTATTATTATTATTATTATTATTATTTATTTGTAATCTTTGATTTTATTGAACGTATACAATATTATAATAGCTCATATTTAATTATATAAATATTTTGAATGAATAATTAGCAAGTGTTTAAATAAACTATAGCAAATTTTGAGACATAAAACGAGTGTCGCGTCGCATATGTGTCACCGAACTATGACACAATATATAGATGGCACATAACCAACATAAATATACAACATTTAATGCAACAATATTATAAATATGTGATATAATTATGACATTTTATTGAGGTGTTGTAAATAAATTATCGTAATTTTAAGACTTCAAAATGAGTGTCGCATATGTGTCACTAAATTATGACACAATATGTAGATGACGCACAATTGACGTAATATACAACACTAGATGCAACACTATTCTAAATATGCGATATAATTATGACATTTTATTGAGATGTCGTAGATAATTTATCGCAATTTTGAGACATCAAAACGAGTGTTACATTTTTGTCACTAAATTACAACACAATATTTAAATGACGCACAAATGACATAAATATGCGACACTAGAAGCATAATTGTGGTAATTTTACGGCACATACATGTAATATCGCATGTGTGTTTGTCGCAATAACACTACAAGAATTTCGCTAATAGACCACGGGGAATGCCCATGGTCTATTTCAAAAATCCGCGTGGTCTACAAAGGTGTAGTCACCACGCGGATTTCCCCGTGGTGTATTTAGTTATAGACCACGGTGAAAACCGCGTGGTCTATAATGTTATAGACAACGGCCACCGGGTGAACCACGGCCTTTCCCCGTCGTTTATGACATTATAGACCACGCGTTTTCACCGTGGTCTATAATCGAATAGACCCCACGATTTCCGTGGTCTATAACCGAATAATATATTTTGTTATTTTATTATTTATTTAATAATTGCTTTCATAATTTTAAAGCATGTTTCATTAATTAAAATAATAATCCAAAAATAGATATAAAATATTTCTCATAATATTTATATCAAATCAAGGTACACATTTCATAAGCATTCAAAACGTTATATCCGGGAAATTTCCAATCTACATGTATTTTCTAACTAGCTACAAGTATTTTCTAACTAGCTACTAAAATTTATCCATGAGGTTGGTTAGACTTGGTGCTGTATCGCATCTCTTCTTCATAATATTCATTGAAGCCCAAGATTTCCTTAATCTCTTCAAAGGAAGGCATGCTTCCTGGGGGGGCATCCGGCCTCCTTTAATTGTCAACAAGGCGTTCTACTGGTATATGCTGTCAAAACCTGCCAGTTCTTGTTAGGGAGCCAATTATTGCATAATAGTAAGAATACAAGAAGAACAAATATGCCAGTAGGATAGATGGAGTAAGTAAAAGTTATATTAATGGCAACCATTGATCGACAAAATTTGATCGCACGTAAATTAATGCACGATGTATAATGGTAAGTCGAGTATCGTATCCACATGGATTGTATCACGAAAACATAGAAGCTAGCTCAACGATAATTCATCATTATTCAAGCACATAAAATTGGGTGAGAGGTTTAAGGGCTTCAGAATTTAATCCAAAACAAAGGTAACCATGCAGAAATATAAAATAAAGCAATAAAAACACGGATGATAAAACAGATAAGAAAGACTAACCCTAGGGATACATTAATCATATCCACAACGATGTTTATCCTGCTTCCTATTAGCCAATTTTAATCCGCATAATATGGAAGATCACATAAATAACCAACAACTTGCCATTTACAATTATGGGTCAGAGATTACTAGTTTTCCTATTATCATACGCCTCTAGGTGAAAACAAGCAACTCCAAACAGATCACAAAGAATAAGCTTCCACGGATGTTCCTATCTCGCCTACGACTCAAGGTTTATCCAGATCATGCATTCAAGATCGATCGACAATTAATACAAGCTACGTAATTAATCGGCAACTAGATATGCATCAAGATTGATCGAAATTAACACATATAAATAAGCACCAATAATCATGAATCAATGCCCGGAAGGTAAATAGAGATAACAGAATCACAACATATAGGATCGGATCATGCAAACCCTCAGATTAGAACAGAAATTACCTAGACATAATTAACTAATAAAATACTTAATAAAACATAAAACGGAAATTAAATTCATAAAACCCGGATAAAAGCATTGATGAACAATTGTTGGTCTTGAATCCAATCCCAAGAGAAAACGGAAACGATCGGACAAAACGCTCGATCGATAACAAAGCGAAGAACTAAACTAGAACAATGCAAGAATTAAATCTAGAACTTAACGAAGCTAAAGAAAAGCAAAACCGAGGAAAACTGAATAAAAGCTCTCTGGGCGTGTTCGGGTTCAAGGAGGCGCAAGGGATGTGCTCCCCTATTTATAGATAAGGGTGGAAACCCCATTTCTCTTATGTCGCGCCGCTCGCGACCTCTCCTCGCGATCGCTAGCTCGACCGCGAGGCATCTCCCGCTCTTCTTCGCCATGGTCGCCTCTGCGCTTTCAAGATGGTTGGCTCGCGGCCTGGCTAGCGATCGCTAGCCATGGTCGCGAAATCGATAGTGAGTTCTCTCGCACGGGCTTGTTCGCCGCGTGCACGAGGTAGCGGTCGCGCCTCGCTGCTCGTGCGGCTTGCCTGGCGGCCAGCCTAGCGACCGCTAGGCTGGTCGCTAGAACAAGCATTGTGCATTTTGGTTCGTGCTTCGTTCCTTGCTTCGATTTTCAACATATGGACCTACACAACACCAAAAGAACACCCAAGAGCAAGATCTTCTAGAAATAGATAAAACATTAAGAATCGATACATAAACGCACATTAAATGATCTAAACTCATCTTTAAATATCAACAATAAGCGTAAAATGCGCTTATCAAACCCCCAAACATAAAGCATTGTTTGTCCTCAAACAAAAACAGTAATGTAAATACTCAACGAAAGATCAACGAGCGTAGCAAAGAGGATAACCATTATAAGCCTCGGAAACATCTCAACGCTCAAAAAGATTTAGCGCACATGACGACATTAGTCAACTCATCACAAACAACAATTGAAGGCAAAAACTCATTTAATTCAACCCTCACAACGGCATGTGTGTAAAATATAGAGGATACACTCAAACTCATAAAGAAATTAAGGACGTGTATACACTCACAGATCAATGCAATGCAACATCTTACCATAGGCTTGCCATTTCTCTAATATCTCCACCGCATCAAATGTGTTCAAATAAGGATCAAAAAGGTCTTTTCATAGGTTATATTGTAGGCACATTGGTTAAGGTAGGATAATATATGGCTAAGTGACTCAAAAATATTCCAAGCACCCCCATTTATACTTTTCGACACATATGGACTTTGTCCATTTTCCTCTTCTTTTCCCACGTGCTAAATCGACGTTTTATCCCTCATAAGGTACCTATACTTTGATTAAAGACCATTTATGCTCAACACATATAGTGAATTTATCATTGCTTTTTTTTTTCTTTTCTTTTCTAGAGCTTATAGGGTTTATCATTTACAACAAAGGTACTATTCTTCACCATAGATGTACTTCTCTAATAATAATTTTTCCTTGCCATAACTACATCAAAATTTGAACCCCTTTTGATTCCCATATCCATCCTCACCTCCTATCATCCGGTTAATCGAAAGAATAAGTCTAATAAAAGCTCAAAGAAGGCGACAAATGATATACATCATCGGGTCGGTGTTTGGGTGAATATGTGGTTAACAAAGATGGCCTTTATCCTTTCCAAATTAAACACATATTGCGCCTCGATACGTAAAAACGGCAAGTTCTAGAAGATAATCACATGCACGATATCACACAATTAATGTAAATCAGATCAAGATATGTATACATTGAAGCTCAAGTCTCACATGATAAGCAAATGGTGAAAACAACAAGTTTAGCAATCTCAAGTCGCTCATGCGCCATTTTCTAACATATCATGTGCACTATCATTAAATTTAACAAAAATTTCTATCAGTCATGGCCACATGGATTAAAACACTTCACTTAACTCGTTGATCGACAGACACAACACGAAAAGAAAGACAAAAGACCGGACAAAAGCCCCAACATATAATAGCTTAACAAAACAACGCAAAACATAACAAGGACTCTCAATCACATCACACTCGACCAATCCCTCCCAAACTTATTGTCAACAGTGTGCAATGGAGGCAATAAGAAGAGAGTGATTGGGAGAGACCGTACCTCATATGTTGCGCTACTCCGGCGGTCGATAGAATCCTTACCATTGATGATATACATTGGGACTTAAAACAAACAAACAAGACACAAGAAAACAACGAAAACAAGAAAACAAAACAAAAGACATAAAGACGTAAAATGTTGGGTTACCTCCCAACCAAGCAGATGGATTTATCGTCGCTAGCTCGACGTTACCTCTTATCAATCGTGCGATTGGCAACCGTGGTCTTTCCAAACTTCAATTTGCCCTTGTACTTGCATTGACAATGCATCACCAATTTGCACAACAATGGCTTCCACAAAGCTTGAATGAATCACTCGGATTTTATGCCGAGTCCACTTCTTCCTTGCGCCATGCCCGCCGATTTGGCAAGTACTCTAAGCGTGACGTGTGTGGCGCAGCAATGTGATCGAGTAGCAATCTTAGGCTTTTCACCGTCGTGTTGCTTTATGACGTCATATATGGAAATCTTGAGCTCCTCATCGCTAACACGAAACATGAGATTACCTTCCTTCACATCAATCAAAGCACGACTAGTTGCTAGAAAAGGTCTGCCCAAGATTAGCGGTTGTTGTTTGAATTCGGGAATATCTAAAATCATAAAATCGGCAGGAAAAACAAAGTCCCGAATTCTCACCAACACATCTTCGACGATACCTTTAGATATGCGATCGACTTGTCGCCCATCATCGCGATATCTTCGTCGGCTTCATCTTTCCTAGGTGCAGCCGGTTGAATACGCTCAAAGGCATCGATTGATGCTCGCCTCAAGTCGCACAACACATTTGGAAAAGTATGCTCGGCGATCTCGCATTCTAACGTAAACCGCGGGATCCTTCGCTAGAGGAGCTTCCGCAAGACTAAGACTGCATTCTTCTGATAGGTAATTTTTCAAATTTCCCAATTTCTTCTTTCTCGCAAGCTGCCTTTAAAAATTTCATGTATCCTCAAGATGTTTCACACGCTCAAAGAGAGGTAAATTGATCTCAACTTTTGAAAATCTCTTTGAAACGAGCAACTCTCGTCATATTTCGACTTAACTAGTCGACTTAAATGGGACCGGAGGAGTGTACGTGCGAAGATTGACTCGAGACTCTTGGCGGTCGACCTCGCGATCACCGGATGTGTCGCGAGGCGCTCGCTACGCGAATCCTTCTTCAAGTCACGAGCTATGAAAGCGAAGTTCGCTACCGACTCTTCGACGGAATACGCGTCGCGCTGGCACCGGGTCGCCATGAACAAACTGGGCGCCCATTAACTCGATGGTCGCGGTCAGCTCGTGGGCGCGTGCTCTGTCGCGAGCTCGTGGGAAAACTGACTCTCGCTATCGGGCTCATGGTCGCGAGCTCGGTGCGAAGTTCGCCCGCCACTTTCTTGCTCCGTATGGGTCGGTAAGCTTGTCCACCTCGCCCGGATGGCGAAACATTGATTTTTCAGTTCACCAGACACTCTGAAATTGGCCCGCCTTTTGTAGTGCATTCAACTGCACGGCTACTTGACCAACTGATTTTCCAACATCTTTACGTGTTTACCCATAGTCGTCATAGTGGACTCCAAATGATTAATCTTCCGCCGGTGTTGCTTATAAACGACTCGTTCGTTGCCAATTGTTGGTTGCTTACAACCAACTCGCTGCATCATGTCCTCTAGACTGACTTTTTCGCCTCTCGAATCACCCATTCTCGAATCGAGAAACCGGCGAGGTCGTTGAAAATTATTAGGGTTGGCGCACGAGAAATTTGGGTGATTTGTTGTTTGGGTTAGACCGGATTGTTCCCGTGACGATTCTTTTGATTGATGAAATTGACGTCCTCCGCTTCGATCCGACTCTTCAAGAGGGTGATTTGCTTCATTAGTTCATCATATCTCGAGTCAACCTCACGGCCACCGCTTTAACCATCGGCATCCTCTCCGCCGGCCATTGATAGTCGCTGGTACCATCTCATCTAAAATGCGGCTCGCCTCGCCTACTTGTTTGTTCAAAGAACAACCCCCACCGATGCATCCACTATGCTCCTTGTTCAAACGTCACCCACCGTAGAACCGCGTGATCCGCCGCTCCTCGAGAATCCATGCCGTGGCATCGCCTCAATAGACCTCTGAATCTCTCCCATGCCTCGAATAGAGATTCGTCGTGGTTTGGCAAAATGGAGATTTCGCGATGATCTTCGCGCTTTTATGGCGGAAAATATTTCGAGAGAAACTTCGCAAAGTTTCCACCCGTTGTCAACGCCAGCTCGGTCCAAACTTCAACCAATCTTTTCGCCTTCGGTCAAGCAATGAGAAACCGAACATGCGATCCGGATCGTGGTCTTGTGGCACCCCATTCTGCTTGATGGTGTCACAAATATCGGTAAGGGTCTCGAGATGCGATTCGGTCTTCAGATGACTCCTCCCCAAACCGCTCTCCTCGACCATACCGATCGTACGGCCACCAAAATTGTTTGCATCCACGCAGGGCCCCATCCGCCTCCTTGAACTGCTCAAGAGGAGGTCGGTACATAAAATTCAGCGGTCCTGCGGGGTAGGGAAAGGGTCCCATATTCGCCATTTACGCTGATCTCGCGAAATCGCCTAACACGCGTGGCTTGCTCGGGAGGAATGCCCCTGCTCGTGGATTAGCCGCCATTGCCCATCTCTCTCTCTCCTCTTCTCCTTTGAGAGCTGATCTCGGATCTAGTAATATTTCAGAGGTCCCCGAGATCTTGACGCATAAACCACCCGAGAAAAGAGAGAATTTAGCTCGTAACAATAAATAAATAATATAATATATAACTTGAATTAATAAATCCAAATCACAAATTATTCCTATGCAATCTTAACAATCCCCGGCAATGGCGCCAAAATTTGATCGACAAAATTTGATTGCACGTAAATTAACGCGCGATGTATAATGGTAAGTCGAGTATCGTATCCACATGGATTGTATCACTAAAACATAGAAGCTAGCTCAACGATAATTCATCATTATTCAAGCACGTAAATTGGGTGAGAGGTTTAAGGGCTTCGTAATTTAATCCAAAACAAAGGTAACCATGCGTAAATATAAAATAAAGCAACAAAACACGGATGATAAAACAGATAAGAAAGACTAACCCTGTGGATACATTAATCCTATCCACAACGTATGTTTATCCTGCTTCCTATTAGCCAATTTTAATCCGCATAATATGGAAGATCACATAAATAACCAACAACTTCGCCATTCGACAATTGCGGTCAGAGATTACTAGTTTTCCGACATCTTTACGCCTCTAGGTGAAAACAAGCAACCCAAATGATCACAAAGAATAAGCTTTCTACTGATGTTCCTATCTCACCACGACTCGAGGTTTATCCGTATCATGCATTCAAGATCGATCGACAATTAATACAGCTACGTAATTAATCGGCAACTAGATATGCATCAAGATTGATCGTAAATTAACACATATAAATAAGCACCAAGAATCACGAATCAATGCCTGAAGGTAACAGAGATAACAGAATCACAACATATAGGATCGGATCATGCAAACCCTGTGATTAGAACAAGAAATTACCTGACATAATTAACGGAATAAAATACTAATAAAACATAAAACAGTAAATTAAATTCATAAAACCCGGATAAAAGCGTTGATGAACAATTGTTGGTCTTGAATCCAATCCTGCGAAAAAATGTAAAACGATCGGACAAAACGCTCGATCGATAACAAAGCAAGAACTAAACTGAACAATGCAAGAATTAAATCTAGAACTTAACTAAGCTAAAGAAAAGCAAAACCGAGGAAAATCAATAAAAGCTCTGGCGTGTGCGGGTTCAAGGAGGCGCAAGGGACGTGTTTCTATTTATAGATAAGGGTGGAAACCCTAATTTCTCTTCTTCCGCCGCCTCGCGACCTCTCCTCGCATGGTAACTAGCTCGACCATGAGGCATCTCCCCGCGCGCTTCTTCGCCATGGTCGCCTCTTGCGCTCAAGATGGTTGGCTCATGACCGCTAGCGATCGCTAGCCATGGTCGCGAGAAATCGACAATGAGTTCTGCGCCGGGCTTGTTCGCCGCAGGCACGAGGTCGCGGTCGCGCCTAGCTTGGCTCTGGCTGCTTGCCTAGCGACCGCCAGTCTGGTCGCTAGAACAAGACAGTTGTGCATTTTGGTTCGTGCTTCGTTCCTTGCTTCGATTTTCAACATATGGACCTACACAACACCAAAAGAACACGCAAGAGCAAAGATCTTCTAGAAATAGATAAAATATTAAGAATCGATACATAAACGCACATTAAATGATCTAAACTCATCTTTAAATATCAACAATAAACGTAAAATGCTGCTTATCAACCATATAACTCTAAATCAATTGTGTTGGCAGCTGAGGGTGGTGAATTTCATAGCTACTGATTTTTTATGTACGCTGTGATTACCCGATGTATCCATTTGTCTTAAATATTGCATTATCAGTTATGAACAGAGTATAAAAAGGATTAAATAAAGGGATATTAGCCTGTAATTACACGAAATTTGAGTGTTTCTGGTTTTGCAAATAATCTTTTACTCCTGAACTCAAATACACAAATTTTCGATTTGTCTGATTTTTTCCCTCAAATTAAATTATTCCGAAATTGATTCTGACTTGGAAAATTAAAACTGAGTCAGCAATCAAACAACATCATTTTGATTCCATTCACTCAAGCTAAGATGACCCGCATCAAAGATACTCAAACACATGTTATCATTTTAGATCAAGATTTTACAAATAAAAAGATATGAAAGAAAATAAATACCTGCATTGCACGGATTGAAACACCCATAAAAGACAAAGGATATGCCACAAGTTTGTATCCTATATCAGCCAACTCGATAGGACTGAGTATAGGTGTCTTCCCACCCCCTTCAAGCATATTGGCCTGAGGATGATTTATTACATAAGAGTGCGATTCATAGTCGTTCAAAACTCAGTCATTTACTAAAAGAAATGAGAAATCTGAATAATAACCAGAAGTCAATATTTCAGCAATGTAGTATTGACTGAATACAAGGGTTAGAGAGATAAAACCAAGAATCAACTCTGCAGCAAAATAAACAAATTGAGTTATAAAAAAACGAGGAAATTTCAGTATCAAAAGGAAACAATGTGACTGTGAACGAAGAGATGATCTACCTGCTTTGACCTTCTCCAATGCCTCATATAGAGCTTTCTTATGCTTGTTTGTTAGCCACTGCAAAAATTTATCGAAATGAATTAAGCGATAGTAAAACAATATATAAACACGATGCACAAGAAATGCAGAGGAAATGAAACAGCATCACGAATGCAAAACATATGAAAACACGACAAACAAGAAGGCGGAAAATTGCCTTTTTAGCATAATTTTGAACGATAATTCCGTTTGCATTGTTCAAAATTTAAAGGAAAATGGATGTAGTAAGAATCTAACTCACCAATTAGTAATAAAATATGAATTACAACAAAGAACAAACTTACAAGAAAACCAATTACATTCTTTTGTTTTTCCATCTCGCGATCTCTATGTTCCAAAAAGAACACACTATTACACAGAAACAAGAAGGCGGAAAATCGTCTTTTTAGCACAAATTTTTGCCAACAAATCCGTTTGAATTGTTCAAAAATTGAAGAAAAACAGATATAGTAAGAATACAACTCACAAACTAGCAATAAAATATGAATTACAACAAATACAAACTAACAAGAAACCAGTTACATTTCTAATGTTTTCTTGCTATTATTATGGTCCAAAAAGAACACACTATTACATGATGGAACCCATACCTTTGGAAGTAGTAATAGAAGAAATCAGCATAAAGGAGCGTCTGAACAAGACCTGATCCAAACTGCACGAGCACAAATGGGATACAAATGTTATCTGAGAGAGAGAGAGGCATAGAGGCATACTTCTCCAGTGGACATAGTGTGAAGTGAAGTCGTGGTAAATCCAGTTAAAAATATAAAATGCTCGGTATGCACTGTAATGAAAAAGGGCAAGAAGATCATCAGCTAATGCCACAATCACAAAATCATGAAAACTCTATTAGAAATGTTACCGGTAATTTCACCTTGTTGCGCATTCTGTCACGACTCGATCTTTTCCTTAGATTTTCAGGCAGAAGACTATTGAAGCTCTCCAGCTGAAGAATAACTAGGCGTTTCAGGACGGATGTAGCGGAGATAGCGGTGGAGGAACGATAGATGCCTTCAACTTTGTTATCACGAATCAGGACGGATGTGGAGGCGGCAACGAGATATATTCTACTCAAGTGGTGGCGGCGACGACGAGTTCACCGTCGAACGGCAAGACGATGAACGACGTTAGGATTTTAGAGTCACGAGAGAGGTTTGGCGGCAGCAGGACTTTGAAGATTTGATTTTGAGAAATTTGTGATTTAGGGTTCAAGTAACAAGTAATTTCAAAATAAGTGTGGCTAAAAGACCACATGACTAGTGGCGAAAGACCACGCAGCCTAAGTCAGCCAGATTTAATCGACGCGATGTTAGACGACGGAAAAAAGTTCGTTAATAAAAGTTATACATGATCGACCACGCCAGAAGGCACCGCGGTTCATCATATGAAAAAACGCGGCTAATAGACCGCGGTTTTCAGCCCATGGTCTATAACCGCTTAAAATATGGTTATAGACCACGCTTTCACCACCCACGTTGTTTATGTCATAGTAGACCACTTTAGTACTAATGTGCGTGGTCTATGAGCAAAATTTTGTAGTGTAAGTCTATTTTGTTGTAGTGTTCTCTCAAATTTTTGTGGACGTTGTCCTCGATCTCGCTCGTCTTCCTCCAGCTTTTTGCTCATCCTCCTGCTTCTAAGATTCGGGCTCTTAAGTCTGGATTGCAATCAACGCTGTAATATAACCCTCTATTGTCGAGACTTGTCTATGACTTCATGTTCATCCTCCAAATTCCTTTATAAGTATTTCCTCACGACCGGCGAGACATCCCAAACTAGAGGGATTTTATGACCAAATCATCGGCTACAACATTAGCTCGCCGGTGGTAATCGATACCACGGTCGTAATCTTTCAACAGTTCTAGCAATCTACGTTGCCTCATGTTAAGATCTTTCGCCAAAGAAATACTTCGACATTTATGGTCAAGATAGATCTCACATCTAACTCCATGAGACGGTGTTCCAAATCTTTGGCGCATGTACGATCGCTGCCAATTCCAAGTCTTGCATAGGATAGTTCAACTCATGTAGGTAGAATTGCCTTCAAGCATAAGCAATAACCTCGCCTTCTTGCATCGTAACACATCCTAACCCATTTTTCAAGCGTCGTGTAGATTATGTACTTTATCTACTTCGGCACCGCGAGTACATGTGTCGTTAGCAACTCATTCAACTCGAAACTAGCCTCACACTCGGCAAATTCAAGTGTAATTGATTCCTTTCTCAACAATTAGGTCACGGGTCGCTATCGCTGAAAATCCTTCGATAAATATTTGATAATAGCCGCAAGTCCTAAGAAACTTCAAATTTCATTCGGGTTCTTTGGTGATTCCCATTCTCGAATCAGATCGATCTTCGAGGGTCTTCTACTTTAATTCCTACGGACACGACGTGACCTAAGAATGTCACCGCCCAACCGTAATTCACACTTCTAAATTTGGCAAAGAGAGCTCGCTTTAACGTTGCAAGAAGACTCTCAAGTGCTTTTCGTGCTCTTCGTTATTCTTCGAGTATATTAGGATATCGCCTATGAATACTAAGATAAATTTGTCTAAGTATGGGTGAAATACCTATTCATGATATCCATGAATACCACTGGGCATTTTATAAGTCCAAAGGCGAACCATGAATTCAGAATGACCATACCTTGTATGGAAAGTCGCTTTATGTACATCCTCCGTCTAATCCTCGTGGACGGTATCCGCACTTTAAATCTATCTTTGAAAGACTCATGCTCCCTTGTCGATCAAACAGATCGTCAATCGGCAAACGATACTTATTCTTAAGAGTTATCTTGTTTAACTCTCGATAGTCTATGCACATTCTCGTACCATCCTTCTTTTTCATTAAAATGACAAGTGTGCCCCATGGAGACACACTGGGTCTAATGAAACCCAACAACAAGAGTTCTTCAGAGTGGATCTTCAATTCCTCAAGTTCTTTCGTGCCATCCGGATGGAGCTTTGGCTACACGGCGTAACCCGGTTCAAGGTCGATCGTGAACTCAATCTATCGGTTTGTAGGTAATCGGTGAGTTCATCCGGAAATACATCGGGTACTCTTTCACGATCGGAACGCCTTCTATCCTCCTCTCATTCTCGCTTCTTCCTCATGGAGATAGACAAGGTAGGCGGGTTCTCTGCCTTGTTCAAAGAACATCCTTGCTTGTAAAGCGGATATGATTAGACTCTTCTTCCCATGCCGATCCCGTGAAAATCAGAGGTTTCTCTTGAGACGCTGGCAAGAAATTTTCCTTTGATTACACAGATGGTTGCATTATGTTCATTTAACCAATCCATTCCTAGGATTATATCCACATCCGTCATAGGTATGACGTGAAGGTTATCTCGTCATGACCTTAAGTGAGCCTAGTCTAAGTTCTAGGTTCGAGCATATGTGGGTTACCGCTCTTATGCCTCCCACCGGAGAAGAAATTCTCATGATTTTTCAGCGCTAGGATCTAATCCTAAGTTCTCTACGCATGCTTCAGCAATAAAAGAATGCGAGGTGCCAATATCAAACAGTAGGATAAAGGGAAATTGGAGGAGTGTCCCCATACCTGCCAAGTTTCCTTGGTTCCTGGCGCCTCTGCGGAATTCCTTCTTTCTTGGAGGGCGAGTCCGGCTATGTGGTGGTTGATATTGTTGTGGTTGCTACGGTTGTTGCCGCCGTTGTTGTTGGGGCCGCCGGTATCGTTGTCGCTGATGCCGCCATTGTTGCCGCCGTCCACAAAGTGGTTGATACGGTTGTTGGATCGGATGGAAGATCGAACCGGGTCATGTTGTTAAACGGCCGAGCTTGGATAGCTCGGACCGTTGGACTCTGGATTGGGCATATTGGGACGGCCATTTCCCTCGGGCGCATCCTGCAGGGCCCCGGAGAAGGACCCTTCCGCCACACTCAAGCATCCGTCATTCAGAATGCGCATGCCCCTCGTGACTCCTATGGCATCCGGGGCACACGAGCCTCACAAATTTCTAGTTTCCCCGTGCACGGGTACCATGGGACGCCCACTTCTCGCGTGCCTGTGATGGCACGTTATTCCTTGTCATGGCCTCCCGCCGGCTGACCACCTGTTAGATCCTTAACCTTGCTGGGTCCTTCCCACTTCCTCTTCCCCGATCCCCTTGGTGATTCGGGACGATAGCGACATCCCCGCCCTCATGCAAAGTACTGATGTCCAAAGCTCTACCAAGGGCTTTGCGGTAGGTCGATTCCCAAACCCGCTAGCGACACCGATCTCACGATTTGAGTCCCGATGGAACTTTTCTCGTTTCTTTTCATCGTTGTCGTTCACCGAGGCGATACCACGACATTTTGCGTAATGCCCGATCAGAAAAGCGACCGTGGTCTTTCCTTGTCGCAGATTGTAGAACCCATGTTCTTTCCTTTTCGTAACTCATGGAATATACTTCTGATACTTCCTCCTCGAACTCTTCCTGTGTGTAATCCTCAAGTTCTCTTCTGATAGAGTCTTCTTCACCCCCACCGAAGTCGGCGGCACCAACTATCTCGAAAGTAACGCATGACATGCTGCTCTTGAGAGGTGTAGTGAAGGATGTTAAAGATTCGCCCAAAGGCGTGAACCGAGTTCAAGATCCACGGACTCCCGATCCCTGAAAGTAAGGTGTTCTCACCGAGGAATAGTTCCTCAACCGCCCGCCAATGGTGGTGGTGGTGGTGGTGGAGTGTCTTCTCTCAAAGCGTTATTTCACCATTTCTTCTTCTCACGGCATCCTATTCTTCATAAATATACGCAATTAAATATCGCCTTATACTATCCATCGTGATCAATGTATATATATATCCGCATCGATATTTATATAATTATGAGCATAAATCTAGCACATCATTGAACACCACATATCACAATATTAAACAAAAGGCTCTCGTGAGCTATCATCATATCACATCAATTGCTTCACGAGGACTTTCATATGCTTTGAAGATTTACCAAAGACCAAGTACTGAGGATGATGCCCAAAACAATTGTCAAGCAGATCTCAGTACCTAGTTACTAAAAGGCATAAAAATCTAAACGCCACCGTGGACATCAAAATAGGTTTCATATCGAATCCACTCATCGCTTCCACACGCATCAAAAGATATACAAAGTATATAGACAAAACACTTTCTAGTCCCCAAGAACTAGATCCATGATCGCCTGGGTGTAGACAGGCTCCATGTGTTGGAGTAAGGATCGGAAGTATGGAACTATCCACCCTCCATCTCATCATCACCGACAGGTCCTCCCGGTTCTTCCCTGTGGTCTTCCTCAGATCTTCCTGGATCTTCCTCCGTGTCTTCCTCAGATCTTCCTCCTCAAGAAAGAGTGCAGAGCCACGGGCTCTCAAACTCTAATGACTGGCGCCTTCCATAGCACTGGTCTCAAGCATGACCTCCTCAAAAGAGTGCCCGGAATGGAACAACTGCCAGACGAGTACAAGCTCCTCTCACGGTGCCTACAACTAGGCCACGTGGATCCTCAACTCTGCTGCACTACGGGGTGGCGCGATCGACTAGGGAAGAGCCGATGCGTGGAGATAGGTATGGGCATAGCATGACCGTCGACGATGGTCTGGGCGGGTAATGACGAGCATGGAATCCTACTGGTGGTATGACCAAAAATGTGAGCTGTCGGGGATGGGAAGGTCCAGCCTCGAACATGTTTCTACCACTGCCAGGCAAGAATACGGGTCCGTCAGCTGCTAAACAAGGCACCTCTGGGTGGAGCCACTCTGGAATCTCATCGCGCCAAGTGTATTCCCGCACGGGAAGATACGGCCAACATGGTGCAGCTCCGTACACCGTAAATACATAGCTCAGGTGGCTAACAAAGCAAGGCAGGTCCGTCTCCAGATCAAAGCTCTCTCGGCCGATAGATATAGTCTCCGATATCTCACGGCATACCGCCACCGGACGGCGCCTCATGATCACCGGAACACACCGCCATAATGCGATGTACCACGGCATGTGCAATGCTCAATGACGTGTGAAGTGCACCAAGAACTCGCCGAGGTCGCCTGCCGGCATATCCGTAGGTAATGTATGAAAGTGTACGACCTCCCCAAGCGTGGCCCTAGAGGACAGAGAGCGCTAGTCGTGAGAAGACATTCGAGCCATCCGAAAGGAAAGTATCGAAGGTCGATACCGTAAATATAACGGTATATCTAGAAGAAGGTATGTACACAATAAACATCTGCATAAAGAAGTTTATAGCAATCTATATTATCCTACGACCCACATTCCTAAATCCTCACGGCATTACTTTCATGGTTTCGCCTCCCGGAAGAGACGGCATGGTTTCTTAGAGTAGAGCGACGATCGATGTCTAGCCTTCGGTAAAGGCTAAGTGGTCACCTTATCTTATGGGTTCTGGATTCCTTATTTCTATTCGCTTTATAGCATCAGATCATATTTGTTCTCATCATGTACTTACAATTCATTATTTCTTTTTATACTTCCTTAAAGTTATACTTTGATTCTTTTCATTATTGTTACGATAGAGGCAACACACATGGTGTTCGAAATTCCTTTGCTTAGGGAGGTGGGACTCATAGCAAAGGCGAACCTCCGCTATAATCGCTCGTCATTATAGACTGTCTGCTCTCATCCTCGAATCCATTTAGATTGTGATTCTTAAGATTTATATGTTCTCGCTCTTCCTTAGTATTTCGCTCAATTGGGGATGCCTTATGTTCTCATACTAAGTTCGACGCAAAAAGGGATCATGCGCCTTAAGAGTCTATGTTCTCATGGAAACATACTCATTTACATACCGCTTCTAGATACTTTGCATATAGCAGTAAACATAGATCATAACATGTATTGCGACAAACAAGTATTCTTACATTACCCCCTTACCAACTCCTAAAGTTTGCAACTTTCTTTCAAACAAATGACCAATCATTTGAAACAACTTTTCAATTTCACAACATCCATTTTTCCAAAATGTATTTTGATCGATCTTAATTTCGTTAGGGAAATAAATGCACAATGAACACGAGGGATTTACGTGGTTCGATCTTTGAATTAGATCTACGTCCACAGAGCAAGAGAGAGTGTATGTGTATTGATATATGAGGAGCGATTACAAAGAGTGTCGATGATCTTTTCCGTCTAATATAGCCTCTATTTATACACGATTATATCGACCTAGATCTCAAACCAGATCTTCTTTAAATAGGATCTTAATCCGAGATCTTCTAAATAGGATTCTTTAGATGTGTCCGAATCTTCTCTGCTCCACTTGTGATATGGGTTACAACCGACTTAGAGTCTTCGGGCCAAACTCGTATGCCGAGCTTATTGTCTCGGCTAATTTATATTGGGCCCGATGTTTGGGCCTAGTGGTCATTGCATCCCATCATCCTCCCCCAAAAAAAAAGACGAGAAGTGAGGTTGTGATGGATGATGTGACATGGGTTCGCTAGAGTTCCGTAGGGCTCATTCTGAAGTTGTATATGTGGCTTGTTGGTCGGGCCGTTATGTCGAAGTCGCATGTCACACGGCCATCCCGGTTGGGCGTAATGCCGAGGTTGTACGTTGCTGGCTTCACCTTGCCGAGGTGTTCTTCAAGTCACATGTCCTCGCTTCACCTTGCCGAGGCATTCTCGCCAAGTCACATGTCGCTGGCTTCACCTTGCCGAGGTGTTGCGTCAAGTCACATGTCGCTGTTTTACCTTGCCAAGGCGTTATGCAAGTCACATGTCGCCGCTTTTACCTCGCCGAAGCGCTATGCCAAAGTCGCATGTTGCTCGCTTCACCTTGTCGTAGTCGGATACACGACGCTGTGGTCGAATGCGTAACGCCGACGAGGTCGAACACGGATGTCTTGCCGATGTCAACACGGGTCTCGCTATCTACATTTAATGCGCATTTAACGCTGCAGCGGTTGGGTTCCCGATAAAGTGCATATTGGCATAACTTCCCGACACGCCATTTCTCGTATCACTTTATCCGCTACCAACTTTCAAACTTCAAAAGTTTTTGCTTTCTCAAAACGCAGTAGTTCATTCGCCATTGTTGTTCCTCGCCCGAGTTCATCGCATCTTCTTCGATCTTAATACCCAAAACCAAGAAGTTTTTACGGCTTCTTCATCTCCTTCTTATTATGAGGATTCTCACACCATGAAGGCCGTGGTTGTGTCGTTGTCGCCACCAAATTATTCGTGGATTTAGAAGTTTATACCTTTGATTTGCTTCCTTTGTGCGAGAGTAGATTCCCGCCTTTCGTGGATCTTGGTAAAGTTTCTTCCATTCCTTCAATTTTGATGCCTCGCTATAACAGATCTTGCCTCTAAATATTTCATTCAAGTCTTTTCAATTTGTTGCTCCCTCGCTCGGGATAGGGCTAGTGCCCTCCGGATGGTTTTGTGACGGTTTACGAGGACATTTCTTAAGGGTGGTCTTCGATTCGCTTTTCCTCCTGTATGTCGAACTCCAGCAGATGTTCGCATACCTTCGCTCAAATAATGCCCAATTTTTTCGGCATTTAACGGGTCTTGTGTCCATTACCATCGGCATAATTTTCCTTTACCCCGGGCTCGCCTCGTGTTTTTCGCTTAAAGTTAGCTCGGGTGATATTATTTATCACCGTCGTGGCTTCAAAGTAAAGACAAAGTCGAAAATCTCGAACTCGCGTAGTTCTTCTTCCGCTGGCTCGATAAGTCTCGAAGTTTTCCCGAACCGAGAAGTTGGTGGACGAGGCCACCGATGTTAGCCTGTGGCCTAGAGTGAGGTGTTGGACAAGGTCGGTCTCAGACGAAGCCTCTCTCGAGGCCGAGCTCGCTGCCTCCGGCCGAGCCCTTATGACCCCGCTACCATGGTAGAGCCGACGAGGGATGAGGCCCAACCTAATACTCCGTCATATTGTTGCTTTTTTTTCTTTTGTGTTGATGTTCGATTTGTTGTTTACTTCTTGTAGTGAACTTGCTTTGAGGCAAGAAGAAGCGAAGGACCGAGTCCTGGCTCGAGATCCCCACCTCGCACCAAGGATGTCGCCGAGGATTCCTCCGAGAGAGTGGAGATGTCCCAAGTCTCCTTCGCCCTGCCTCTCAAACGCTTCAAGAGGATAAGGCGTGCGATCCCCAGTCCCCTGCTGTCAACGATCCCGAGTGCGAGGTCGCCGGTTCTCAACCCACACCTCGTATTTTTCCGAGGTAAGGTATCTGCTTTCATACATTATAAAGTAATGTAATTATTGTGTCCTTCCGACCGGTCTGGTTATCGCACGCGGGTCGAGGGCGTGGCGGCCGAGCTAGCAGCGTCCGTCCTCGTGACGGAGTACTTGAAAGCGCGCGCTGCCTGGGCCCGACGGAGTGGCCTCACATGCCCGGGAGATGGAGGAGGAGAAGACCTCCTCGCTCAAGAGGTGTCCGAGGCCGAGGCTAAGGCCCGGGATGCGGCCGTGAGTGAGGCCGTGGCGGCCGAGGCGTCAAGGCACCGAGGTGGCAGAGGCGGCGGAAGCACTGTGGCGACGGAGGTCGAGGTCGGTTTATCAAGGTCAAGCAGAGGAGGCACGACGCCGGAGGCCGTGGCGGCGGCTCGCAGGGAGATGCTCCGTGCCTTTGCGGAGAGGTCGTTCGCCGTGGGGTTCTCAGTGGTGATACCGGCGTGGTCGGGTGTTCAATAAGCACGTAGTCTCGGACGCTATCGACGAAGTTGCCGAGGATTACCCGGAGTCGATAAGTCCAAGTATGGGTATGAGGTGACAGAGACGACGCCATCATGGGCTTATTCCGAGGTCCTGCTCGCGGATTCAAGAGCTGCCCTGGCCGGAGAGTCCGACTTCATCTTCGGTCTTGTCGATCGCGGAGTCAGCCCGCGCTCGCCCGCGGACCGAGATCCCATGATCGCTTTGATGGCTGATCCGACTAAGTGGTCTGTGAGGCGGGCCGAGGCTTTGGAGGGGTCGAGGCTTCTGAGTCCCCTAGAAGTCAAGCTTCTCGAACCCAAGAGAGGCCAAGCACCGAGTCCGTGAGGGCCAAAGAAGCTCAAGTCCGTGAGAGGCCGAGCTTCACGAGTCTCGGTGAGAGGAGTCTTGACGGGTCGGGCTGATCCTTTCTTTTTTCTTTTTTTGTAGACCAAATGTAAATACATCATCATTAAGATGTCATTTTTACTTGCCTTAAGTGCTTTAATAAAATTCTTCAATTCATCGTTGTTTTTATTTTGTTATGTCTACAACTGCTTTTATGCTCTTTGACTTGTCTCCGGCCGACCAAATAAAAGCTCGAACCGTGCTCTCGATTTAAAAGCAAGTCGAGGTCGCCATTTGATGACCAGCTCGACATCCTGGAAGATGTCAAGTGAAATTGTGGCTTCTCAAGAGAAGCTCGACGAGCCTGTGCCCGCTGGGAGTTGGAGAGAGGTTCGAGATCGCAGGGAAGGCTAAATCAAGAATGAGGAGCACTCCGAGTATGAGGAGGTCATTCACCGAAATGGTGGGATGACTCATCCCTAGATCAAGCTAAAGTTGTTGAGACCATGTGTAGCATGAGTATGGCTCGAACTCCGGCAATTTCAGAGCAGCTTGTTAACCGAAAAAGATTTGAGGTCTATAAGACCATCATAGCTCGCCAACCACGCTGAGGAACCGCTTCGACCGGCCGCCGAGGCTTCTTCTTCGCCGGGGCTTCTTCGCCCGCCAGACTTCTACCACCGCCCGGAGCCTTTTTCTTCTGAGTTTCAAGCTCAAGAGAGATGTTTTCTGCACAAGAGAGACGAGGTCCTCGAGGAGCCGAGGTCGGGTGTTGAGGGTTAGAGGTCGAGCCGGCCGAACCTCCGTGTTGATCGAGGCGAGGTAGAGTGGGGTAGAGTTAGCACAGACGACTGCTGAACCCCGACTTCCGTGGATCGCTTAGCTTTTCTCAACCTCCCGGTCCTTCGTCGCCCTCATAATGTATTGTTTGCTTTGATATTATAGTAACAAAGAATGCAATTTTGTGGCTTGTGATTTTTATCGATCAAACACCGCAAATATTTTGTGGCTTGTGTGATTTTGCCTTTGTATCGAACACCGCACATATTTTGTGTCTTGTGTGATTTTGCCTTTGATCGAACACCCACATATTTTGTGGCTTATGGATTTTGCAAAGCGTGGGTTCCTTATTTCGCAAGAAGTGTTGCTAGGGGTGGTCCCTCACGCTGCTTAGTTCTCCTCCTTAGAGGGTTCTCTCATCGAGTGGTATTGATTATCCTCCTTAGAGGATTTTGTATGACGGGAAGAGGTTGTATGATAAATGTCAAATTAAACACTAATATGAAATAAATAAGAAGATTTTATAATGAAGAGACCGAAAGATGTGACTTAACAAAATACACGACTTAACAAAAGACACTACACTTATGCAAAATATCTCTTCGTATGAATGATGTGCCACGATGGTATATTCTCACCGGATAAATGGGCGAGCTTATAGATCATTTCCCAAGGATTTCTTCAACTCGGTATGGTCCTTCCCAAGTGGCTTCTAGTTTGCCGAGTCAGAGCTTTACTAATTTCATTATTCAAGCACGAGGTCGCCTACCTAACTGGCCGGTATTTGACACACTGGTTATAGTATCGAGCTACTTGTTGCTTGTACCAGCTTCTCCGATGTAGGCTAGATCTCTTTTCTTCTAGTAGATCTAAGTCGTCAGAGATTTTCTTCATTTACTCTACCGAGAAGTGGACGGCACGGGCTCGCATGCCGATCTCGCCGGATTACGGCCGGTTCCATACACTAGATCGTAGGGTGTCTCCGTTGATGTCCGAGGTGTCGACGTAAGACCATAACACTTGTGGTAGGTTTTCCACCCACGCCTTTTACTCGATCGAGGCGAAGTTTTAAGTCCTTTCACAATTGTCTCACAGACTTCGGTCCGACCATTTGCTTGAGGATGAGCGACCGAGGTGAACCTTTGTCAACCCAAGCTCTCGACACAACTCTTCAAGACTTTATCCGTGAACTCAAGGTCCCATTATCCCAAACGAGGACGTGAGGGATGCCAAAGCGGCACACAATATTCTTCCGCACAAAGTCGAGAGCGCTTTTGCTCGTGATTTTACCGGGTTCGGCTTCTACCCACTTCGTGAAGTAGTCAATGGCGATAATCGTGAATTGAACCGCTCGAGCCTTGCGTATGGACCCACAATGTCGATCCCCATTGAGTGAATGGCCAAGGACTTTGCATGCCGACGAGGTCGGTTTGAGGTAGCCTCGCACGCTTCCATGAATTGCACTTCTGCACTTTACGAGGTCAATCGAGTCTTCGAACATCGCTGGCCAATAGTATCCCCATCGCATTACTTTATTCGACAAAGGCGCTGGGCCCGATATGGCTTCCACATGATCCCTCATGCATTTCAGAGTAACGATTTAGCTCGGCACGCCAAGACACCCAAGAGAGGCTTGAGAGGCGATCTTTGTAGAGAATTCGCGTCAGTATGTATCGCAAAGACTTGCTTAATATTTTCTAGCCTCGAGTCCGCCATGGGCATTCGCCTTCTCCAAATACTCTGATTGAGTCATCCAGCTAGGTTCTTCATCGAGATTACGCTGACTTCGGCCGTATCATCGATGCTTCTGTTTTAACTTCCTCTACTAGCGAGCTTGTCGACGCCGAGGCTAGTTTGCTCAAGGTGTCACCGCTATTCTTCTCTTTCGTATGCGAATCACCGAAAGTATGAGAAAGACTGCAAGCTTTTAGCTTTTTCGAGGTATTTCTTCATTATGTTGCTGCCCTCGCACTTTCCCAACACGTGGCTTACTACGACTGAGAGTCACTATGAACTTGCACGGCTCGTATGTTGAGACTTTGAGCTAGGCGAAGTCCCCGCGATTAAGGCCTCGGATTCCACTTCGTTATTCGTATTTTTAAGTTAAACCGGCGTAAGTGATTTTTCGCCTTCGTCCCAAAAGCAAGATGCTCGCTCCGCCCACATAAATTTGCCACAATTTTGGAGGCTTTGATGAGTTCGGCATTCGATATTATCCGGAGTAGCCTCGTGGGCTTGGGCTTTTCCGCTGGGTTAGCCTCCACAAGGAAGTCGGCCAAGGCCCCGACCTTTGATGGCTCGACGAGGGTAAAAGATATATCATGTTCGCCTAACTCAATGGCCCACTTCGCGATTCTCCCCGAAAGCTCGGCTTCACAACACTGACGGTGGACGATCGTGAGAACCGTATGGGATGTGCATGGAAGTAAGGACGCAGCCTCCGCAGCTGCATTAATGCAATGGCGAGCTTCTAGTCGATATCTTGTTTTCGGCCCTTTAAGTGCTCGGCCGATGAAATACACGTGAGTCGCATCCATCCTCTTACCAAAACTGCACTTATGGATTCGTCCAAGTCGCGTAGGTATAGTGAAAGGACTTCTCCTTCTTTTGGGACTGATAACGCGGGAGTTCAAGAGATAGTTCTTGGAGGTCTTCAAAGGTCGACTTATGTTTATCATCCCAAGAGAACTCCTGAGCTTTTGAGTATTTTGAAAAAGGGAGCCGCTTATCCGCTGCTTGAAAGGAAATGATTTAGCGCTGCTATGTACCGCCAATTTATGCACATCGTGAATCGCTTGGCCCTTCATCTCCAAAATGGTTTGAACCTTAGACGGGTTGGCTTTAATCCCTCTGAAACCCAAAGACCCTAAGAATTTTCCGATCGAATCGCGAATATGCACTTCTTGGGGTTTAGCTTAGTTTACTTTGCAAGTGTTTGGATGATTCGTGAGATCGATAACACATGTGGCTTCCTCCTTGCTTTTGACGATTTATGTCATTCACGTAAACCTCCACATTCTCGCCGATGTAGGGCTGAAATATCTTGTCCACCATCCTTCGATAGGTGGCACCGCGATCTTGAGTCCCAAAGGCATTTTCTTATACGCAAAGACCAAGTCCGTAATGAAAGTCTGCTTTGAGGCGCTTCGTCAGCCATCGTGACTTGGTGATAGCCCATGTATAGATCTAGGAAGTCGAATACTGTGACCAACCAAAGCATCAAATTTCTCACAATGTTGAGAGGGTAGCTCCTTCGGGCAATGTTTATCGAGATCTGTAATCGATACACATTCGCCAACCTCCTCCTCCCTTCGACCATTATCGGGTTGGCTATCCAAGTCGGATACTTCACTAATAATATGCCCGCTTCAAGAGTCGATGCACTCGTCATATACGATCCGTTCCGCTCGCAAAGATCCGCCGCTTTGCCTGGACCGGCTCGATATTTGGATCAATGTCGAGCCGCTGAGTAATGATACTTGGCGAGACCCCGGTCATGTCAAGGGACCACCTGTGCCAAGACGCCTCAGATCCCCTTAGGAGTTGGATTATCTGCTCTCTCGCATGTGGTACCTCGTGAGCCTACTTTGACGACCTTGAGCGATCGCCTTGTATAGCTCGACTTCTTCTACCGAGTTGTCTAGAATCGGCAAGTCTTTCCCGCCACTGGCTTCAGAATTGCTATGCCCGTGGGTGTTGGGTCGACGCCCCCGCACCTCTTAAGGCAATCATGATTTTATTCGCTTTTTTCTCGATCTCTTCGAATCACACCACTCCTCCTCTCGTGGGATTTTCATTGTCGTCAGATGTCGAACACACCGCCTTATCGCATTTAGCCAGCCCCGCCTAGTATAACGTTATACGGCGAGTATGCATTTACCACGAAGAATCAGATCACCTTGGTTGAGCTCGCCGGTGCTTTTTCCCACCGTGACGGGAGTTCAATAACCCCTCCGGACGCTGCCTCTTCGTATTTAAACTCCAAGTGGTAGAGGTGCCGTGTGAGACGCGCTTCTTCTATTCCCAACTTGTCGAAGCATTCCTGAAGATGATGCTCACCGACGCGCCACTATCAACGATATTCGCCGAACCAGCTTGTTGGCGACATCGCCAGTATTATCATGGCGCCCCGCGAGGCACTATGGCGGTACAGATCACTTTCTTTAAAAGTAATGGCTCGCCCTTCGAACCTCTTATTTACTGTGTTCGCCGGTCGTGGACTCGGCCTCGACTTTTATCGAGGACTTGTAATGCCTCGTGGGAGCCCCGTGATAGTGAGATGACCCATCGATTAGCTCGCCGTCACTTTCTTCGCCGGTGTCTTGCCTTGCTTTTTGTGAGGGCGCAGCCCCTTGTTTCTTGACGGCTTCCGCTTTTATCACCCCATGGGAGCCTCGTGCCGACTCCCCGCCCCCGGTAATTCTTAAGGGTCCCGGCCTGCACTAACTTTTCGATATCTTCCATGAGGTCTCAGATTCTTCCGTGTCGCGCCCATTATCCTCATGGAAGCGAGTAATACTTATCTTTAGACCGCTCGATCTCCCTAGCACGGGCCGATGTTTCTAACATGTCCGTATGGAGCTCAGAAATCTTCGCCTGTCTTTTGTCGTGGCGATACGAGGTCGCTCGGTAGCGAGGTCGATTGAATTGGGACGGGCCCGAGCCTCGACTCAATAGTGCCACGCTGTATCCTTTTCGTGGCACTTCGCCGCTGGCTTTGGTCTCCTCGACCATCTTGTTTCTCTTCTTCGAGGGTTCGGACTTGTCAAGATCTCTCTTCTTCGCTCGCTTCGCCCGCTTAGCGAACCGATCCGCTATGCGCCTATATGTCATGCCCCACCCCGAGGGAAGCGCACGATGCCGGGTGTGATTAAAGTGGGGGTTAGAAGTGCAAGGGAATACATATAACATACACGATAAGAAGATGGGCCATGAAATCGGGCAAGATCTCCTCTATAACTAGGACATATCCCCGGCGGAGGGCGCAAACAATCCACCAATGTAATAATATCGATACCATAACCTCAATGAAACATGATCTGGTTTATAATAAGTAATGCAAGAAAGCAAAATAGCATTACACCATGTCGACTAGACCGTCAACCACATAGCATGCTCATATCGAGACTCACAAAGATAATAACATAATAGCAAATCTTGTTCCCAATCGTAAAGCAAAATAAGGGACAAGAATACATCAACATCGTAGTACAAATATAACACAACATCGCTGGAAGCATAGATGAAGAACCAAGAGCTCCACCCCTCCGGCCGTCGTTCATTCTCCTCCATCCGTGAAAAGATTTCAAAAGAGTTTGGGGTAGTACTAGCGCACTCCGCCTGAGGTTTTATCGTAAATCAAAAGAATCATGATGCCGTGTTCGAGCACTTACCTTAGAAGGTTTTAAAACGAACCACTTCTAAGCAATTAAAATAGTTTTCGCTTTTCAATACCGATCCGTTATTATCGTTGTTCTCATCATAGAACCACGGCTCGAACTATCCCGCCAGCCCATCACATCTCATTCATTCGCCCGAACATATCCAACAATTTCACAATATCTCGGTTCGAACATATCCAATGTACCTATGCTCTAACGATCCAAATGGGTTAACTTGTGGACTTTGGGTCAAATCCTCGCCGTAACCATAACCACCTCATTACCATTTCTCGTGGCCTTCCGGGTCTATCCCTTCGTAACTATAACCACGTGTTCGGGTCTATCCTCACGATCAATACTCAAGACGCGATCAACTCACCAATAGAGATCCGTGCACAATCACAACAGTAACCACATCTCGGATCGTAGAGTCAGAATAACTTCACCAAAACATTTTACGGTACAAGACATGTTTTATTTTGAAATATCGAGTAAATAACTCAAAATAAGCATATATAACCCAACCCGAATGCATTTAAAACGCCAACCGGGAGATATCTACTTGATCCATGACTTCACCGATTGACGGGTAGGTACCGTAACAAGACGAACAACGCTTTGGGGTCACATCCCACAAAGCAAAGCAACATCGTGATCTAAACGAAGATCAAGCAAAACTAGGGTTTTCGACTTCTCAACCCACATTGGCACTCTCCGGTTTTCAAATCAACTCGATGCGTAAGGAAATATATTCAGGCATTAAGACCTATAATAGGTACTTTCAAAATATGCATGCATGCAAGTCGAATCAAATCTAGAAATGGGTTAGCTTTCAAAATCGATACCTCATCCTCGATCTAGATAAACCATCCAAAATCGATGCATGAAAATGGAAACATAAGCAATATACATAACTATCAACATGGAATGACAAGCTATGTTGAAAATGGATAACCCGCATGTACTTCCTTTAGAAAACTCAAGCAACTGAAACATCCCGACACGCAGTAAACGCGAAAAACGTAAAAACTAATCGGTACTTTAATGGAATGCATAGCCCGAACTCAAAACCTAAAGGACCAGAGCTGGGGGTGGTCCTGACCACCAAATCGGTGGCCAACAGCCACGCGGCGGCGGCGACTATGGGCAATGTGTCACAAATTGGCCGGCCCCGACTGCTTTCTCCCGCCTCGTCCCTTTAGAATCCCGAGTTCTATGCTATGCTATCTACTAAAAGGCGGAATCAAAACAAGAAAAGGATAAAAACAGAAAAACGGGCTGCTTATGGGCCGACGGCTGGTAAGTGGGGTCAGGTAGTAATGGCGCACGCCGAGCCTCCCTACCGATCCCCACTCCTCCAAGGTCCCTAGCTGCATTTCAGAGCTGCTGCCGGGCTCGTCCGTAAACACAGAGAGACGAAGGAAATGAATATTTAAAATGAAGGCCCCAGCCTTCTATTTATAGGAAAGTTATGGTCACAGCAATGCTCGCATGTTTGCCCTTTTTCGAAAACGCAAAAAGTCGACACAACTTTGCAAACTGACTCCAAATTTAGCAAACTTAGTACCTATGGACTCAAATAAAATAACCGACACAACGGTTATAAACAAGATTTCTTTAAAAGACCCATGAAAGTTCGGTTTTCGATAACTTCCTAGCAAACCTTCTGGGTGTTCGAAACTCGCGATACTTAGTGTCTATGAATTCATCATAAGACACCTTCACAACGCTCGAGGTTTCAGAGGGACGGTCGATAACCGAAACCAAAAGTCAACCTTTTCGACCTTTCTCGCATTATTTCCTCCTCCTTAGAAAAATTTCGCCCTCGAATTTCAAACACGTGAGGAAACAACCTGTGGCACCGAGCCCCAACTTGTCTTCCAACTCCCACGTAGCTTCCTCTTCGCCATGGTGATTCCACAACACCTTTACCAAAGGAATCGCTTGTTCCTCAATTCCTTTACTCGCTCTAAGATAGCCATCGGTCTCTCTTCAGAACTCGGATCCCCGAACAAGAACCACGGTCATGCTTCGATCACGAATTTTGGTCTAACATGTACTTTCTCAACCGAGAAACGTGACGTCACGCACATCTCCGATGCTAGCGGCAAAGCTAACCTATAGGAAACGGCATATCTCTCTCAAGAACTTCAAAAAGGTCCAACGAACCCTGGCCGCAACTTACCTCGCTCTCCAAACGAACGACTCCTCCTCGCCGGGAAACCTTAGGAAAACGCGATCTCTCGATCATGAACTCAAGATCCAGACGACGCTTGTCCGCATAGACTTCATCTTCCCCCGAGCTTCCTCGATCCTCGCTGATCCGATTGATAACCTCGACCGCCCTGCTGAACCATCTCTCGTCCTAACATCGCTCTCTCGCCCACTTCGTCCCAATAAAGTGGCGATCGACACTTCCTTCCGCATAACGCTCATATAGGGAGCCATTCCTATGGTGGCTTCGATAACCGCTGTTATAGGCAAACCCACCAAAGGTAGTATCTCTTCCCAATATTTTCCTCTATCGGCCACGATCGCCGCAAAGATATCTTCCAAGACTCCAATCGTCTTTTCGACCGACCGCCGCCCGAGGATGGAAGGCAGTGATGAGATTCAGCTTGGTCCCCATGGCTTCCCCGCACTCCTCAAAACCTCGATACGAATCTCGGTCACGATCCGACATAATCGATACCGACACCACGTAACCATACGATTTCTCTAACGAAAGCCGAAAGCAAGCTTATCTAACCCGACGCCATCCGAATCGGTAAGAAATGAGTCGACTTCGTCACTATCGACGACAACCCATATAGCGGTGTTTCCTCGCTGACCTTGGAAAACTCACTACAAAATCCATACCGATATGATCCCATTTCCACTGGGATCGGGTAGCGGTCAGAACAAACCCGACGGACGTTGGTGTATAGCTTTCACTTGTCGACAAGCCAAACAACGCTCCACAAACGCCAAGCTACATCCTTTTTTCATCCCTTCCACCAAAAGTTTCTCTAAGGTCTCTGACATTTTAAAGCCTTGGATGAGTCAGAGATGGCTCTCAGCGAGCTTCACTCATGATCTTATCTCTCAATTCCCTATCAGTGGCACACATAACCTTCCTCGTAATAATAGTTGCTCTCACTTACGCGAATCCCTTGCTATCTTCTAGCCTTGCTTTCAAACGCATCCTTCCAAGAAATCGCTTCCTCCCTATACTACTCCTGGCTTCTCTCGTGTTCGGTTCGCTTGTCAAAATCATGACGAATCCTTGCACCGATTCCTGCGGTGAATCACTTCCGTGTCGAGCTTCAAAATCCTCGAATAAGCTCTTTCTCATGAAGAAGATATCCCAACTTCGCCTCAATTTGCGACTAGGGCATCGCACACGACCTCGCTTTTCCCTACCGATAACCACAGAGCAATCATAACTTTACCAACTCTAGCCATCTCCTTTGCTTCATGTTCAGCCCCTTTGTTCAAAGAAGTACTTGAGGCTCTATGATCTTTTGAAGATCTCACACTTAACTCCATAGATATATGCTCCAAATCTTCAACGCATTGAACGATCGCCGCTAACTCTAGGTCATGAGTCGGGTAGTTCAACTAAGCGGTTTCAAACGACGAGACGCTGTAGTTATAACCTCTCGCTCGCATAAGAACAAAACCCAAACCAAGCTTCGATGCATCGGTAGACCACAAACCCATCGCTCTTTCCAGCACGGCTAACACCGAGCCTGTTAGCTTTTTCTTCAACTTTGAAACTTGCTTCACAAGCTTCTAACCATGAAAACTTGATCTCTTTCCCCGAGCTAAGGGCCATCGGCCTTGCCAACTTCGAAACACTTCGATGAAACGCTCATAATATCCTCGCCAAGCCTAGAAAGCTTCGAACCTCATCGGCATTAGTCGGAACCTTCCAGCCATTTCATCGCTTCAACCTTCGGTGGTCGACTTGATTCCTTCTGACACAATGTGTCCAATGAACATCACCGAGCCAAAACTCGCACTTACTATACTTGGCATACAACCTCTCTCGTCAGAACGCTTCCGTAATCTGTGATGGAGGTGTTTCTATGCAACTCGCATTCTCGAATAGACGAGAATATCATCGATAAAAACCAAGACGAAACTATCCGTGTAATCGATGGAAAACTCGATTCATCGATCCATGAAATCCGCCGCAAGATCACAAACCAAACGGCATCACGATGAACTCGTAGTGTCCATACCTTGTTCTAAACGCCTTCTTCGCAATGTCCTCCTTCCCGATCTTCAAATGATGGTAGCCTAACCTCAAATCGATCTTAGAGAAGACACTCGCTCATTTGAGCCGGTCAAATGATCGCCGATCCTGGAAGAGGATATATGTTCTCGATCGCCGCCTTATTCAGCTCCGTAGTCAATGCACATCCAGCATCGACCCATCCTTCTTCTTGACCGAACGAATCAAGGCCCCCACGGTGACACGCTAGGTCGGATAAAACCTAGATCCAACAGCCTCCCCGAATCGCGCTTTTCGCCTGCAATTTTTAGGTGCCATTCAGATGGTGCCTTTGATATCGGTGCCGCTTGGTTCCGCATCAATAGTGAATTCCATCTATCATCAGCGGTAAACCCGCAAGTCCTCGGAAACACGTCCGGATATTCACACACCATCGCTCCTTCAGAATCGCTTGCGCTTCAGCTGCCCGCACAAACTCACCAAGAAAGTTTGATAGCTTCCTCCTCGATCATCCTCACCGCCTTCGCATCGAGATCATTGGCAAGCAAACACCCATCCTTATGCCGTGGAAACAAACTTCCACTCTTCGCTGTTCGAAAAGCAACTTCTCTCTCGAGACAACGATAGTCGCCCGCTTTTCCAACCAATCCATGCCAAAGATGACATCGAAATCTTCCATTCCGATGACATGCAAAGTGACAAAGACCTTCGTCTCACATTTCACTCTCCGTTCGCGTATATCTCTTTTCGCTTTATACTTCCTTCGACGGGATGCTAATTTCCGTGGTATCGTGATTGGGTACCAAACCCAACCTCTCACACGGATTCTCAAACGAAAGAATGCGAGGGCTCCGTGATCAAACAAAGCGAAACGGATATATCACCTATATGCATTCCGAGCTTGAGTCGCTTGTCATCGATTCAAGGCGACACCTGCTTGTCGGGGTGGCCTTGGTTTGTTGGTTTGGACGACCCTCGCCTCCGCTGTTTGTCCTCCATGGAGCTTGGTTCTGCCCCCGCAGAGCCGGATGTCACTCACCGGCGGCAGCACTTCCGGACCTCCTAATGGACAACTCGAAGCGTAATGTCCAAACTTCCTACAACGATAACACTCGACGCTACCTTGCCTCAAGACTCACCCAAATGATTCCTCCGCATTTTCGGCACCAAGGTTTTTCACCGCACGGGTTGGTTCCTTCTGGGCGTCATTTCTTCTCGACACCAGATTCTCGGAATCACTGACCGCTTTTGTTCCCTTGAACACCCGATTGCCTTTCCTCGATCTTTCCCATTTCCTTCATTTCCTCCGCCACCGGCCGTCCGGTGGCATCTTTTCTCCGGGCAACATCGACCAATGTTTAAAGTCTGCCGTTCATGATCGCGATACGCCGATCTCCCCGATCGACGAGCGAAATTCGACTCGGCCCGAGT